>JARQOD010000003.1:389220750-389357365 GCA_033576555.1 Oophaga sylvatica
GGCCGGCGGTTGAGATGGCTCGGATCCCAGCTGGTAGTGGACTAGATTGCTCAACCCTGCGCTTGGTTATTGGTTTGGATTTCTGGAGCAATGAACTCTGCTGCATGTGAACTGGGACTTACCGCCTATCCCAAGAAAAGTTTGTGTATCTTTTTTTGGGGCTTCAGAAGAGGGGGCTTTAGGAGGGGAAAATGTCACGCTGTTCTGTCTGTACTTGGTAGTCAGCGTGACAATGCATGTTTCTGCTTTAACCCTTTGCTCCTTTCCCCCTAATTGAGCTGGGATACTGTTGGCTGTTACTTGTATGGATGCTGCTCAGTTCCCAGCTCCGCTGCGTAGCCGTGCATGCATGAGTGTCTCCGCTGCATGACCACCCGCATGTGCGGTCCCTGGCTATTGCTGTGGAAGCTAACCGTAGTTTGCAAGGTCCTCTGCAGTGGTGCATGACTTACTACGCGTGTTTAGGCTACAGCCGTTGCCAGGTGTCCTTGCTGTGCTGATTTGTGTCTGTACTTGTCCCTGCACCTATCCTGGAGGCGGTAATTCTAGGCTTGAACCCCTGATCCTGTACAAGTCCCTGCGCCTATCCTGGAGGCGGTAATTCCAGGCTCGCCTATCCTGGAGGCGGTAATTCTAGGCTTGAATCTCTGATCCTGTACCGTCCCAGCGCCTGTCCTGGAGGCGGTAATTCCAGGCTCGCCTATCCTGGAGGCGGTAATTCCAGGCGCGCCTATCCTGGAGGCGGTAATTCCAGGCTTGAATCCTTGATCCTGTACCTGTCCTGTACCTGACTGTCTGAACTGTGTCTGCTGAGTTATGTTTCTGGAAGTCCTTCTGTCCTGAACCCTGTGCCCAGTGACTGTGATCTTTTGCTAACTGACTTCCTTTGATACAACCTGGGTTCATCTTGGAAGGAGGAGTCCGGTGTGGGTGTGCTGAGTTTCTGTTACTCTGTGCTCAGCTTGGTGCAATCCCCGGCCGGCTCCAGTTGAGCCTGGCGGGGCTTGCACCGACCGCTTGGGTTCCTTTTTAGATCGCTTCCATATGTCCGGATCTGATCCTTCCCTGCCTGATGCCCGGAGCATGCCGATCGTTGCCAGATGTCCGGAGTCCGATGCCAGTGTTGGTCTTGTGATCCAGTCCGTGTTCCTGATGTCTAGTCCATGTTCCTGATGTCCTGTCCGTGTTCCTGATTCCGTGTTCCTGATGTCCGGTCCGTGTTCCTGATTCCATGTTCCTGAGTCCGTGTTCCTGATGTCCGGTCCATGTTCCTGAGATCCAGTCTGTGTTCCTGATGTACTGTCCGTATTCCTGATTTCATGTTCCTGAGTCCATGTTCCTGATGTCCGGTCTATGTTCCTGATTCCATGTTCCTGATGTCCGGTCCATGTTCTTGAGATCCAGCCAGTGTTCCTGATGTCCAGTTTCCTGATGTCCGGTTCGTGTTCCTGAGATCCAGTCCGTGTTCCTGATTCCGTGTTCCTGATGTCCAGTCCGTGTTCCTGATGTCCAGTCCGTGTTCCTGATTCCATGTTCCTGTGTCCATGTTCCTGAGGTCCAGTTCGTGTTCCTGAGTTTGTGATCCTGATGTTTAGGTTCTGTGTGTCTTTACTTTATTACCTCAGTAAACTTTACTTACTCTATACCTGAAGTTGTGCGCTGTAATGAAGTTCTACGTGTCTTTTCCTTGTCCACATGCTCAGCTGCCTCAGAACCCTGGTCTCTGCCCTTCCCTAGTTTGGGTAGACTGGGTCCCCCTCTGTGGTATGGAGGGTCCATATTGCGTCCCCGGGGGACGCCCGCCCCACGGAGTGGTGGTCTGTCAGCGTGGGGGCAATTATGGGCTGGGCCGCTCCTCGGCGGCTGCAGCCAATTTTGACTCTGTATATACATCACCAGCCCAGCACCTGTATATCTGTATATACATCACCAGCCCCAGCACCTGTATATACATCACCAGCCCCTGTATATACACATCACCAGCCCCAGCACCTGTATATACATCACCAGCCCAGCACCTGTATATACATGACCAGCACCTGTATCATCACCAGCCCAGCCTCCAGCCCAGCACCTGTATATACATGACCAGCCAGCACCTGTATATACATCACCACCAGCACCTGTATATACATCACCACCAGCACCTGTATATACATCACCAGTCCAGCACCTGTATATACATCACCACCCAGCACCTGTATATACATCACCAGCCCAGCACCTGTATATACTTGACCAGCACCTGTATACGTCACCAGCCCAGCACCTGTATACGTCACCAGACCAGCACCTGTATACGTCACCAGCCCCAGCCCAGCACCTTTATATACATGACCAGCACCTGTATACGTCACCCGCCTCCAGCCCAGCACCTGTATACATCACCAGCCCTAGCCTCCAGCCCAGCACCTGTATATACATCAGCCCCACTGTATTACAGGTGCTGGCCGCTGGGCTGATATACTTTACTTTAAACATCTTTCTGGATCAATTATTATTATACACTCAGTCTAGCAGTCTGGGTGACTCACTTACCCAGTCCCAGAGAGACCAGCGTCACTGATGTGATGATACCCGTCACCCGACCTAACGCCACGCGATTGCAGCATGCAGGCCGCAGGCATCAGGGTAGGGAGTGTGTCCTGCCAGGACTCCCTGATGCCTAATACGTTGAGGCTGCAGCTCTCACAACCAACTGCTGCAGGCCTGCAGCCAGGGTCGGGAGAGCAGAGCGCGTCGCAAAGCACCTTTTAGGCTAAGTGCACACGTTCAGGAATGTTTGCAGAATATTCCTGAGCAAAAACTGACTTTTTTCGCGGTAAAAACGCGTGGATTTGACGCGTTTTTACCGCTATTTTCCCCTGAACTTTCTAGGTCAATAATATAGCGGGAAAAATGCTAGAATTCCGCGAAATTAATGAACATGTTGCTAGATTTTCCGCGATGCGTTTTTTTTGCTGAAAAAAACGCACCATGTGCACAAAAATTGCGGAATTCATTCTAAATGATAGGATGCTTAATTCATGCGTTTTTGACGCGTTTTTTCCCGCAAAAAAAATAATCCTGAACGTGTGCACTTAGCCTTAAAGGGCCGGCAGAAGAAAAACGGGCCGGGTGGCCTCATCATGATAGGTGCGCGCTCGCGCGCCCCTGCTTCTAGGGGGGGCAGCTGCCCACCCTGCCCCATGGTGGGTACGCCCATGAACACGGGCCTCAGGACTACCACCCCAGTCGCCCCTTGTTACACAGTCCGTCCGAGTACTTACCGCGATGCACGGACTGACCGCGCGTCTCCTGATCCAAATATGAGGCTGTCGAATTTGGGTCTGGAGGCTTGTGGTCAATGTGTCCATCAAGGTCCAAACTCGATTTTCAAATCCGCAGCTTGTCAATTCTTTAAGCAGATTTCTTTACAGATTTCACCCCTCTTGTGCTACACAATCTACATGAAACGTGCTGATTTTGCAGCAGCAGATTTGGCCGTGTTCACACCATAAACTTTTTTACTGCAACTTTAGGTTTGGAAAAATCACAGCAAAAAACGGATAAGGCACACATTATGTGAACGCGCCCTAAAATCTCATTCACCTGGTGTTTTTATCTTTGCATTTTTTTTAACCTGTGATGTTTTCTTTTCTTTTTTTTAAATGCAGTGTGCCAATTCTTACAGCTTTTTTTAACTGCAGTTTTTACCCAATTGAGATCAAAATGGCTTAGCACCAAAACGCGTGTAATTTCTGCTGCGCGTTTCTAGACATAGCCTTGGGGTCTTTTTATGCAGAACAAATGTATGGAAAAAGCTACGGTGAAGCCCGGCGGCTGAAAAATGCACCAAATTCATTAAGAGGCGCATACCTGTTCATGATTTTGGCGCCTCTTTCTCCAACACAGGACAAATCGGACTTGGATTCTTAAAGTGTAAAGAAAATGCTAAAAAATGTGGAAAAAAAATAGCAGGAAAAACACTGCCCAAAACAGTGTGTGTGAACGTAGTCCTAGTGTCACCTGCTACATCAACCAGCCAGTAGACTGGACCGATTCTCAAACATCAGTGTCATCAAGAACGGTACCATTCACAACAGCAAGCAGAGATATTGACAGCTGTATGGAGCTGATGACATAAGTTATATTGGGAAGTTGCAGAACTTTTAAAGCTGTAATGAATAGGCTTCATGTACATAAAGTAAGTGGACCCCACGCATATCTGCTGATCACAGGGGTCCCATCAGGCTTTACATCCTAGGGGCAACATGGCGGCAACTTTGTGTAACACCCATAAACAGCCTATGCCTATAATGGTAAATGGATGTATACAGGGGCTTCTCCCACCCTGGGGGGCTCGGGGCGCTGTTCTCGGTGTTCTCTGGCAGTCCCATAGAGAATGAATGGAGCTGAGATTTGCATGCTTGACCTGAGCTCCATTCAGAAGGGCCTGTTCTCAGGATCCCTGGTGGTCCCAGTCATCGGACCCCCTGCATGCAATAGTTATCTCCTGTTATATGGATATGGCACAAGTTCATGTCAGTTGCTAGTTAGCACAGAGGGACCTCTTGTGGTCAGGTTCAGGTACTGCATGTTCCCATACAGCTAAAATGGTAAAACAACAAGTCATAAATAATAATAATAATCTTTATTTATATAGCGCCAACATATTCCGCAGCGCTTTACAGTTTAACAGTTTCAAAACACAAGTCATAGGTAACAACGTTAACAATACAATAATTAAAGCAAAATAAGCCGCCCCTGCTCGTGAGAGCTTACAATCTACAATGAGGTGGGGGAGATACAAAGTACAGGTGTGTATATACAATGGTGCATTTACAATGATGGTCCAGCCATCTTGAAGGAGTGAGGCATGGATGGAGATAGTGAATGGGCTACACATACACACTTAAACATAGAACGACTTTGGTTAGTGAATGTGATAGGCCACTCTGAACAAATGTGTTTTGAGGGAGCGCCTGAAACCATGCAAATTGTGGATAGTCCTAATTTCTTGGGGTAGAGCATTCCAGAGGATTGGCGCAGCGCGGGAGAAGTCTTGGAGTCGGGAGTGGGAGGTACGGATTAGTGTAGAGGTTAGTCGAAAGTCGTTTGCAGAGCGCAGCAGTCGGTTAGGCCGATAGATAGAAATGAGGGAGGAGATGTAGGGGGGTGCTGCACTATGGAGAGCTTTGTGGGTGAGAACCAGTACTTTGAATTGGATCCTATAATGAATGGGCAGCCAGTGTAAGGACTGGCGAAGAGCGGACGCGTCCGAGTACCCATTAGCCAGATGGATGACCCTGGCTGCTGCATTAAGGATGGACTGGAGAGGGGATAGTCGAGTAATGGGGAGGCCAAGTAATAGAGCGTTGCAGTAGTCCAGGCGGGAGTGGATCAATGCTACAGTGAGGGTTTTTGTTGTTTCCATGGTGAGAAAAGGGCGGATTCTAGAGATGTTCTTTAGGTGTAGACGGCAAGAGCGGGCAAGAGATTGTATATGGGAGGTGAAGGAGAGATTGGTGTCAAACATAACACCCAGACAGCGAGCCTGCTGCCGGGGTGTTATTATGGTGCCGCCCACAGAGAGGGAAATGTCAGATTTAGGGAGGTTAGTAGACGGCGGGAGCAGAAGGAGTTCAGTCTTGGAGAGGTTAAGTTTCAAATAGAGAGCAGACATGATGTTGGAGACTGCGGACAGACAGTCGGTGGTGTTCTGTAGAACAGCGGGGGTAAGGTCGGGGGATGACGTGTATAGTTGTGTGTCATCGGCATAAAGATGGTACTGAAAGCCAAATCTGCTGATGGTCTGTCCAATTGGGGCGGTGTAGAGAGAGAAGAGAAGGGGGCCAAGGACTGAGCCCTGGGGTACACCGACAGTGAGAGGAAGAGGAGATGAAGTGGAGCCAGAGAACGAAACACTGAAGGAGCGGTCAGAAAGATAGGAGGAGAACCAGGAGAGAACAGTGTCCTTAATACCTAGTGACTGGAGCCTAGACAGTAGGAGACAGTGGTCAACTGTGTCGAAAGCTGCAGAAAGGTCGAGTAGAATGAGCAGAGAGTGGTCGCCGTTACGTTTTGCTGTAAGAAGGTCATTGGTCACTTTGATGAGTGCAGTTTCAGTCGAATGTAGGGGGCGGAAGCTGGACTGTGAAGGGTCTAGGAGGGAGTAAGTGGAGAGGTAACGGGTGAGGCGGGAGTAGACTAGGCGCTCCAAAAGTTTAGAGATGAAGGGGAGATTGGAGACCGGTCTGTAGTTGTTTGTGCAGGAAGGGTCAAGAGCGGGTTTCTTTAGTAATGGAGTAACGATGGAGTGTTTGAAGGAAGATGGGAAAATGCCAGAGGAGAGTGAGAGATTGAAGATTGTAGTTAGGTGAGTTATGACAACTGGAGAGAGAGACTGGAGGAGATGTGAGGGGATGGGGTCGGTAGTGCATGTAGTCGGACGAGAGGAAGAGAGGAGTCTGGAGACTTCTTCTTCTGTGATGGGATCAAATGTGGAAAGTGAGCCAGGGGAAATGCAGGGTGGGTTGGGAGTCATATAATGTCAGTCATATAAAGTCATATAATGTCAGTGACTGATCACCGTCCCATGTGCATCATATATACACATATCACTGACTACATATCACACATGTTACTGACTCATAGTCTGCAAATTGCCTCTTCAAAATATGACTCATAGTCTGTGTCACAATGTGTCTTGTATCTCAAGTCTCAATCAATAAACACACAGACCAGTAGGGGGCACTATGCACCTATCATAGGCAAAACTAGCAGCCATTTTTCCAGAACTTGATGCACCCTTATCAATATGATTTACATGCACTGATACACTGTAGTAAACTATGACAACGGGGGAGCACCATCACCATGTTCATCCAGTTGGAGGTGAGCACAGCTGGACACCGCTGCACCAGGCAGACCGTCTGCTGCTAAGGCGCCCAGGATGCGGGCACAAAAGTTGGCACTGCCCTGAGGACTGGACTGGGCTAGTGCCAACCATTTTACAGAACGACCAAGATGACATTTCATTATTTGCATTTTGTCAACTTTTTTTTGAAGATTTTACCCATTTATTGATTTTTCTTATACAAATGGGATCAGGGTGGTCCTAAAATAAAAAATAATAATAATAGGCACCAACTGGACCGCTGCGATTAAAAGGGGTGTTGGTCTTCCATGTTATGAGCCTAAATCTCCCCATACACCCCATCTCATAATGCAACCACTACATAGTGAATACTTCAACAATTAACGAGAGGAGTCAGAGCCCTGATCACAAGAGCTGACAATCTGTTACTAAATAAAACAACCCAGTATTAACAAGAGGATATCACCGCCATAGAGCGTCCACGTAGTGACAGACACCAGTCCTGCGTCCGAGTGATCACAGAGCAGATATACACGGTACAGTGACGCACAGCGGACATTAGTTCTGATTGGAGGCGTTCACATTTCCCGTCTTTTCCATATGCCCGGACTGACATGACGAATTGTCTGCAGCATTTATAAGACACGATTGAGATCACCGAGGTCGTGACCGCGACCAGTCCCATGTGGGTGAGGGGCCCGCCGACATCAACATAGACTTCAACTGGATGTGTGTCCTCGGATGCACATTCAGCTGAAGTGTATTGCGGCACAGAGACCCATCAGGTCTGAATGCGGCAATGTACGCTGTCAGCCAATCAGAGACCAGCAGCTGACGTCAGCGTGCACTTGACTGTGGGCGCATGGCAGTGACAACCTGCGCTCCAATCGCTTGCATGCTGATGTCAGCTGCCGGCTTCAGAAGAGGACGACGATCAATGGGGGAGCGGAGGGAAGGAGAGTATAGTCATTTATTTTTTTCTATGCATTAAAGAGCAGTGGCGGAATGGAGGACATGTATACCATATGGGACATATATACCAGGACGGAGCCCAAGATGGTGGACATTACTACATAATGGGGGAGGGGTACAACTTGTATGTCCTTATAGGATTTAGAACGCTAGAAGGGCCCATACATCTGACCAATATGCATGTGGGGGGGGTGGTCCAACTTCTGCATCGGGGCCCATTGGACTCTAGGTACACCATTGATAAGACACATCTGACTTCTCACAGATCGGCCATGTCCCCGTCTAGTCCTGACCTGCACAATCTCCTCATCCTGCGTCTGCAGTGTCTCTGTAAGGTAACAATGCCGCCAAGCGCCTCCCTAAAAAGTACGCCTCTCGCTCCTTTAAAAATTATTTTGCCCCCATGTAAAACTACTAAGATGGGATAGAGTGGATTTCCCATAGAAAATAATAGGAAAATGTTTCTAAGAGATTTTGGAGGAGGATGTTGGATCTGCTACAGTGTGTTCCTAAAAAACACTCTGTGAACAAAGCCTTAAAAAGCACTTGAGAATGGCCACGAGGTTGTGGGTGATTTGCAGCGATGAAGGCGGTGTTCACACTAAGATTTCTCATGCGGATTTTTTTTTTAACTAATTGAATTTAAAAAAAATCTTTAAAAATAAGATTTTTTTCGCTTTTTATTAGTAATTTTTTATCTTCAGTTTTCAAATTACTTTTTTTCCAAGCAGAAACATCTGAAGATTTGAGCAAGTTATTCAGACTATGATGCGTTTTCTCATTTGTATCTGCTCCAAAATCTACGTAAGAAAACTCCGTGTGAACGCAGCTTAACCCACTTGTAAAAAATTATACACAAAGGTCACATAAAAATCGCAGCAATATCGCATCCTCCGCCTTGAATTACTAATCTGGGGACTCTCCCGATTGTCACATGGATTCTCCACACTTCTACAGCCATCCCTTACACGCATCCAGCAGAGCGAAAACAACGAGACTACAACTTGTCCCCGAAAGCGACATTAGCGGCCATTTTCCCGGAGTTTTACCGCGTTGTTCTATACGGACTGTTCTTCTCTAGAAAGAGATGGAAGGTTATATATAATTTATCCCTCTAGTATTTCGCTGATTAGCATAGTGACGTCTTCCAGCCAATCAGGTAAAAAGGGGGCGGGGTTTTCCGTTTTGGGCGGGGCTGTGCTGGCGGCCGGTTCCTGTCCTTCACAGGCCGTTCAGGTCGGTGTCACAGACCGGGGATGGGCGCAGCGGAGGAGCCTGTGTTTCCGGGCACCGTGTGAGGCGAGAGCACCGGAGCACCCCGCGGTACTGACAAGTAAGCCCGAGAGGCGGCCGGTGCCCGGGAATGTGAGGGTTAGTGCACAGCTGAGGTCATGTCGCGATATCAGTCATAGCATCGCTACTTCCAGGCACAGAGATCACATTCTGCTGCTGACGGGTCAGTGCGGCTCTGTAAATGGGGAGAGGTCGTGAACGTTTGGTCTCCCCCAGTACCAGAGACGCCACTAAGAATCCCCCGTAATCCGGCATCTGATAGACCAGAGCCCCGACCTTCCACCATTGTGTGCCGAGAGATCTCCCCCCATATGCAATAACGGCGCCCCTATGGATGTGGGAGACGGCTGTGGCCACTGATTGGGGACCCCTCTGTATGATGGAGGTGCAGCAGGACCCCACAGACCCCCATATCCGGCTGGAACCCTATAAACCTGGTCAAGTCTCCAGATGATGAGGGCTATTGTAATCTCCACCCTGTGACCCTCCATCTGCTGGGATTCTACAGCTCTCCAGGCTGTCCGGGCATGCTGGGAGTTATAGTGTCACAGCTGGAGAGTGGGGAATACCCCTTAATAGGTGTGCCGTCCGGAGATTGTGCATCGGCCTCAGGGTTCAGTACGATTTATGACAACAAAGGAAACTTCTCCTGTCACCAGCTGTGTGCAGGGCGTGAAGCCGACACCAACTGTACCCAGGACTCCTGGGGGCGCTAAGTATAGCCGCCCTTTCACACAGACCCGACGGAGGGGTCTGCCGGACCCTGACCTATGGTTCCCTGCCAATATAACCATCAGAGGTCTGCAGCGGAAGTGACAGGACATACTGAGAGTTGTAGTACCACAGCAGCATACATCCCCTTCCTATAAGGTGTAAGGGGTCAGTGACAAATGTGCGCACTGAAGTCAGCGGCCTCTTCTCGTCTACATGCTAGTGAAAGTTAATATAGGGGGAGTTAAAGGGGGACCCCACTGCGCTAGTTCTAAAAACATAATAAACTTTCTGTATCTAACACTTTCCCGCTCTCTGCTTGCTGACGTTTATTATGGACTCTCGTTGGTGATCTAGTACCATGTTGTTTTTCTGATAGACCCCCCAGTATGTTCACAACATTAAAAAAAAAAAATAAAACTACTTACCTGCCATTCCCTCTCTGTACCTCGGCCTGGGTTCCCCCCGGTATCTCCGAGCTTTATCCTCCTGTGACTGTGTCCAGTCAATGCTGCAGCCAGTGATGAGCTGCAGTGGTCACAAGTGCATACAACTGGAGTATTACTGGATGATGACACCGTCAGACACACGGAGCTTTATTACCCCTTCTGTTAGTGTAACGAGCCGCGTGTGATCATTGCATAACAAAAGCAGGTGGAAGGTTCCTATTGAATGACAGCAAGCAGAGATCTTCAAAAGTCGTGTTGTGAGGTCGAAACTGCACCACTTGCTGCTGGATTAAAGCCCACAATTTTTCCTTGATCTGGAGTGCTGCCTGATTTTTTTACATTTACTTTTTTTCCATATAATATATATATATATATATATATATATTATATATAATATATATATGTAAATTAGTTTATGGAATCTGTAGTCTACCCCTTTAAACCCCATGGATATATTGTATCGCATCGTGTTACAGACTCACTTCCTTTTATCTGCAGTGTGTGGATTTACCATGTATTATAAATCAGAGACCCAGGAAATCGCCCCTGGTGGCAGGATTCCCATCAGCCCCACCATGCCATCGCTTAGTGATAATTTCGCTTAAGAACTACCTGTCCCTCCTATAGCTCCTCCTGTCCACTGCTCTGTTTCCTGATACATTGTTTCACTCCGTCTACTTCTGCTGATAGGGATTAACGGTTCGGCTGTGTTGGCTCGGCGTGGCGTCCGTGCGGTGTGACGGCTGGTCAGTATATGCGTGCAGTGTGCAGAAATCCTCACCACATTGTCTGTGCGAATCGTAATCGTTGCGTGTCCCTCCCACAGCGCGATGTCCCTGCTGTTCGCCCGACCAACAGCTAAAATCTCCAGCAAGAAGGATAAGAGATACATGGCTGAGGTCAACGCCTCCCCCCTCAAGCACTTCGTCACCGCCAAGAAGAAGATCAATGGCATCTTCGATCAGCTCGGGGCCTACATCCAGGAAAGCTTCAGCTTCCTGGAGGGTGAGAGAACAGCAAATGTGAATGCAGGATCGTGTGCTGCTCCGGGTGTGATTGGAGGACGAGGTGCCATATCTGTAGAAGGGAACTCCAGGGTTTCTGTGAGATTGGATTACAGCAGGGAATAGCTGACAACAGAGGACAATAGCTGCTATAATGCATTACAGCAGGGAATAGCTGACAACAGAGGACAATAGCTGTTATAATGCATTACCGCAGGGAATAGCTGACAACAGAGGACAATAGCCGTTATAACTCATTACAGCAGGGAATAGCTGACAACAGAGGACAATAGCTGTTATAATGCATTACAGCAGGGAATAGCTGACAACAGAGGACAATAGCTGTTATGCGTTACAGTACGGAATGGCTGATAACAGAGGACAATAGCTCTGATTATGTATCATGTTTGCTGATTATTTAGAAACCTACCAGAATGCAGAGCTGGATCCTGTGGCCTCGGAGGAGCAAGTCCTGGAAGTCAAGGGCTATCTCACCAACGTGAAAGGCATCAGCGAGGTGCTGGCCAGACGTCACATGAAGGTGGCCTTCTTTGGCAGGTAGGGTGCACCTGTTGCCGCTCGTGAAATGTATATTTTAGAAAATAACTTGTATTTCTTCATGAGATGTCCGTATTATAGCATCTTTTCTTACATATTTCTCCTCCTGTGGTTCCTCTGCTGTTCTTCCTGGGAATATATGAATGTATTCACAGCTGGGTGTGGGCATTCACAGCTGGGTGTGGACATTCACATGGAGGTGTCCCTGCATGGTCTGATATTAGATATTGTAAATTTGTGTAAATGCGCCCCCACCCCTTTAACAAGAAGAAAGGTATCACCCAGTTATCAAATTATTCTAACATTTCCAGGAGATATTACAGAACACAGCACATTATTATAAAAACATTTATTTTTTTTTGGGTGGGTGGGGGAATCCTCCCTGATATCGTCCCTACTTATGTTATATCTTCCTACTGCCCAGGACCAGCAATGGGAAGAGCACTGTGATTAACGCCATGCTGTGGGACAAGGTCCTCCCTTCTGGGATCGGCCACACCACTAACTGCTTCCTGCGAGTGGAGGGGACTGATGGGAACGAGTCCTATCTCCTGACCGATGGATCAGAGGAGAAGAAAAGTGTCAAGGTGACCAACCCGCACTTATTATGCTTTCTATGTCAAATAGGATGCAGCAAGCATCAGGGCTGCATCATTTCCACATTTCTGACTGTGAAGCAAAAATCCTTAATGACAATCCTGGAAGCATTTTATGAAAATGTGCTATTTAGTTTTCTGCAGCGCCTATTGCAGATTTCTGTCCTGCCCAGCCCTTCAACTTATCAGTATTCCACTCATTGACAGCAAGCAGATGTTAAAACTTGCAGTGTGTTGTTTTTAAAGGGGTTCTCCGGCGCCGCTCGCTTCTGCATTAGAAGATGTGGAAAAATGATACATAACTGCCTGGATGCCTGCACATTCTCCAGGTAGCTTACACCTGCACAATAACTGCCGATCGTGCACATCCTGGCAAATATATGGAGACATGCCATCATCAATGCGGTAGAGAGCGTCACCAGTGAACCCTTTTAACTCATAACTGCAATGACTTTATAGATGTTGTACAGGATTACTGAACAGCACCACACTGTGCACTGGTTGTGTTTGGTACTGCAGCTGGTCTTCATTGAAGTGAATAGTGCTGAGCTGCAATACTGCACACAACCTGTAGACAAGTGTGGCGCTCTTTTTTAGAAGAGCTAATCTTGTACTCCCCCATAAGTTGTTGCCCCACATACATATCATTATGCAGAGATCTCTGTCCATTCATCCTCACTTTCCCATTCCCTCCAGACGGTGATGCAGCTTGCTCATGCCCTTCATCAGGATGATCTTCTGGACTCTGGCTCCATGGTCAGTGTTATGTGGCCTAATTCCAAGTGTCCCCTGCTGAAGGACGACCTGGTGCTGATGGACAGGTAGCGATCACTGACCACGTCACCTGTTGCTGGGTTGTGCAGCACCTTTCACTTCATCGGGGGGTGACGGCTGGGTCCGCAGGTGGAGGCAGTGATGACGTGCAGGTGGTGTAATATAAGCTGTAGGTCACTTTAGAACCTTTCTTCTGGGTGTGACGCAATCTTTCTTCACAACGGTCGTCTGACGCTCCTGAATCTGTGCAGCGGAGCTGGGACGGGTGGAGGCGACTAACTACAGACAACAGTACCTGTGAAATACTTTTCTATTGAGAGACCAATACTAACAATAGTTACTGCACAGATCAGTGCATCTGCTCCCGTCTGATCTGTGGGGATGACGTCTGAGACCCGTTAGTCTGGAGACCACAGATGCTGGGTGCAGAACAGAGGACTTTTCTTGCAGCAGAGTCCAAGACGCCAACAATATGTTCTGTTACTACTTTAATGTGGAGGACGCATGTAAAGAACAGTGATGTTTCGGCATGCAGACCGTCTACACGCCGAGGCGTTGCACAATACAGCAGTGATTGGCGATATTGGCCCCTTGGACTCCTTTTGCCTCTAACGTCTTGGGTGGACTGATATCTCCAGCGATTGCTCTCCTATCTCAGACTTTGGTGCACGATTTGTCTGTCTCTGGAATCATTGGATGGAGCAGTCATTTAATATATGTCTGTGCTGGTACTTGCATCCTGTTACAAGTGAATGCTGCCGTCACGTGGCGCTGCTGTCTGTGGCAGCGCACAACTTTATAACTCATAACCATGTTGTCTGTTTTCAGCCCCGGCATTGATGTGACCACTGAGCTGGACAGTTGGATCGATAAGTTTTGCCTAGATGCCGATGTGTTTGTCTTGGTGGCGAATTCTGAGTCCACCCTCATGCAGACAGTAAGTGCTGGTCGCGTCCCCGTATCTGTGATCACCTTATATAACAGCTCCTCCTCCATACTTTATATTACCGCGTCTTCTCTCCTATCATAGGAGAAGCAGTTTTTCCACAAAGTGAATGAACGTCTGTCTCGACCAAACATCTTTATCCTGAACAACCGGTGGGATGCGTCTGCCTCAGAACCTGAATATATGGATGAGGTGAGGAGGACGGGAGGTTGCTTGTAACATTTTGTCTGCTTCTTGGAAAGCTAGATGACAAAAATATAATCGCGATCATAGAATATCACTACATTACTGATCCTGAGTTACATCCTGTTTTATATTCCAGAGCTGCACTCACTATTCTGCTGGTGTAGTCACTGTGTACATACATTACATTACTGATCCTGAGTTACATCCTGTATTATACTCCAGAGCTGCACTCACTGTTCTGCTAGTGCAGTCACTGTGTACATACATTACATTACTGATCCTGAGTTACCTCCTGTATTATACTCCAGAGCTGCACTCACTATCCTGCTGTTGCAGTCACTGTGTACATACATTACATTACTGATCCCGAGTTACATCCTGTATCATACTCCAGAGCTGCACTAACTGTTCTGCTGGTGCTGTCACTATGTACATACATTACTGATCCTGAGTTACATCCTGTGTTATACTCCAGAGCTGCACTCACTATTCTGCTGGTGCAATCACTGTGTACATACATTACATTACTGATCCTGAGTTACCTCCTGTATTATACTCCAGAGCTGCACTCACTATTCTGCTGGTGTAGTCACTGTGTTCTACATACATTACATTACTGATCCTGAGTTACATCTCCTGTATTATACTCCAGAGCTGCACTCACTATTCTGCTGGTGCAGTCACTGTGTACATACATTACATTACTGATCCCGAGTTACATCCTGTATCATACTCCAGAGCTGCACTCACTGTTCTGCTAGTGCAGTCACTGTGTACATACATTACATTACTGATCCTGAGTTACCTCCTGTATTATACTCCAGAGCTGCACTCACTATTCTGCTGTTGCAGTCACTGTGTACATACATTACATTACTGATCCCGAGTTACATCCTGTATAATCCAGAGCTGCACTCACTATTCTGCTGGTTGAGCTTGTACACTTGGCAGCACGTGCAGCGCTTTGTCAGTTATGTAATGGGGTGTATTCGTATTCCTGGGGATCTCGGTGTTTCCTGTCCTCTCCTCACTGCTGGATGTCTGGAATAGGTACAATACCTCTGCTTGGAGTCATTTTGTGTTTCGGCTACAAACAGGAAATCGAGCTGTAATCTGACATTATCCAGACTAAAAAAAAAAAAACCTTTCTGATTAGTGGGGGTCCGATCACTAGAAAGAAGGGGTCACCCTCTAGTAGAACACGGCTGCCATTTGTCTGCAGTTTCTTGCTGATATCACTCTCCTTTCTCCGCAGGTTCGGCGGCAGCACATGGAGCGCTGCACCAGTTTCTTGGTGGATGAGCTCGGAGTCTTGGATCGAACCCAAGCAGGAGATCGCATTTTCTTTGTGTCTGCCAAGGAAGTTCTTAACGCCCGGATACAGAAAGCTCAGGGAATGCCCGAAGGAGGTACCTAAAACTGTGTGCTAGTGATCCTCCTGCTCATAGGGGAAATTAAAAACAAATCATATTTCGGCTCATCAGATGTTTCAAGACTACAACTCCCATTATGCAATGATAGCCATAAGAGTTGTAGTTCTGTATCAGCTAGAGAGCCACCGATTGGAGACAGTGGACAAGCAAATGAAATAAAATAGAAATGTAATTTTTTGCATTTTTTTTCAGTAAATTTAAAGGGTTTGTGTGGTTTTGAAAACTCATTCTCATATACCTTTAATATAAGGGGGTCTTCATTGCTTGATCAGAGTGGAGAATGATGACGGTGAGTGTCACATCTCTCTTTGGACGTCCTCCCTATATTATGTGAATTGACGGTGTGTAATGCTTTATTTATCCTGTGGGGGGCTGCAGAAGAATAGATCTCCTATTGTCAGGATCCTCCCAGATCACTGCTGATCACTGGGGATCCTGATAGTGAGACACTTTGTAACCAATTTATTCACACAGGGCTTTTTCTAACAAGTCGAGATGATCTTTCTGTAGATTTGACTCCCTTTTTTATCTGTTTCTTGCCACTAGGTGGCGCTTTAGCTGAAGGTTTTCAAGTGAGGATGTTTGAGTTCCAGAACTTTGAGAGGAGATTTGAGGTATGACAATAAAGGCTCGGGGGACTCCCTTCCACCCACTTTGGTATTGCTAGGCACTGCTGGGAATCGCAGCTTACTGGTATCTATTTTCCAAGCCCATAAAGACTTTTCGTGGCCAGGGCAAGTTGTCGCCAAGCACTGAAGCTTGCCCAATCTTAATAGTTGTAATACACACACTGTCAGGATTCGGCTCTGCTTGTTTCTTGAATTTTTGCAATAGCTTTTAGTATCTCTGCTTCCTTAAGGTGAATGACATGACATATTTCTATAAAATTGTGCCCTGTTCTTCTGGCAGGAATGCATCTCTCAGTCGGCGGTAAAGACAAAGTTTGAGCAGCATACGATGCGAGCCAAGCACATAGCGGAGGTCCTGCGTCAGATCATGGAGTCAGTGCACGTGGCGGCTCAGGAGCAAAGGTGCGAGTGCGGTGTAGGACCACTTGGGAGGGCGTTTCCACCACAATCCCCTTGTTGCATATCCGTCATGCACGTACTGTATATCCTCCACAGGGTTTACTGCCTGGAAAAGCGCGAGGAGTTCAGGGACCGACTGGAATTCATCGAGAAGCAGCTGGAGCTCCTGACGGAGGATTACAGGATGAAAATTAAGCAGATCACGGACGAGGTGGAGCGACAGGTGAGAAACCGAATCATGTAAGGGGTGTAAATGAGGAGGGGTGGAGCGGCGTGCTGGTCAATACACTGCCTCAAATCTCGGCTGTTTCAGGTGTCGAACGCCATGGCTGAGGAGATCCGCCGCCTCTCTGTACTGGTAGATGACTTCCAGATGGAGTTTCATCCATCGTCTGTTGTCCTTAAAGTTTATAAAAACGTAAGAAACTTTGTGATTTCTGAAGCCATTGTCCCAGTGTCTCCCATCGTCTTGTTACAAATGCTTCTTCTCTAATCCCCCCAGGAGCTACATCGCCACATAGAGGAAGGGCTGGGCAGGAACCTGTCTGATCGCTGTTCCAGCACCATTTCTGTGTCCTTGCAGACCACCCAGCAGGAAATGATCGGTATGATAAGGAACAAAAGCAAAGACCTTGATTTAATCTCCCACCGTTTTGTGTGCACAGCTCCTATGCAAAATTGTGTGCGCTGCCCTGGAGAACCCATTTAAGTCTAAAGGGTATGCCACACTAAACAATATCGCTAACGGGATCGCTAAAAAACGTCACTATTTAGCGATCCCGTTAGCGATGTTGTTGTGTGCGGCAGCTTCCAGCGACGAGCTTCCTGCTGTGATCTCGCTCGTCGCTGGAATTGTTCCGGACCCTATTTTCTCGTCGGCTCTCCCGCTGGCTAAGTATATATCGCTAGTGTGGCACCTTTTCTTAGCGATTTAGCGGTACTTTTGTACCGCTAAAGTCGTTAAGAAGATCGCTAGCGGCGATAGCGTCGTTAACTATATCGCTAAATGTGGCCGCATTTAGCGATATAGAAACAATCCCGCTAGCGATCTCATTAGTATGCGACGCTAACGAGATCGCTAGCGGGATAGCTTAGTGTGGCAGTACCTTAAAGGGTATGCCACACTAAGCGAGATCGCTAACGAGATCGCAATTGCGTCACCATTTATGACGCAGTTAGCAATCTCGTTAGCGACTTAACTGTGTGTGACATGTAGCAGCGATGTGGCCCCTGCTGAGATGTCGCTGATCGTTTGTAAACGTTCTGAGCTGTTTTTTGGTCGTTGGTGTCCCGCTGGTGAGCCTGAATCGCTGAGTGACACCCTTTATGAACCACTTCACCAGCATCGCAGGTGGGACTAGATTTTCCCAACGACCGCAGAGGTCGTTATACAGATGCTGATGAGTTGTGTTTGGAATCACAGATCGCTGATGAGATGTGTTTGGAATCACACAGCTAAGTCGCTAACGAGATCGCTACTGCGTCATAAATGGTGACGCATGTGCGATCTCGTTTAGTGTGGCATACCCTTAAGGGTCCCGTCACACTTTTCAATGTCCCAGCGATCCCACCAACGATACGACGTGGATGGGATCGCTGGGACATTGCTAGCTGTACCCTAGATCCCGGCTCTCAGCGCTCTACAGCTGGGAGCCGGTAACCAGGGTACATTTCGGCTAACTAGGTGCCGCGCGGTGCTTAGTTACCCGATATGTACATTGGATACCAGCTCGTTGATCGTTGGTCTCCCGCTGTCATACGCAGCGATGCGCACTGGCCAGCAGGAGACCAACGATCAAAAAATGGTTCAGGACATTCAACGATGATCAGCGATACCCAGCAGGGGGCTGATCATTGCTGCGTGTCACACACAGCGAGATCGCTGGCTAGGTCGATGTTGCGTCACAAAATCGGTGACGCTTCAGCGATCTCGCTTAGTGTGACGGGGGCTTAAGACTAAGTGGCTTCTCATCCCTCTCTCTGTGTAGATGGGCTGTTTCCTCTTCTCCCATCCCCCGCCCGTTCCCAGATCGACTTGTTGGTTCCCCGCCAGAGTTTCAGTCTGAGCTACGACCTGAGCTGTGATAAACTTTGCGCCGACTTCCAAGAAGACGTCCAGTTTCACTTCTCTCTCGGGTGGACGATGCTCGTGAACAGGTTCCTAGGACCCAAGAATGGCCGCAGAGCGCTGATGCCCTACAACGACCAGGTGGGTGAAGCGGCCTATCACACTTCATTGTCTGTAGCTTTTTATCAGTTTTACAACTTGTCACTACTGTCTCCAGATACCACGTGCAATGACCCCAGTGAATCCCAGCATGCCACCGATGCAGCAGGGTGCTATGACCCAGGAGGAACTTATGGTGTCTATGGTGACTGGATTGGCTTCATTGACATCCCGAACATCCATGGGTATTCTGGTGGTGGGAGGAGTGGTAAGTGCTCTAGGGTTGGGGTCATAGAGCAGCAATAGAGTGATGGATAGAGTGTGTTTCATCCTCCCTTACATGATGCGACCTTATGTTATCCCAGGTCTGGAAGGCCGTGGGCTGGCGGCTCATTGCATTGTCTTTTGGCCTTTATGGACTCTTGTACGTATATGAGCGCCTCACATGGACTACGAAAGCTAAAGAAAGAGCCTTCAAACGGCAATTTGTGGACTACGCAGCTGAGAAGCTGCAGCTAATTGTCAGCTACACCGGCTCCAACTGCAGCCACCAAGTGCAACAGTGAGTGAGACGTGTCCGTGTACAGCTGCAGCCACCAATACCTCATCCCCCGCCACCGGTTCTGCTGTTCAATAAAGCAAGAACAATGTAAATGGCCCAACACAACTAATATAACAAGTGACCTCTCCAAATTGTCACTTTACTGATTACAGCAGCTTGAGAATTATTCAACCTTCTTATGATATTGTGACTTTAGCACTTAGTGCTGCCCCCCTGGGTGTCATGACCTGTTGCCCCTGCCGCCACCGCACCCCCAGCTAAAATTATAATGGCACCACTCCCCCTTCCTTTCCCTCCAGGCTGTCATGACCTGTTGCCCCCCTAACTTCCCTCCAGGCTGTCATGACCTGCTGCCCCCCCCCCCTACTTTCCTCCAGGCTATCACCTGCCCCAATGCTTTACAGACACCACTTAATATATGTGACTTAACACTTTACATTTTCAGATATTGAGCTCTTGTGGACCCAGAAATAACGAATATACTTATTTTTTTAGCTGGGAAAAATGGAGTGATTTGGACTTTATATCTTTTTTTTTTTTTTAATTTGCCCCCATACAGGACCTTGACTCTGTGCCAGTATTGCAGTGTATAGTCCTCATCATGGCCTCCTATGTAGTTTCTGTGCAGGTGTATCCTGTGGACGATGCAGCTTTGCTTGCTGTGCATTACTAGTCTCTTCTCTATATACTTACAGGGAGCTCTCTGGGACATTCTCCCACTTGTGTCAGCAGGTGGATGTTACTAGAGAAAACCTAGAGCAGGACATCGCTGCGCTGAATAAAAAGATTGAGGTCCTGGACAGTCTGCAGAGCCGAGCCAAGTTATTAAGGTAAACTGATCGCATTGCGTTTGCGACCTGTACACAGCTATTACTCCCATTGGCTGCTGTACAAATCTGCCACCTAGTGGCTGCAATAGGTAAAACATTTTCACATGTTTTGTGAAGAGAGGGAGTGCGTTATATTTATATAATGCTCCATTTATAACTCAAGTGATAAACTATAGGAAATTGTGTTTTTGTTTCCCCCCCCCCCCAGAAATAAAGCTGGCTGGTTGGACAGCGAACTCAATATGTTCACCCACCAGTACTTGGAGCAGAGCTGATGGGGCCATGATACTGAAGCGCCAGCGAATGGGGATTTCTATAACCACTTTCTCCGTAGAGTCACGTGTCCCGACATCTCTTCCACCACTACCGTGCTCAGACGTGACCTACCTTCTAATGCGTATAGTTTACATGAACTGTCCGGGACTTCCGTACTCTCTGATCACTGCCATCTCTGGGCTCGCAAATCGTACGCAGCTTCTCGTCACGCTATACTGCTGGAAAGGATGCAGGGATAGTAACGAAGGCCCCAAAAATGTCAGAAAATGCAGCTTTGCCCAAAATGTTATGTGACACCGGACGGCTGCTATGAAGGACTTGGGTTTTATGTTGTCCCCGTCCCATTTCTCTGCTGCTTCTAACCTGATGTTTCGCCAATTTTAGAGATTCTAGTTTAAGAAGGAAAAAAATTTGTGTTTTTCTGTGGATTATTATATTGGGCCAGACCACATGGGACTGAACCTACTGCACATACACTTAAAAGACTACTTCATTAGTATACAGGAAATGATTATATAATGAAACAAATATGTAGATTTTTTTTTTTTAAGATCTCTGCTTGCTTATAGTGACAGGAAACATTTATATGAACATGCAACTAATAAACTCATCCTGACCCAATGCACATCTCACCGTTGAATTTGCTACAATTCTGTCCTGAATTTTAGGTCAGGACATATATTCAGTCCCTTTTGCTGCCAGCAAGCAGAGATGTTGCCAATTGTGAGGAATTGAAATGCTAAGTTTATTAGAAAGTTGCTAAACTTTTCATTATAGAATCATTCCATAAAACCTGCAACAATCGGAAACTTGCCCACGTCCATGACTAATTTATTTATGCAGTTTGGACAACCCCAGTTCAGTGGCTTCGTCCCCAGCAGCTCGATGCCCTTCATGGGGTCCGGCTGTGGGGACCTCAGGTCACTGATGGAGTAGGGTCGTCCTTTTTCAGGGCTCTAGTCTGGCGGCCATGGACTACAGTCGAGACTACTGGACCCAGGGTCCTGCGACTCTTCGATAATCCCCAATATTAATGCATCCCTGTATTTATTACTGTATGATTCTGGGAATTTGCTATTAATGACCCCTCATTGTAAAGTTTGCATTAGGATATGAGGTTGGATATAACCGTCTGTCCTCTCCACACTGAGTTTCGGTCGCTCTGTGTGTATTGGACCCAGTCCCATTTTTCGTTAGACACAGGATAGGAAGAGTTTGACTTGTACGTGCAATTGTAGGAATATTAACGATCCTGTAAGTTATATGAAAGGTATCTAGATTATAGGTGATGCTGAGATTATCGGAAACTCATGCACTGATCCCCCCCACACACACTGGGTGCCCTCATTTCCCTTTGTGATGTCAGATTATTTATGTCTTGTCTGTGACATTAGAGCAGCTCTGTAAATATATAAAATGAGAATGTTTGGGTTAGTGCACGTTGGCGTGGCTGGGTTTACTTTTTACCTTTTTCAGATGCGTCTTTTGCAAAAATACAAATCCCAACAGGCTCTGATGGCGTGCAGACTGGCTAGAGATCATTGCTATACATTATCCTAGCTAACGAAATGTGGCTTGATTATTGCTGTCCTTGTGTTATGTCATTTTCCAGCTTAATGATAAAAAGAGCAAGGGATTCAGACACATTTCCCTTATTCCAAAGCCCCTTCCTCCTATAAACATAACTGTAATACTGTCATTGTCCACTTGGGGGCGATGCTGAGATTTTTCCAGCAGCAGTAAAAATGCATCCTATACCAGTCATCTCCGGTGTAAGACCCCTTTAAGCACGTTCTGATTGTTGGCTTCTACCAGGTATAATAACACTACGATGAATGCCGGGCGGCGCCCCCTCACTGATCCCCCTCTCCCATGTAATTTGTTGCCAAATATGATTTGACTTGAATCGAGAAGCCGCCGCCAGGTGAGAAGCACTTTATGTTCTGCTCTTGTAATAAAGATGGCTGATCTAGAATGTATTTAATGTTGTCACAAGCATGAAAGGCTGTAACCTACTACATCCGAGAAATAAAACATCTCCTAAATCCTCGTCTGTGGTATTATGAGAAAAGCAGCAGAATAGTGAGTGCAGCTCTGGGGTATAAAACAGGAGGTAACTCGGGATGAGTAATGTATGTACACAGTGACTGCACGAGCAAAATAGTGAGTGCAGCTCTGGAGTATAATACGGATGTAACTCAGGATCAGTAATGTATGTACACAGTGACTACACCAGCAGAATTGTGAGTGCAGCTCTGGAGTATAATACAAGATGTAACTCATGATCAGTAATGTATGTACATAGTGACTACACCAGCAGAATAGTGAGTGCAGCTCTGGAGTATAACACAAGATGTAACTCAGGATCAGTACAGGATCAGTAATGTATGTACAGTGACTCCACCAGCAGAATAGTGAGTGCAGCTGTGGAGTATAATACTGGATTAACTCAGGATCAGTAATGTAATGTGTGTACACAGTGACTGCACCAGCAGAATAGTGAGTGCAGCTCTGGAGTATAATACAGGAGGTAACTCAGGATCAGTAATGTAATGTATGTACACAGTGACTGCACCAGCAGAATAGTGAGTGCAGCTCTGGAGTATAATACTGGATGTAACTCAGGATCAGTAATATAATGTGTGTACACAGTGACTGCACCAGCAGAATAGTGAGTGCAGCTCTGGGTATAATACTGGATGTAACTCAGGATCAGTAATGTATGTACACAGTGACTGCACCAGCAGAATAGTGAGTGCAGCTCTGGAGTATAATACAGGATGTAACTCAGGATCAGTAATGTAATGTATGTACACAGTGACTGCACCAGCAGAATAGTGAGTGCAGCTCTGGAGTATAATACAGGATGTAACTCAGGATCAGTAATGTAATGTGTGTACACAGTGAGTGCACCAGCAGAATAGTGAGTGAGCTCTGGAGTATAATGCAGGAGGTAACTCAGGATCAGTAATGTATGTGCACAGTGACTGCACCAGCAGAATAGCGAGTGCAGCTCTGGAGTATAATACTGGCTGTAACTCAGGATCAGTAATGTATGTACACAGTGAGTGCACCAGCAGAATAGTGAGTGCAGCTCTGGAGTATAATACAGGATGTAACTCAGGATCAGTAATGTATGTATACAGTGACTGCACCAGCAGAATAGTGAGTACAGCTCTGGAGTATAATACTGGATGTAACTCAGGATCAGTAATGTAATGTGTGTACACAGTGACTGCACCAGCAGAATAGTGAGTGCAGCTCTGGAGTATAATACAGGATGTAACTCAGGATCAGTAATGTAATGTATGTACACAGTGAGTGCACCAGCAGAATAGTGAGTGCAGCTCTGGGGTATAATACGGGATGTAACTCAGGATCAGTAATGTAATGTATGTACACAGTGAGTGCACCAGCAGAATAGTGAGTGCAGCTCTGGGGTATAATACGGGATGTAACTCAGGATCAGTAATGTAATGTATGTACACAGTGAGTGCACCAGCAGAATAGTGAGTGCAGCTCTGGGGTATAATACGGATGTAACTCAGGATCAGTAATGTATGTACACAGTGACTACACCAGCAGAATTGTGAGTGCAGCTCTGGAGTATAATACAAGATGTAACTCATGATCAGTAATGTATGTACATAGTGACTACACCAGCAGAATAGTGAGTGCAGCTCTGGAGTATAACACAAGATGTAACTCAGGATCAGTACAGGATCAGTAATGTATGTACAGTGACTCCACCAGCAGAATAGTGAGTGCAGCTGTGGAGTATAATACTGGATATAACTCAGGATCAGTAATGTAATGTGTGTACACAGTGACTGCACCAGCAGAATAGTGAGTGCAGCTCTGGAGTATAATACAGGAGGTAACTCAGGATCAGTAATGTAATGTATGTACACAGTGACTGCACCAGCAGAATAGTGAGTGCAGCTCTGGAGTATAATACTGGATGTAACTCAGGATCAGTAATATAATGTGTGTACACAGTGACTGCACCAGCAGAATAGTGAGTGCAGCTCTGGGGTATAATACTGGATGTAACTCAGGATCAGTAATGTATGTACACAGTGACTGCACCAGCAGAATAGTGAGTGCAGCTCTGGAGTATAATACAGGATGTAACTCAGGATCAGTAATGTAATGTATGTACACAGTGACTGCACCAGCAGAATAGTGAGTGCAGCTCTGGAGTATAATACAGGATGTAACTCAGGATCAGTAATGTAATGTGTGTACACAGTGAGTGCACCAGCAGAATAGTGAGTGGAGCTCTGGAGTATAATGCAGGAGGTAACTCAGGATCAGTAATGTATGTGCACAGTGACTGCACCAGCAGAATAGCGAGTGCAGCTCTGGAGTATAATACTGGATGTAACTCAGGATCAGTAATGTATGTACACAGTGAGTGCACCAGCAGAATAGTGAGTGCAGCTCTGGAGTATAATACAGGATGTAACTCAGGATCAGTAATGTATGTATACAGTGACTGCACCAGCAGAATAGTGAGTACAGCTCTGGAGTATAATACTGGATGTAACTCAGGATCAGTAATGTAATGTGTGTACACAGTGACTGCACCAGCAGAATAGTGAGTGCAGCTCTGGAGTATAATACAGGATGTAACTCAGGATCAGTAATGTAATGTATGTACACAGTGAGTGCACCAGCAGAATAGTGAGTGCAGCTCTGGGGTATAATACGGGATGTAACTCAGGATCAGTAATGTAATGTATGTACACAGTGAGTGCACCAGCAGAATAGTGAGTGCAGCTCTGGGGTATAATACGGGATGTAACTCAGGATCAGTAATGTATGTACACAGTGACTGCACCAGCAGAATAGTGAGTGCAGCTCTGGAGTGTAATACAGGATGTAACTCAGGATCAGTAATGTATGTACACAGTGACTGCACCAGCAGAATAGTAAGTGCAGCTCGGGTATAATACGGGATGTAACTCAGGATCAGTAATGTAATGTATGTACAGTGAGTGCACCAGCAGAATAGTGAGTGCAGCTCTGGGGTATAATACAGGATGTTACTCAGGATCAGTAATGTATGTACACAGTGACTGCACCAGCAGAATAGTGAGTGCAGCTCTGGAGTATACCACATGCCATCACTATTAGTGAATTCTAGGCAATGAGTACGGAGGATCGGTGTCGCTGTTGCTATGGCTGTCGCTCTTTCCAGCACTGTCGCGTTCTAAACTCACAGCGTGCAATGATTGACAGCTGAGTCGGTTTCCATGGTCACTGATGAAGCGTTGTCTTCACGTAACGCGGGAACAGGAGCGGTATTAATTTGACCAATCAGCGGTTTCACCACAGGTCACGTGAGAAGTGGTCGAATTTCTTTTAAAGTGGCCATTCCTCTACAACGCGCTGTGTATCAGCAGACTCAGATACGGACGTTGTCACTTTAAGAATTGCTGTATTACGTTGCATAACCTGCGGGGGGAACTGGATGACCGCGAGCGGAGGCTGAACGCCGGATACCGGAGTTCCCCTGGGATTGTGCGGCGGGAGCTGGAGGAGGAGGACGTGTGAGGTCCCGGGAGACAGGTCCGTGTGTGTATCGTGTAGTGATCTCGGGGACACGTGTCCGCTCCCGGCGCGGTGCCTGCTGGGTACTAATTAAAGGCTTTTCCATCTGGGCTCAGCGCGCTACATCTGTGTTGTCTCAGGATCCTCTGCAGCCACTTCTTATATGTTACTGGAAAAATCAGGTCATTTCCAGTATGTCCCAGCTCCCACCTGTGTATCTGCTCCCAGACCAAGAGTCTGTTATGTCAGGGGAAGCTGATGGCATCTGTACTGGTGAACTACAACTCCCAGCATGACTCAGTTTCACGACTGGTGGGTTTCCTCAGCTTGCAGATATTGGTGATGGTGACATGATGCCGTCCTGTGGTTTATAGATGGAGACGTCCACATACTGAGCAGAAATAACAGAAATGTGTCCTCCGAGCGCCTGGACGAGCTGCGGAGACTGAATAAATCTCTACTGGAGAAGCTGAATGTCAATCGGGAGGAGCTGAAGAAGCAGCAGCTATTCACTGACTGCAACGTCCCGGTGAGCGTTATACCCTCATATATCGCCAGCATCACATTACATACGCCAGAGCTGCACTCACTATTCTGGTGCCATCACTGTGTACACACATTACATTACTGATCCTGAGTTACATCCAGTATTATCAAGCTGCACTCACTATTGGTGCAGTCTGTGACATACATCATACTGATCTGGTTCCCTGGTATTACCCAGAGCTCATCACATTCTGTGTAGCAGTCACTGTATACATTACTTTACGATCCTGAGTTACATCCAGTATTATACTCCAGAGCTGCACTCACTATTCTGCTGGTGCAGTCTCTGTGTACATACATTACATTACTGATCCTGAGTACATCCTGTATTATACCCAGAGCTGCACTCACTATTCTGCTGGTGCAGTCATGTGTCATACATTACATTACTTATCCTGAGTTACATCCTGTATTATACCCCAACTGATCACTATTGCTGTGCTCACTGTGTACACACTTACATTACTGATCTGAGTATCCTGTATTATACCAAGCTCATCACTTCGTGGTGGAGTATGTCTACATTACATTACTGATCCTGAGTTACATCCCGTATTATACCCCAGAGCTGCGCTCACTATTCTTCTGGTGCGTCACTGTGTACATACATTACATTACTGATCCTGAGTTACATCCTGTATTATACCCCAGAGCTGCGCTCACTATTCTGCTGGTGCAGTCACTGTGTACATACATTACATTACTGATCCTGAGTTACATCCCGTATTATACACCAGAGCTGCGCTCACTATTCTTCTGGTGCAGTCACTGTGTACATACATTACATTACTGATCCTGAGTTACATCCTGTATTATACTCCAGAGCTGCACTCACTATTCTGCTGGTGCAGTCACTGTGTACATACATTACATTACTGATCCTGAGTTACATCCTGTATTATACCCAGAGCTGCACTCACTAATCTGCTGGTGCAGTCACTGTGTACATACATTACATTACTGATCCTGAGTTACATCCTGCATTATACCCCAGAGCTGCACTCACTATTCTGCTGGTGCAGTCACTGTGTACATACATTACATTACTGATCCTGAGTTACATCCTGCATTATACCCCAGAGCTGCACTCACTATTCTGCTGGTGCAGTCACTGTGTACATACATTACATTACTGATCCTGAGTTACATCCTGCATTATACCCCAGAGCTGCACTCACTTTCTGCTGGTGCAGTCACTGTGTACATACATTACATTACTGATCCTGAGTTACATCCTGTCATTATACCCAGAGCTGCACTCACTATTTCTGCTGGTGCAGTCACTGTGTACATACATTACATTACTGATCCTGAGTTACATCCTGATTATACTCCAGAGCTGCACTCACTATTCTGCTGGTGCAGTCACTGTGTACATACATTACATTACTGATCCTGAGTTACATCCTGCATTATACCCCAGAGCTGCACTCACTATTCTGCTGGTGCAGTCACTGTGTACATACATTACATTACTGATCCTGAGTTACATCCTGTTTATACTCCAGAGCTGCACTCTCTATTCTGCTTGTGCAGTCACTGTGTACATACATTACATTACTGATCCTGAGTTACCTCCTGTATTATACTCCAGAGCTGCACTCACTATTCTGCTGGTGCAGGCACTGTGTACATACATTACATTACTGATCCTGAGTTACATCCTGCATTATACCCCAGAGCTGCACTCTCTATTCTGCTGATGCAGTCACTGTGTACATACATTACATTACTGATCCTGAGTTACCTCCTGTATTATACTCCAGAGCTGCACTCACTATTCTGCTGGTGCAGGCACTGTGTGCTTAGGAGATGCTTTCTCTGCCCTCCGCCTTCCCTCCTTATTGCTTATGGTGGAAGAATGTAGCGAGTCAATGTCTGCTGGGATCTTTGCATCCACTAATGAGGTTTCCATGTCCCATTAGATCTAATAGCAACCGGCAGAATGGTGAATGCTGCTCTGAAGGTATATTATAGGCTGTTCCTGTGATTTACTCCCTGGCCTTGTCCCTACAGGGTGTGATTGTGGGGTTCTGCTACATATTGACACATCACAGAGAAAAGCGTTTTACCATATTGCCAGCTGTAAGGGCTGATACCTGAGAGCAGCAGCTGCACTATAATGCCAGTACTCCCAGCTTTAGGTTTATCCCTGTTTCATCGCACTGTTGTGTATTGGATTCTTTTACTTCTTGCATCTTTTTTCATGTAGAGCTGTAATCCTAAAACGACACTGGCCGGATCTTGGAGCAGTCAGGATCCAGCTCTGCAGACCTCGCGAGGTTCATCCTCCGCTGCCAGGAAAGCCTTGTGTACCCCCAAGACCTCCCATGCTAGAGGGCCTCATCCACACGCGTGGTCTGGACTCGGGGGGCGCTCTGCTGTGGACGGTATTAGGGTGAATTCTCCAGTGAAACGCATCAGTATCCTGAACTCCACAATGATTGACCCCAAACGTGACGCTTTGGGGGTCACAAGGGATTTTGCTGCTCAGTATATAGAACGGTTAGAGGATGACGGAAACCTGCGGAGCAAAGAACAGAGGACCCCAAAATCTATTCTCCTTACACCAACCGGAGCTCCAAGGTAATGACTGCTCTTATCACAAATGGTCGGACCCCGGTCTGCCGATACAGGGGGCCAAACTGTAAGAATTTAAGATTTCACTTGAGAGACCCCAATAATCCTGCCTGAAAACCAATATGGCAGGTGAAACGATGTTTGTCACCCTACTTTCCCGGGATCCAGATCCTGCAATGGTAAAGGTGGACTCTGCCTGACATCTGTGGGACCTGTCCTGGTTCGTGCAGTAGTTGTCAGCTAACCTTCCTGGTAGCAGACGCCCCATGCCTCACCGCTCCTCGCTGATTGACTTTTCGGGTGAGACGCCAGACGCTGACTTTCTGATCTGATTTCAGCTCTAGGAGCCTTTCCTGTTAACCAGACAATATCCCGGTTTTAGTCTGTTAACCCTTTTTTTTCCCCAGAGAGGTGAGCAGGTAACAGGAGCTGGTTTGGCAGAGCGCCCCTTTAATGCAGCGCTTTAGATCTGGTAAATCTGTCCCCGGGCCTTTAAGTGCCAGTGCCATCCTGCGTGTGTCTGTGCTGCCGCACTGCAGCTTTAAGGCCGAATTATCCTCAGTTGCATTGAGTGATTTGCAGGCAGAAGGGGGGCCGACGTGACTCATTCTGGGGTCTCGCACTCATTCTGCAAACTGACTGACTAAGATTTTCCTTCCGAGAAATGACGGGTCCCAGACCCTGAGCGCCGGCTCTGCCGATCCCCCTGACATTATGAGAAGATCACTGTCGCTTCTTCTTGCAGAGAGATGCGGGGCGCGTCACCTTCCTGTGCGACAGCGAATCCCCTCCCCTGGAGCCGCGGTGGTCGGCTCGCCCGCTGCTGGGATACGACTGGATAGCGGGTCAGTATGTGTGGACAGAGCCAGCACCTTTAGGTAGCGCCACCTCCTGTGGATGGGCAGACAAATTCTTTTATAGGGGTCTATGGGAAAAATAAAAAGCGCCACTCCTGCTTGTAGTTTGTGTCTAGTACTGCACCCTGTCTCCATTCACTGCAGTGGTGCAGAGCTGCAGTACCAGACACATCCTATGGGCAGGCGTGGCACCTGTGGTCCGCTATGCCAAAGAAAAACGAAAATTGTCCACGGTGGGAAAGGGTTAATCCTGTCCTACATAGCCCTACCACTAACCCTCTCTTCTCCAGGACTTTTGGAAGTGAAGTCTCCCATCACCAATAAATCTGACCAGTTTTTCACAGAGATCAGTGAATTCCGACGCATCAATCGCGATGAGTGCGCACACGACTGTTTTGCTGAGTGAGTCAATTTTGGTGAATTGGGCATTTACAGATGGGGGCGCTGTTGCATTGCTGTCAATGGCAAGTATGTCTCGCAGTAATGGTAAGAAGCGGTACTGCAGGTAAGACATGAAATGCAATGTATTCTGCAATAGCCTTGTAAGCAGTTTCCTTGTGTATATACTCGTCTTCCTTACTTTGGGGGATATAAACCCATTATTATCACTGTCTGGCTTTTGCCTCCTATTATCCAATCACTCCCACTTGTAAAAAAAAAAAATCACTCAGGTGACTGACTTTCTCTGTTAGGGAATTACATTTTAAGCGATTCTCTACTATGTTTAAGCCTCCTTTTGTGTTTGTCTTCAGAGCAGGGGCTCAGGACTCATCGGTAGAAGATCTGGACCTCTCGCTGGACACTCATCAGTGTAAGGAGCCTTTTTTGCAGCTAGTAGGTTGCTGGACTTGGAGGCTGCTCTGGTCACAGCTGCCTTTCTGTTTCTGTGTGTTTCAGGTGTATACTGTTACCGAGTGAACCAGCGATTATTTACCTCCCCGGTGGGTGAAGAACCTGCATGTCCTGTATGTAAGAAGCGCAGGGGCAGACGCCTTGTCTCCATAGAGGAGCCCGCGTACGTCCGGTAGGTGAACGCTCCACTCAGCCAACACAAGAAGCTATGGGATGGCTACAGATTAAAGGGAATGAAGACTTTTACAACTTTTTTAGGTTTTTTTTCATTGCCTTTTAAATAAAAAATGAATTAATTGAGTAATAAAAAAATCTGCCGTTCTGTGGTTACAGGTCCTGTACAAACTTATTTGTTTCCATGGTTACTTGCGACATGATCCGTACTTTAATTTTTCTGTATATTGGTGAGAAATGTTGGACAAATAAAGGGGCTTCTTGCGGGCTTGTTATTAGTCTACAATTATAGAGCCACATAGTTCTGCATAGGAGCTGTATACTGAAACCGATAAAGGCTTTCTAATAAGGATTTTTTTAATATGTATTTTAAATGCATGGAAGCAATAAGAAAATTCAAAGGAATGTATTGTCCATCCTTATTATAATGGGATGAAGTGGTCTCCCGGGAGGTGGACCCTCACAGATAACCTGGTTTATCGGTACACCGCCCCTTTAAATGACTCTGCAGGTGCCATACTTCTCATGTCCTGTTACCAATTCTGAGGTTGTGTTTTAGGGTGAGCATCCCCCGGAGCACGCTGCTCCCACCTTACAAGTACCGAGCCCACAGGAGAAAAAGCTTTGACCCTACGGACAGCCTCGCCTTGCCGTCAGTAAGTCTCTTGCCTTCTTCCAACCTCTATCCTATGGACTTTATACATTTCCAAAATTAATCAGATGCAGCCATTTCTTTGGGGTGCATTCTATAGGTTTTGTTTTTTTCAAGGCCTCTGTTTGCTGGAAGTGAATGGAAACATTCAGCCGTACAAGCAGAGGATCCAGAGCCAGTCTGCTGACACACGTGAGCTCTGCTGTACTGACAGGCCGGGTCCTGTGCGGTCAGGAAACGGGTGAGGCCTCTGGGTTTATATGAGGTTCCATTCACTGCATGCAAGCAGTGATCTTACAGATCTAATCTTTTTTTATGTATTACTTTTTTTTCCCCATTTTCTTCTGCCAGTTCTCTGCACCTGTAACTTTGCCCTCGTGTACACGTTACTTACGGGACAACATCTCCCACCATTCGCTGTCAGGCTCTTGCTGGGAGTTGTAGTGCTGCAGCAGCTTGCGATCCTATCCGGTGCCTCTTACAATATGTTTTCTCTCTTTTAGCATTGTTTAGCTGGATGGGAGAACGCCGTGCCGTCCTGCAACCTGAAAGTCGCCAGTCTGGATCTGAGGACCTCAACGGAGCCAAAAATGGTCACTGCACCCACCACTGCGAGTGCGGTAAGAGAATCTCCACTAATATCCCCGCACACTAGGAGGCGCAAGTCATGTGATTGCTACTGATTCCTCTTATATCCCTCAATCTTCAGGACACAGCTTCTTATTTCGCTGCACGGGCGACGTCTGACAATCTGCTGAACTTGTCCCGGTCCATCTCCTTCCATTGCAAGAAGTAACGGGAAAACTAACGAGTAGAAACTTCTGGACCCGGTAAACGTGGCCGTGGACCCCCCCAGTGTCTCTGATATCGACAAGTTAACAATATTATATTCCTAAAAGCCCTCATTCTTCTTTATACAAAGTTCTGAGACTTTCTAATATACATAAAGGAAGGTCCAATGAGGCGCCCGCCCCTTTAATAAATTTGACTCCCTTTTTTTTTTCTTCAAGATCTCTGCTTGCTGTCAGTGATCAAAACTAAGACTTGTCTCGTGTTGTATTTTTCAGAGCTATTGAATATTCTAGAGGTAAAATGACACCCTGACCTCATAGCTAATCGCTTGTTATCAGTCCATACATCGCAGCTTCACTGACACATTGTAACAAACTGACAGGAGTGCGGCTTGTGCTGCTGCTCTACTTCACTCGTAGAGAAATGTCTGCTCCGCATATAAACGGACGAGGGTCAGGTCTGCACAAGGGTCCGGCAAGAACCTTTCTATTCATGAACTGCAAGCAGAGATCTTGAAAATGATGAAGAGTTAAAGGGGAAGTTGTTAATTGATTTGCACCATTTTTTTGTTTACCCTTAGTCTATATGATGTTATACCAATGATGTTCATGTGCGATGATTTCGCATCTTGCCACCGCGCAATAACAGGTCCTGAAGGTCAATCTCACCTCGGTCTCCTACATTGGGCATCTTCTTCCAAAGGAAAGTCTGGAGTTAGAAAAAAATGACCCCTTTAGAAAAAAAAAAAAAACAGCTCCACCCCTGTCACTAGGTTGTGTCTGGTATTGCAGCTTCATTAGGCACAGCATTTAATCTACATCTCTGTGTTTTCTACACTTCATGGTGAATGTTACATTTTGATATTTGATTGGGAGAGTTTTATATTTTTAAATTAAAAAATGGACAAAAGTGCCATCGATTTCTCAAAAACATTTTCAGAAAAGTCAAGTGAAACAAGCTTATTTGTTTCCATGTTGACGGACGTGTCAGGGTCACTCTGCTGTGAGTGCTCATCACGGTGCGTGACCGGCGGCGCCACCTTGCCAGCGTCTGACTGACGGCGCTATCATTTTTCAGCAGCAATCCGAAATTCTGTCACAAAGTTTCCATTTATTTTACTGCAAGATATTCGCATGGAGAATCTGTCGGAAAGTCTACAGCTGCAGCACACGGATGTCATCGCAGATTTCACTGCTCCAGTCAAAAAAGGGTTAAAATCTACAGCAGGAATTGAGAGCGCCCCTGCTGGAAAGTTGGGTGACAACTCGTGTGCGCAACATTTGAGGTTCCAGAGGGTTGTCACCCAGCTTTCCCAGACTCCTGGACAAGCCCTGGTGATATCAGTTGGGGGTGGATTTATTGCAGCACTAGACAGATGTATAGATGTATCATTCACGACCCTGGGAAAGCTGGGTGACAAACCTTGTGGAAGCGATATCAGCAGACTGTTATGAGTGTCTGTCAGTTGTCTGAACCCCGCAGCCTTATCGACATTAATAAGAGGGGGAGGGGTGAGAACAGTAATAACCACAAGGCTTTTTACAGGAAACGCAAATAGAAAAGTCATCGTTCCTAGAATTCGCCGTCCGCTTTCTGTTCTATTTACTCATTTGGTCGTTTTTTACTTTTTGCATAGTTATAATATCATCTGGTAAATTTAGGGTGACTCCTGGTACCGTAAATGGTGCATCGGCCTGGGGTCTATCTATGTATGTATGCTTACAGGGTGGCAGCAAGTGATTATTAGGGAATTGTATTGTGAGCAGTTTCCCGAGATATGATGCAGAAGAAATGAATTCCTGGGATCCAGTCGGCAGCTCGTACTCACTACAGCCCCCATCAGATCCCTCTGCTATCATCATGTAAAGGACACAACTGATGTTTTCAGGGAGAATGGGAAATTGCTTGACATGCAATTCCTAAAACATGTTTCTATATGGGATGAAAAGGTGGAAATTACCTATTGAGGGGTTATAATATCATCCCATACTGTTTATCATGGACGGTGGAGAAGAGGCACTGGGGGAGCTGACACATGTATGGCACTCGGCCCCCTGTATAACCCAGTGCTCTTGAGAAACTACAACTCCCAGCATGCTCTGATTGGCCACTCACAGTGTCCGCCATTGTGTGTATATTCCACTATCGGATTATATCGTGATGTCACAATATGCGTTTTCCCTGCACTGGCGGCCGTTCCCCTGACACGTCCGTTTCTTCTGTCACTAGTAGATTGTGGTTTTATCATTACCGCGTCTCCTGTTTGCTGCTTTGTGTACTCAGGGCTGGAGCGCGTTCACATTGACCCCATATGATCGTGCTCTGTATGTTGTGTGACTCCACCTTGGCACTGACTATACAATGGCTGTGTCAGCCTGCGGCTCTGTTCGCATGTCACAGTCATCTGAAACCTCATAATATGGCGCAAATTCCGATTTACGTGGAAAAAAAGCTGTAAAAATACAGTTGTTCTGTGCATGCGGCGTGGTTTGGCCACGTGTTCAGCCGCAGCAGCTTATATCGCCTTTTTTCTGGTGACATGCAGCTGTATAGATGTCGGCGCGCTGCGATGGCGGCTCTCAGTAACCGTCGACCATACTGATTTGGTTTAATCTCCACCATTTTGGATCCTGCATTATATCTCTATGATGAGACTATTTAGGGTCTGTCTGCAGTGGGGACCAGAGGCCAAAAATATCTGCAATGTAACGATCTGGCCACGTGCGTGCTTATAGATAGGGCAGACTGCACACTGCAAAGAAGGAAACCGAGGGTCCTGGAAAGTGTGTGGTGGGAGGCGCGATACGTCAAGATGTTTTTTATCCAGATGTCATTTTACTCTGAGGTGACAAGAATCGGTGTCGTCAGTGCTCGAGCTGAATCCACTTCATGTGCCGCCTCCACCCTCCACCTACAACCTTGTGCCCTTTTCACGGGCTCCACGGCTCGTACTGAACAGAACAGGTGACGTCCCCAACATCTCACCGACCTTTACCAGAGCTGCCGATCTGCTCCAGACGGAAACGCGACCAACGTTCATCTGGGACGAAGAACGGCCGTGTAAAGTTCACCGCTCCTAAGAATTTACCTTCCTTGCCTGCGCCCCTCATCTGCTTCCCCTCATTACTGTGCTCCACATTGCTTTTAGCTTTTGGGTAACGAGGCTCCTGTCTTACCATTGTCAATGGCGGCCATCTTGGCGCTCCTAGGCGGCATCACCTGTCACCCAGTCACAGATTGTCCTGTCCCTCCATAACACAGGTCCTTTGTCAATCTACCCCTCTCCTTGCGCAAACATGACTGAGTGCTGCTGGACAAAGTGTCCCGTACAGATTGTAGTACACCAATGAGCCATAACATTAATATCATCGGCCGAACGTGTCGATTCCCCTCTGATCTTTCACAGACCGGACCTGTTTTTCCAGCGTTTCCCACAGGTGATTGATCGACATGAGGAATATGGTGACAAACCGTCACCTCTATCGCTCAGTTATGTTCCTCAGGTATGAGGGAAATCACTTCCATGGGGGGCCTGTACAATGTTAGGTAGGTGGCACATATCACATCCACATGATACCAGCAGAGCATCGCCCCGTCACATTATTATTATTAATATTTATATAGCACCATTGATTCCATGGTGCTGTACATGAGAAGGGGTTACATACAGATTACAGATATCACTTAAGGTAAACAAACCAACAATGACAGACCGATATAGTGGGGAGAGGACCCTGCCCTTGCAGGATGCATTGATGGTATTGCACTAGCACGCAGCAGGACATCACACCGCAGAGCATCGTACCATCACATTTCCTCCATCGATTTGTCTTTTTCCCATTTTGGGCAGACAACTGGGACTTAACCAATGAAAATAAGGTTTACCACCACCCACTGTGCCCCTAAAGTGAAGCTGTCGCCAAGTTTTTTCCACCTAATTGGAGAGCAGTATATTGTAGGGACAGAGATCCTGATTCCAGTGATGTATCACTAACTGGACTGCTTGCTGCAAAATCTCTGTTTTGTCTGCTGCAGATCTAGCAGAACTCAGAATGCTGAGCTCTGTATAAACCTGCCCACACCACTGATTGACATCTTTCTGCGTTCACTGTGCATAGCCAGAAAGCCACCAATTAGTGGGTGGGATTATACAGAGCTCAGCATTCAGAGAACTGTTAGCTCTGCAGCAGATAAAACTGGGATTTTATCAAAACTGCAGTAAGCAGCCCAGAAAGTGACACATCGCTGGAATCAGGGTCTCTGCTCCTAGATCATGGTGCTCTCAAATGAGATAGCAAAAACCTGGTGTCAGATTCCCTTTAATATCTCCACCCTGCTGGGAATTGGTGACTGAGGCGCACACTTATCCAGGCACACACTGTACGTACTGTACGAGAATCTGCGCCCACTCAGTTTCCTTTTCCTAGACAGTGGTTGATGTCACCGCCGCAGCTGAACTCTCACTCATTTCCAACACAACAGAACCAAATGTGAGACTATAACTCCCAACATTTCCCAATAAATGCAGATGATCTGGGGATGGTACGACACGGAGGGACAGCAGTGCAGTGGGGCCATGTTCCGTGCTACCGCATGTCCTCTGACGCCCCCTGCGGCCACATCTTATATCACTCAGAAAGCTCAACCTTTATGCTAGCACACAGGTCAATATTTTTAAAGGGAATCTGTCACCCCATTTTTCGACTATGAGATGAGGCCACCGCCATCAGGGGCTTATCTACAGCATTCTGTAATGTTGTAGATAAGCCCCCGATGTTACCTGAAAAAGAATATAAACAAGTTATATTATACTCACCCAGGGGCGGTACGGCGTCCTATTCGGTCCGGAGGGAGTCGCGGTCCGGTCCAGCGCCTTCCATCTTCTAGCGAAGCTGGCCTCTTCCTTGCTCCTGTCGCGGCTCTGGCGCAGGCGCACTGCTCTGCCCTGTTTGAGGGCAAAGTACTGCAGTGCGCATGCGCTGGACCTCTCTGACCTTTTCCGGTGCCTGCGCACTGCAGTACTCTGCTCTGCCCTCAACAGGGCAGATCACTGCGCCGGAGCCACGACTGGAAGCAAAGAAGAGGAGGGATTCGCTAAAAGATGGGAGGCGCCGTATCGGACCGCGACTCCCTCCGGACCGAATTGGATGCCGTACCGCCCCTGGGTGAGTATAATCTAACTCGTTCTCTTTCAGGTAACATCGGGGGCTTATTTACAGCATTACAGAAAGCTGTAGATAAGCCCCTGATGGCGGTGGCTGCAGCTGATATATGAAAAATGGGGTGACAGATTCTCTTTAAATTATGCCCCAGAGCCATAGTCATAGTGTGCCATGTATGTGAGATGCCACCCTCACCACGAGCAGCGGTATCTCATTATTGCACCACACGGGGCCACACAACTGTCCAGGCGATGTTTGTCACATCTCTGGTCTCGCCATTTGGACTTAGTATCAGAAAGATACAACTGGATAAGTGGACACTTGTATGTAAATTTCAAGAAGGCTCCACATCATTGCTCCATCTGCATCCATTCCTTTGTTTTCAAGATCTCAGCTTGCTGTCATTGAATAGGAACCTTCATTATTTACCGACATTGGCTATAAACCTGTTCTGGTAATGTGATGGGCACACTTAGGGCATGGGCGGTTACTGGACATGGGGCTGATGAACCTTAATGACCTGTGCCCATCTATCACGTGACCAAGACAGATTTATATTTTCCTCATGTAAACAATAAAAATTTATATTGAATGACAGCAAACAAAGATTTTGAAAACTAGAATAAGAACAGAAAGTATATTGAGATAAGACTTTTTTTTTCTCCCAATTGGGGAAGGAATGGGTGCAAATGGCCAAATATTGGACAGGGAAGGGGGCAGGATAAGGATAAGACTGGAACATTAGCTGAAAAACATGCGTAACTGCACACCTTCTAATGCAGAATCTGCTGGATATTGTATAGAGGCAGCTGCCCAAGGGCCACCAGGCGAGGGGGCACGCTGCCATAACATCAGCTTCCAGGGGATTACATGTAAGGCCTGGGCTGATGACCTTCATGGCTCACAATTATTGCTGTGGTATGATGGGTGATCAGTGAGTCAGGGCCCCAGACACTGTTCTTGCACAGGGGCCCTCGCTGTCCTCAGTGTCTTCATACAGTCATGAATCAGAATTGAAGTATTGGGTTGAGTAGCTACAAGCGTGCGATAACCAATATCTGCAGGGGGGAGGACTTCAGTCACTTGTGGTTGAAAGAATTAAAGTTTCTGAATGACTGTGACAAAATGATAGATCGCAATGATCGGTGTGAAAGAGCGACACTGCTCTCTGACATGACACCTGCAGTGTGAGCAGCACAAGGCTCTGCAGTGTAGACCTGGAGGAGCCCAGGGTGAGTACAAAGCTTCTCCGCTTAGGCTAGCTGGCTTATACACAGATGGAGCAGACTGCAGAGGGTTAATTACAGACCTGGCATTGGGGTGACAAGTGCAATTTTGGTGCATTTTTTGAGCCAAAGCCAGAAATGGATCCCACGGGAAATAAATGTATCCATTTTTCCTTTACACTTCCTCTTCCAGGATGCTTCCAGTCAAAGGCAGGGGTTGAGCCGAGCTTAATTATTCTTCCTTTTTTTTTTTTTGTCCCTGTGTGAAACAATATGTCACTGGTAAATTATCAAGAGACAACAAAGGGTTAAACTGCACGCAATGTTCAGAGCTAGGATGTTGTTATGTGGATATAAATGGGGTCGGAATATAATTAACCCCGTAGCTCATTCACAAGCGATGAGAAAGCGACATTACAGCGGCACGAGGCACTGATCGCTGGGGGAGACTTTCTGGACGTCAATTTTTGCATATTTCACCTCGCAGTCGATGTCGTTAGTTTGAGGCGAGATGTAATTTGATGTAGCAGGGACTACCAACAGGGTACACCAGATGTGCATGGTGAATATATATACTATTAGAATATGTACATACTATATACGGTATATAATAGTGTGTATATAATAGTGTATATACTGTGTAGCCGCTTTGACTTGACTTTATCTAACCCTTTTGGCCATGTATGAGCAGTATATGGCCGCCTGTATGCCATGCTCACGTTTATCTTTTCTTATACTCATTTTCCTCTTTCTTCTGCAGAGACATCATGTTCTTCGCTCAAGAAATTTCCATCCTCATCCTGATCACAGCGATCTGTCAGGTAAAGCTTTACTATATTCACAAGTCTTTGTCTTCTCTGGGGCTGGGGGGTGTATTTTTCACTTTTTATTAGAGGGGGTTGAAGATTCGTCATGAACAGAATTTCCACTTGATGTACGATAAGCGTGGAGGCGTCCTACCTTATAATGGTGCAGGAAAAATAGAACAGTTCATGTGTATATATATATATATATATATATATATATAAAGCACAGTTCATCTCCACCTATTTTACCTTTGTATGTGGAAATTATAAATTTTACTTCATATTCTTCAGTTATATCATGCGCCTCATCAGCCTGCTGTCTGGGCATGCTGGTAGTTGTAGTTGTGCTTATCTTTTGCGTGCATGTGGCAAATATCATTTGGAAATTGCATCATTTTTGTCCATGGAAAACAGTTATAAATCTGAATATTAGGAGCCATCACATATATACCGGTATGTATTTTTTTTCGTAACATTGACTCACGTGTGATATTTCCATGGGGACGTGTCACTCATGCTCTCTGAATCTGTGACTTATATTAATAAGGATATAATCATGATTGTATGGTCTACGATGGAGCGTATGGATCCTGCACCAGTCGAATCCTTGTAAAGAAGTTTTAACACTAATGGCCGATCATTAGGCGGGATCATCAGTATCAGATCATTCACTTGTTTGGGACAGAACTGCAGTACCACTCATGGCCAATACACAATATTTGGCGCTGTGCAATTTCCAGTGCCCCCTAGACTCTCCCATAATAAAGCCCAGGGGACTCATTTATAAGGGGTCATTTCACTGTAAATATTGGAGCCAATATATAAGTAGCTATTGATTGATATTGACCCCTAGGATCCAGGATTAGAAAAACATGACCACACCCGTAGGGCATGTGGCACAACTGCAGTACTCTGAGTGCTCTACACTTGGTGATATGCCAGGATGTGCACTACGCCCATGTCCTGCCATCTTGTTCGGGTATTTACCTGCAGGGCTGGACTGGCCATCTGGCAATTCTGTCAAATGCCAGAAGGGCCTGTCTGGTTGTGGGCTGCCATGTCTGCTACATTGTTAACAGAATCTGTGTTCTCATGACACCCATACTGTTAAGAGTTGTGACGGAGCACAAAGTCGCTGACTCCGTCACTTACCCCAGCAGACCACAGGTATCATTAGAAATATTGGTTTTGAAGTAAATCTTGCTTTCCTCCATCCAGGGTAATATTAGTAGTAATATATCCCATCTGGTGCTTGGAAATGGGGACAAAATGGGCCTGTGTGATTGCAACTGCCAGGGCTGAATTTCAGTCCCAGTCCATACCTGTTTACCTGTATTTGCTCTCGGAGTCAGCCTGTGCTGCTGATATCAATTTGTGAAATGGAAAATCTGATCAGTCATATTTCTGTATTTTCGGTGCAATAGAGCCATCGCTTCTTTCTAAAAACCACATCACAAATGTGGAGCTTAGAGGGGCTTGTGATGCAGGAAGACGCAGAACAGGCACAAACGGCTCCTCCGCCTCAGTCATTTCATGATTCAAGTGGGGGGCGTCTGCTGAAAGACTGCTGCTTATGGGGGATATAAATATGAACATATATATATATAGTGCTGTGTAAAATTATTCTTAGGCAGGTGTGAAAAAATGCTGCACAGTAAGAAGGAGAAGCTTTCAGAAATAGAAGTGTGAATCGTTCATTTTATAAATTAACAAAATGATAAGTGATTGAACAAAAGATATAAAACCCATAAATATTTAGTGACCGCCCGTCACCTCTATAATCAGTATCTGGTGACCGCCCGTCACCTCCATCATCAGTATCTGGTGACCGCCCGTCACCTCCATCATCAGTATCTGGTGACTGCCCGTCACCTCCATCATCAGTATCTGGTGACCGTCCGTCACCTCCATCATCAGTATCTGGTGACCGCCCGTTGCCTCCATTATCAGTATCTGGTGACCGCCCATCGCCTCTATTATCAGTATCTGGTGACTGCCCTCTGCCTCCATCATCAGTATCTGGTGACCACCCGTTGTTTCCATCATCAGTATCTGGTGACCGCCCGTCCCCTCCATCATCAGTATCTGGTGACCGCCCGTCCCCTCCATCATCAGTATCTGGTGACCGCCCGTCCGCTCTCCATCATCAGTATCTGGTGACCACCCGTTGTCTCCATATCAGTATCTGGTGACCCCCGTCGCCTCCTTATCAGTATCTGGTGACCACCCGTCATCTCCTTCATCAGTATCTGGTTGCCTCTATCATCTCATCTGGACTCCGGTTACCTCTATAATCAGTATCTGGTGACCGCCCTGGTCTCCTCCATCATCAGTATCTGGTAGCTGCCTGTCGCCTCCATCACTTCTTCTCATCACTTGTACGCAGGTTATGGAGGCTCTCGGCAGGAGGTTGTGCCAAACATCTTGGAGAATTGCCCCCAGATCTTCTGTGTATGAGGCTTGTGCGGATCCTTCTGTGTCTTCATGTGATCCCAGACAGAAGGGATGATGTGCGATCAGGGCTCTGCAGGGGCCGGATCATCATCTCTATGACTCCTCGTTCTTAATTATATTGGTTGGATGTTGGGGGTCATTGTGCTGCTGCAGAATAGATTTGGAGCCGATCAGACGCCTCCTGATGCTGTTTCATGATGGAGAAGTATCTGCCTGGATTTCTCAGCAGTATTATTTAACATCTGCCTAAAACTTTTGCACTTCACTGAATATACAGGTCCTTCTCAAAAAATTAGCATATAGTGCTAAATTTCATTATTTTCCATAATGTAATGATTACAATTAAACTTTCATATATTTTAGATTCATTACACACCAACTGAAATTTGTCAGGTCTTTTATTGTTTTAATACTGATGATTTTGGCATACAACTCCTGATAACCCAAAAAACCTGTCTCAAAAAATTAGCATATCAAGAAAAGGTTCTCTAAACGACCTATTACCCTAATCTTCTGAATCAACTAATTAACTCTAAACACATGCAAAAGATTCCTGAGGCTTTTAAAAACTCCCTGCCTGGTTCATTACTCAAAACCCCCATCATGGGTAAGACTAGCGACCTGACTGATGTCAAGAAGGCCATCATTGACACCCTCAAGCAAGAGGGTAAGACCCAGAAAGAAATTTCTCAACAAATAGGCTGTTCCCAGAGTGCTGTATCAAGGCACCTCAATAGGAAGTCTGTTGGAAGGAAACAATGTGGCAGAAAACGCTGTACAACGAGAAGAGGTGACAGGACCCTGAGGAAGATTGTGGAGAAGGACCGATTCCAGACCTTGGGGGACCTGAGGAAGCAGTGGACTGAGTCTGGTGTAGAAACATCTAGAGCCACCGTGCACAGGCGTGTGCAGGAAATGGGCTACAGGTGCCGCATTCCCCAGGTAAAGCCACTTTTGAACCATAAACAGCGGCAGAAGCGCCTGACCTGGGCTACAAAGAAGCAGCACTGGACTGTTGCTAAGTGGTCCCAAGTACTTTTTTCTGATGAAAGCAAATTTTGCATGTCATTCGGAAATCAAGGTGCCAGAGTCTGGAGGAAGACTGGGGAGAAGGAAATGCCAAAATGCCTGAAGTCCAGTGTCAAGTACCCACAGTCAGTGATGGTGTGGGGTGCCATGTCAGCTGCTGGTGTTGGTCCACTGTGTTTCATCAAGGGCAGGGTCAATGCAGCTGGCTATCAGGAGATTTTGGAGCACTTCATGCTTCCATCGGCTGAAATGCTTTATGGAGATGAAGATTTCATTTTTCAGCACGACCTGGCACCTGCTCACAGTGCCAAAACCACTGGTAAATGGTTTACTGACCATGGTATTACTGTGCTCAATTGGCCTGCCAACTCTCCTGACCGGAACCCCATAGAGAATCTGTGGGATATTGTGAAGAGAAAGTTGAGAGACGCAAGACCCAACACACTGGATGAGCTTAAGGCCGCTGTCGAAGCATCCTGGGCCTCCATAAAACCTCAGCAGTGTCACAGGCTGATTGCCTCCATGCCACGCCGCATTGAAGCAGTCATTTCTGCAAAAGGATTCCCGACCAAGTATTGAGTGCATAACTGAACTTTATTATTTGATGGTTTTTTTTGTTTGTTTTTAAAAAACACTTTTATTTTATTGGATGGTTGAAATATGTAAATTTTTTGAGACAGGTTTTTTGGGTTATCAGGAGTTGTATGCCAAAATCATCAGTATTAAAACAATAAAAGACCTGACAAATTTCAGTTGGTGTGTAATGAATCTAAAATATATGAAAGTTTAATTGTAATCATTACATTATGGAAAATAATGAAATTTAGCACTATATGCTAATTTTTTGAGAAGGACCTGTATGTACTCATATTTGTGCATATACACTGCTCAAAAAAATAAAGGGAACACTCAAATAACACATCCTAGATCTAAATGAATGAAATATTCTCATTGAATACTTTGTTCTGTACAAAGTTGAATGTGCTGACAACAAAGTCACACAAAAATCATCAATGGAAATCAAATTTTTGAACCAATGGAGGCCTGGATTTGGAGAGACCCCCAAATGAAAGTGGAAACAAGTAAAAATGAAAATCAAAACAAGTCAAAATTAGGCTATGTGCACACGTTTGTGAATTGCCGCGGGAAATACGCATTTTATAGGTATGCGTATTCCGCCAGAAACTAGCGTTTTGCAAGCGTAATTAGTTTGCAGAATGCTAGTGTTCTCCAAGCGATGCTTGGAATACTGATTGACAGGTTGGTCACACTAGTCAAACAACGTGTTTGACAAGTGTGAGCAACTTTTTACTATTGATGCCGCATCAATAGTAAAAAGATCTAATGTTAAAAATAATAAAAAAAATAATAAATCGTGATATTCTCACCTTCCGGCGGCTCCCGCAGCCTTCCCACCTCTCAGCGACGCTCCCGGCCAATCCCGTTCCCAGTGATGCCTGGCGACAATGAACCCAGATGACGAAGCATCACGAGAGACCGCTACGTCATCACAGGTCATTGTCGCTAAGCATCCCTGATAACGGGAGTTGCCGGGAGCGTCGCTGAGAGGCGGGAAGGCTGCGGGGGCCGCCGGAAGGTGAGAATATCACGATTTATTATTTTATTGTTTTAATATGGATATGGTACCCAGGGCCTGGAGGAGAGCCTCCTCTCCTCCAGACCCTGGGTACCATCAGCACATGAACCGCTCACTTTGTGCATGGTGGGCATAGCCACATGCGGAAAGTAAGCGGTTCAATGCATTCCTATTACGGCGGAATTGCCGCGATTCCGTAAAAAGAATGAACATGCTGCGTTTTTTTTCCACAATGCGTTTTTTTCGCAGAAAAAAAAAGCAGCATGTGCACAAAAATTGTGGAATGCATTCTACTAGTAGGATGCTTAATGCATGCGTTTTTTCAGCGTTCGCAAAAATGCTAAAAAAACGTGAAAAATGCACAACGTGTGCACATAGCCTTAAAGTGGAAACAAGTCAAAATGATGCTCAGTATTGTGTGTGGCCTCCACGTGCCATTATGACCTCCCTACAACGCCTGGGCATGCTCCTGATGAGGTTGCAGATGTTCTCGTAAGAATTTTATTCATTTAGATCTAGGATGTGTTATTTGAGTGTTCCCTTTATTTTTTTGAGCAGTGTATATATGACCTGTACCGTTGGTGCAGTGTGGTGGCAGGATGTCACTGTGATGTATCAGAGTCGTGTAACAGATAGTCAAGTGTGCGTGTAAAGATTTCTTGCCACAAAGTATTCACTTATTGGTGGCGAAAAGCCATAAAGTAACGCAAGAAGTTGCTCTTTATTGCATTCCTACTGCGTAACAGCAAGTTGATGTCTTGAAAACCTTGATATAGGAAGTAAAATCTTATTATACAAAGATTTATTTGATTTCTCCAAGGATGTTTTATTGTGATTTCTGGCTGATCTGTGCAGACTGTGACGTCACGCTCGGGACGCTGTCGTGATTGTCAGTCTGGGAATTTTGCGGCTTGTTTTTGCCGTGAAAAATACGATGACGCTGAATAACACTCGCTCTGGCGCAGCTTCTGTGACTATAATGAAACCTTCCGCCAGGGCTGAGAGTTTACACATCAAAGAGTCGCGAGCGGACGGCTGCTTCCTGCGGTTTTTGGGGTGACACCAGTTCTTCAGCTTTTTCCTTCTGAGAAGAATGATGAGTGATCTCCAGAGCCGCACACAAGTCGGAGATAAGAGGCGACACCGGAGCGAGTGCATGCTGATCTTAGCCACCCGCAGCTGATGAGACCTCCTGTAGCAAATGGCAGTAATACCCCAAGCTGCCCTTATATCAGCGCTGTAAGCCTCCATGTAAGCCTGGTGGTCTCCACAATGAGAGACAAGACCCACCGAGATGTGTATCTAGCTATAGCTACAATCACTTTCAGATCATCAGTGTCATCCTGCGCAGGGCCACTCATCTATGTAGTTGTGGTCGGGGGGTCTTGTAGGGTTAGCACTGTTCTTGTCATACCTACACTTTCATAATGAGACTACAGCCCCCTAAAGCGAGTGTCAGTAATGGCCGGTGAGGGTCCTCCGACTGCTGTAATAAGACTGACGTATTATAACATGTATTGTTTTGTATTTCCAGAGCAGTTTGGGGTCTGCACCACAGGGGGGCAACGATTCTCCTGTTTGGTTGATACATTTCTTTGCAGATGCAATGATTTCTATTGATATCCAAAAAGGAGGAGAAGTTAGCTACTTCCTTTGTGTGTTATTTCTAAGCAGAGGGAGTGGAAGGAGTCAGCACTAGGATTGTCTGCCAGGGGGAACTAACTGAGGAAGGAATCTGCGTGTTAGAAAATTGACCAGCAATGTGCACAGGGACATAATTAAAGGGATCCTGGGGAGGGGGCACAAAGTCGATGAGCAATCCTGAAGTGTCTGCTGTGGTCGGCCATCGGTTCAGGGTGTCATCATCAGCACACCCGGAGACCACAGTTATGGCTGAAGTGATAAAGGAACAGCTGCTCACAGTCCCTGGTACCTGAATGGACTAAATCCATCTCAGGCAACATAAGGAGGCGCCATTATAGATGATAAACACATAGAAAGGGGCATTTCCACTAATTAGCCTGCAGCATGGCTAATATCGGGAGTACAGACATTGCTCAGGCCACTCATTTATAGAGGTTGTTTCTAGTATTGCAGCTATGCCTCAATGAAGTCAATTATGCCTGCAATACCAGACACAACCTGTGGACAAGGGAGGCGCAGTTTTTTATTAAAAAAAAAATTGATAAAGCTGTCATGTTTATCTAATTCTGGAAGCCCCTTTATCATCGAGATATTATTCTCTGGAGTCTCTGGATAACAGGTGTGGGCCTCACTGTTTAATTGGTGCACAGATTTGGGAGGAATAAGTGCACATACAGTAAGTCACCCCATCATTAACCTCGGTGATCAGTAATATCGATGCTTCTTCTATGGCAGCGTACTGGAAATGTGACCATTATTATCGCCTATTCATCTCTGTAGTCTTCACTGTGTATTTAGTGCTTGTGAAATGATCGCTGTGTGCGGAGAATGAATGTGCTCCAGTTCCGGCACCAGTCCGTTCTCTGCAGCTGGGAGCGGGTGCTGCCATCGCTGATTCTTCTAGGGTGCAATGGATGATGCCCCAATAATGCTATCATTTTTGTCCCCATCTTTGCATAATTTAAAGTAGGAAGATAATGTTTCTCTAAATCAGGGAGTTGTAGTGTTACAACAGCTGGAGAACTACAGGTTGCAGCAGAGTAAGGCTGGGTTCACATCGTGTTAATGGCATCCGTTTAATGCATCTGTTACTTATCGGCACTAACGGTAACGGTTGTGTTAACGCACCTATTGGCATCTATTATGGTAACGCATCCTAACGCATGTCCAAATCGGCATGCGTTAGTGATGGTGTGTCACAAAGTAACGCAACCTCAAACGCGGTCTACCGTGTTTTCGGGTGCGTTAGGTCTAACGCACAGCGAACGGATGTGTTCGCTGTTCATAGACCTGTATTGCTAACGCATGGTAATGCATAGTACCGCAATGCTACCATGCGTTAGCGCATGTGTTAGCGCTAACGGTAAAAAGATGCCAAAAAGGACATCAGCGTTATCGCATCCGTTTAACGCATCCGTTAAACGGATGCCACTAACGCGATGTGACCCTAGCCTATCGCTTTCCTTCACCCAGGGACAATATTCAGTTTGCTGCCCTACATCTGCCAGGCCAAGGCTCTGAGGTTGTTAATGTCCTTCCCACTGTCCTCCAGCTCCATCTCCAAGGGTCCTGGACCCTCCAGCGCCCCCATATAAATAAGACCACAGATCAGTGTAATGACGCAAAACGTCACAATGTTGTGCAACGCTGCAGACAGATGACACACTAACCTATATAACACTGCTCGATGGAAGGAGTGATGATAAAATGAACGAAATAAAATGCAGTCACAGCAGAAAAGCTGCAAGTGTGCCGAGAAGAGAGCAGCAGGGAGAGAGTACAGGACTCATGAATGTTACATCACCCAGACCCTGCACCCTGCTATCAGGAGAGAGGGGCAGAGTCATCATTACTAACAGTGCAAACTGTAGTGCAGTGGGTTGGTGCAGTGTGATAGACAGGCAGTGACACAGTAAAGTTCCAAAAACAAGTCTCTTTAATGTTCAGCGTACTCACAAAGTAGAAAACAAAAGGATATCCTCCAGCAAAATTTTGCACTTAGGATTCGAGATAATGACACTGACATTCGGGGTACAGGATAATGACACTGACACTCGGGGTACAGGATAATGACACTGACACTCGGGGTTCAGGATAATGACTCTAGGGTGCAGGATAATGACACTGACACTCGGGGTACAGGATAATGACACTGACACTTGGGGTACAGGATAATGACACTGACACCCGGGGTACAGGATAATGACACTGTCAATCGGGGTTCAGGATAATGACGCTGACACTCGGGGTTCAGGATAATGACGCTAGGGTGCAGGATAATGACACTGACACTCGGGGTACAGGATAATGACACTGACACTCGGGGTACAGGATAATGACACTGACACTTGGGGTACAGGATAATGGCACTGACACTCGGGGTGCAGGATAATAGCACTGACACGCTTGGTACAGGATAATAATACTGACACTCAGGGTGGAGGATAATGACTAGAGTTGAGCGATACTTTCCGATACCCCTAAGTATCGGAATCGGAATGGTATCGCCGATACCATTAAAATATCGGCGATACCCGATACCGGTACCGGAAGTCCCATGTAAGTCTATGGGAACAAAATATCGGAACTAAAAAAACCCCATTCTTTCCTTGTAAACACTAAATATACACACATAGAATACATATATATATATATATATACATGTCATTGTGACATATATATATACATATATGTATAGTTTATACACTTCTACATAGTAAAATATCCTCTGATTCAATTGCCGGGTAAAGCCGGCTTCAGTGAAAAGACAGAAGCACCCGACATGAAATGACACTTGGTGTACATAGGGTTAACCATGTCTTTTCATGTCCTTTGCTATCTGATTTGCACAAACAATTAAATCAGTCTATGTGTGCAAAATTTCACACCTGTAGGGGTTAATTAAAGGTGTAAATTCGTTGTAAAAAAAAAAACGGACTTTTTTGCTACGAATTTACACCTTTAATTAACCCCTACAGGTGTGAAATTTTGCACACATAGACTGATTTAATTGTTTGTGCAAATCAGATAGCAAAGGACATGGTTAACCCTATGTACACCAAATGTCATTTCATGTCGGGTTCTGCATTTTCACAAAAGCCGGCAATTGAATTAGCGGCTATTATACTATGTAGAAGTGTATGAACTATAAATATAAATATATATATATATATATATATATATATGTGTCACAAACTCAATGACATGTATATATATATATGAGGTGTAAAATTGCTGAAAAAAAATGCGTGGGCTCCCGCCCTATTTTCGCAACCAGACAGACAAAGCCAGTGAGTGGGGGCAGATAATAATAGCCCAGAGAGGGACCATTATTTTTGGCCCCCCCCCGGCTACTAACATCTGCCCCCAGACACCCCAGAAAGGGCAAATCTCTAATTAGATTTGCCCTTTCTGGCACTTTGCCCGTCTATTCCCATTGCCCTGTAGCGGTGGCGAATGGGTTAATAAGGGGTTAAAATGACCTTGCAATTGAAAGGTCACTTTAAGCCAGGTTAATAATTGAGAGCTGTCAATTAGACAACTATCAATTATTAATCCTATTGTATGAAAGAAAAATCAAACACACACACTTTAATAAAAAAGAAGTTTAATGAAATAATCACACAGTTTTTGACCATATTTTATTTACCTGCTAAAACCATTTCCTGTAATAAAAATAAAATAATAAAGCAAAATTATTCTTACCAATCCGATGCACAGTCAGGTCCCACGGTGTAATCCTTCAGAAAGGGTTAATGTTTACTGCAGGGACCGCAGCTAATGCTGCAAGCCTCACAGTAAACCCCCAAATGAATGAGTTCCTCTCCTGGCTGACAGGAGAGGAAGTGGAAAGCTTAATTGATTGCTTTCCACTTTCACTTCAGGTCAGCCAGGGACACCATCAGTGACGTCAGAGGGAACTGATTAACAAAAATAGGGGTTCCCTTCGAAAAAAAAATGGCGTGGGGTCCCCCCTATTTTTGTTAACCAGCCAGATGAAGCAGACCGCTGAGGCCTGGATTTTCAGGCTGTTAAGGATCCAATATCCATGGACCTTGCAAGCCTGATAATACCAGGCCACAGCAGTCTGCTTAGCTTGGCTGGTTAACAAAAATAGGGAATCCCCTCGAAAAAAAAACGGCGTGGGGATCCCCCCTATTTTTGTTAACCAGCCAAGTAAAATGCAGACTGCTGCGGCTGTTAAGGAGCCAAGATCCATGGACCTTGCCAGCCTGATAATACCAGGCCACAGCAGTCTGCATATCTTGGCTGATTAACAAAAATAGGGGATCCCCTCAAAAAAATTAGCCTGGATTTTCAGGCTGGTAAGGATCCAATATCCATGGACCTTGCAAGCCTGATAATACCAGGCCACAGCAGTCTGCTTAGCTTGGCTGGTTAACAAAAATAGGGAATCCCCTCGAAAAAAAAACGGCGTGGGGATCCCCCCTATTTTTGTTAACCAGCCAAGTAAAATGCAGACTGCTGCGGCCTGGTATTAAAAGACTGTCAAGGCCCATGGATTTTGGCCCTCAACAGCCTGATAATACCAGGCTACAGCAGCCCCACATTTGGCGCATCAAAAGATGTGCCAATTGTGGCACTTTACCCGGCTCTTCCCACTTGCCCTGTAGCGGTGGCAAGCGGGGTAATAAGGGGTTATTGTCACCGTTGATTGCACGGTGACAATAAGCCCGGTTAATAATGGAGAGGTGTCAATAAGACAACGATCCATTATTAATCCCAAAGTTATTAAATGTTTAAAAAAAAGACACAGCAAGAAAAAAGTCTTTTAATGAAATAAAAGAGACAACACAGTTTTCATTTCTTTTATTATACTCTCATTCCTGCGACGCCATCGATCTCCTGTAAAAAAATAAAAAAAACAAACCAACAGTATACCACCTGTCCGACGCAGTCCATAGTAACGATTGTCCCACGACGATCCAGCTCTGCTACATCGGAATGACAGGCAGAGCCTGTCATCTCGACGCAGCACAGCTGCTTACCAGCTTCCCTGGCGGTGACGTCATCGGACTGCTTTACGGCCGCGATTACCCAGCAGTCACTGCAGTTATCGCGAGATACTGCATGTGACCGCCGGGGAGAAGAGGATGGCGGCCATTAAGCAGCCCGGGATGTGACCGCCGGAGATCTTCTGCCGGGTAAGTGCCGCTGACTCCTGACAGACCCGACCGACGGACACTGACAGTGACAATTCCGATTCCGGTATCCGATATGACGAAAATATCGGAACTCGGGATCGGAATTCCGATACAGCCAATATCGGCCGATACCCGATATTTGCAGTATCGTATCGCTCAACACTAATAATGACACTACATATACACACAAATTGCTGTCCTAAGCCAGCATAGGGTAAAAAATAAATCACCAATTGCCAAAGGCAAATAATTCCTATCTAAAGACCTAAAATATAACTTTTAATGAAACTACTAAAGGATTATAATTTATTAAAACCTCGCAAAAGTCAGTTTAGTATATAGAGGACACTACTATGCTATTCACTGGACTCACATCCTATAATTCCTCATTGTCCTATTGATATATACAATTCAGCGCATATGGATCAAGGGGCGGCCGCTAAGTTTCACCGGCAAGACCGGCGTCATCAGGGGATTGAGGCTATAATTATAATAATGACACTGACACTCAGGGTACAGGATAATGACATCAACACTCGGGGACGGGATAACGACACAGACATCGGGGGACAGGATAATGACACTGACACTTGGATGATGGGATAATGACAATGACACTCGGGGTACTTACACTCGACTTGTGAAGAAACGTGACCTATAGTCAGCTTGGCACAGGTTTATACAGACCCCCTTCCTGGTCCACAGGGACCCAGGGAGGTATGGAGAGTGAGGATGCGGCTCATGCAGTCACTGACGTGGCACCACACTCGGCCACAACCCTGACAGGCTGAGAGGCCCCTTTCACTAGACCCAGTGAAACAGAATTTTATCAGCCCAGTAGGACTGCAACCAGTTCCTCGTTCGATATACGCCTAGTTTGTTAACAGGGTGATATCGGGCCAGAAACTCACCCCAGTAACATGTGAGAAAAGGCCAAGAAACGGATGTGTGGATTTGTGGATTGAGATAAATCCACAAAAGATATAAGCCAAACATATAGTCAGTTATCAGTTAGTTGAAAGGCTTAGGGCCCCGTCTCACATAGCGAGATCGCTAGCGAGATCGCTGCTGAGTCACAAGTTTTGTAACGCAACAGCGATCTCAGCAGCGATCTCGCTATGTCTGACACGTACCAGCGATCAGGCCCCTGCCTGGAAACCCGATGTGTATCTTGGTTACCAGCTCCCTGCATCAGCGGGCTGGTATCCAACGTACACTGCGGGTTACTAAGCGACGTTACCCGCAGTGTCGCTGTCCTGATCGCTGCCTTAACTGCCTGTCTGGCAGCTCAGCAGCGATCATGTAGCGACACACCAGCGATCCTGACAAGTTCATATCGTTGTCGGAATCGCTGGTGCGTCGCTATGTGAGATGGGGCCCTTAGCTTGTGGGGAGGGGTTGCCACATGGGAGGCTTGTGGTCCCCTGTGTGTATGACTCATGATGTGTCTTTGTGACCTCTCAGAGAAAAAGCCATAGGAAATGCTGCACAGAAGCATTTAACCCTCTGGGTCACTACCCTCTTGCCCTCTGGGCTGAACCTAAATCCTTTCCCCTGGAGGTTTGGAGATAAATTTTCGAAAACCTAGGAAAGGTCATAACTCCTTTCTGAGCGCTCCTAGGGCAGCGGTTCTGGCGCCATCGGATCCAACCGGGACCCTGCTACTCATAGAGACTAAACACAATATTGTTACCTAGCTGCTAGTGTCTGTTCTGTGTATCTCCCTTAGGCTACTTTCACACATCAGTTTTTTTGCATCAGGCGCGATCCGGATTTTTTTTGAAAAACCGGATCCGTTTTTTTCTACCGCCGGATCCGTTTTTTCTCATTGACTTGTATTACCGCCAGATCACGCCGCATGGCCTCCAGTTCCTTTCTGTTTTTTTCCGGATCCGGCAAAAATGTCGATTCCAGCTTCTGCAAAAAAACGTCTCTATCAACTTTTTTTGTATCCGGCAAAAATATGGTCAGCGACAGAAGCGGCGCTAATGGCTCTTCCCACCAATGCAAGTCTATGAGCGCCGGATCAGGCAACAGACTGATCCGGTCGCCGCATTCCGTTTTTACCATCTGAGCATGCCTGGAATCTCTCCCTCTCTCTATGCTCACACTGCATTTCTCGGGTTCAAAAGTTCATGACGGATCCGTCTAAAAACCTGATCCATCTCATCAGTTTTTCAAAATCTGGACCATATCCGTCTTTTTTAATCTTTGACGGATTGTGCCTGATTGTAAAAAACGGATGTGTGAAAGTAGCCTTACTGTGCCTGCTAGAATGACTCGAGACCCAGATAGGCACTTGCCCTGATCTGGGGATCTCTGAAATATAGACGATCTACAGCTAGGACATATAGTATTTCCATAACTCCTTTAAGAAATCCTAGCTGGCTGAACAAAGGACTCAGGCCGCATGGCTTGGATCCACAGGAGGTCTTCCTGTAGAAAGTTGCATACCAGCTAGCTGGGGGGGAGGGGTGAATCCTTTGTCTGAGCTAGCCTGATGTCATGTTACCACAGCATGTGCTGCAAGATTTTTTATAATTCCATGGCCAACAGTATACAGATGATTGACATGAAATTATGTCTCCAATATTCTTCATACTCGAGGTACGGGATAATGACACTGACTAATTTTCCACTTATCTCTTTTGTCATTCTAGAAAGTTGCCGGTCACAAGAGCTGCAAAGGAAATCAGTACTACAATGAGAAAGAGAATGACTGCTGCTTCAGATGTCCTCAAGGTAGATCCAGAGTATGCAATGTGGGGCAGTGTGGGTACGTGGCAGACCCCTGAGTGACTCCAATGCAAATCTCTGGGCTCAGATTAGACTGCTCCCTTAAGGTACTGCCACACTAAGCTATCCCGCTAGCGATCTCGTTAGCGTTGCATACTAATGAGATCGCTAGCGGGATTGTTTCTATATCGCTAAATGCGGCCACATTTAGCGATATAGTTAACGACGCTATCGCCGTTAGCGATCTTCTTAACGACTTTAGCGGTACAAAAGTACCGCTAAATCGCTAAGAAAAGGTGCCACACAGCGATTAGATACTTACCCAGCGGGAGCGCCAGCGATGAAATAGGGTCCGGAACGATTCCAGCGACGAGCGATATCACAGCAGGAAGCTCGTCGCTGGAAGCTGCCGCACTGAACAATATCGCTAACGGGATCGCTAAATAGTGACGTTTTTTAGCGATCCCGTTAGCGATATTGTTTAGTGTGGCATACCCTTTAGGTGAAGGACGATGCTCTTGTTGGGGGGTCACTTGCTATATTGCACAGTCCTCTGCTCCTGTGACAGTAGAATTTTTTTGTGATAGACCCCATTGATTTGGTCCTTGTCCTCTGGTTTGAGACCATGATATTTCATCACTTCTCATTTCCAGGTCTGGTGACGCGCTCCACTTGTGTCAAAGACATTAGTAAAGAATGTGCGTCATGTTCTGATCCCGACACGTTCATCGATTGGTCCCAGAATCGTCCTACGTGTGCGGCCTGTAGACGGTGCAAGGAAGGTAAATGTAAGGACGTTGTACGCTGCCCTCAGAATAACCTGATGGACTGATGATGGTATATATATATAAATCCTGTGTATTGGGGTGTGAGGGGTTGTGGCACAGGACGCTTCTGAGTCTCTAGTTACAATTAGGTTCTGATTCTACATTGGGATCAATCATAATAAGTCAGGTCAATATTGGAAATAATCGCCCCGACACTGGTGTTACTGAATCTATTAGCATTTTACTGTATGACTGTCCCATAATCTAGAATATCTGATAATCCGGCACCAATCTGGCTTTTATTTGGTGGAGGCAGCACCAGACATTTCCAGAGTCACCCAGACCCAATGCACTAATATTAATAATATTAATAAGCAAATTTATAGTGAGAAAGCGCCGGATTGTGCCCGTAATAACAGCCGTCTGCAGCGAGGAAATTCTCAGCTATTTATATCTGAACGGCCGCGGCTACAGATGAGTCACCGGAGTCGGTTTTAGTCGCAGATTCAGATTTGTCTCCGTGCAAATCAAGAAAAGATGAACAAGTACATGAAAGAGAATGGTCTAGACAGAATACACTGTGACAATGCCTCAGCTGCAAGAAGTTTTAGGTTAGGGCAGCTTCTATTAACACACTGCACACTGAGATATTGATAATGGAAAATATCCAATATAATAATGGAAATACAAATTACATAAGTTCCAATGTTTTCATTCCTCCTTTCCAGGATCTTCCCTTGTTCCCATTCAGAGCTGCACGTTACTCACGGAAGCGATTTGCCAGTGTAAGCCCGGCTACTACTGCCACTCGCCTATGCCCAACACATGTGCCCGGTGCAACCCCTTCACACCGTGCCCACCTGGCCAAGGAGTAAAGCAGAAAGGTACCCGGTACTGATAGTCCTGCACCTATGGGGCCGGAGGATGCACCCTCACCCGACTCTGTATACCCCATATACAATATCATGGGCTCATATCTCTCTGTATACACATTTCACAGGTTCTCCTATGAAGAACACAGTATGTGAAGCTTGTCCCAGTGGGACCTTCTCCGATGTGATATCCGCCACAGAGGTCTGCAAGTCGCACACAGAGTGAGTCTTGGCATGTTGGAGGCGTATTGGGGTCACTGTGGCCTCGTATGACTAATGTGGTATAGACTTGCGGTGGCTGACTATACCCCAGGTCGGCCTCATGCCATAGGGCATTATGGTGTGGAAATAGTAAATTATTGTCACTAATAACTTTCCTGCTAGATACAGTTTATATTCAAGTTCTCTGCTTGCTGTCAGTGACTTAAAATATTCACTGACAGCAAAGAAATAAGATGTAGATGTCATGTAATAAGCTCAGACCTAGGTATTTTCCAGCTTCACGCTGGGTCTGGCGGACCTCCATGGACCAATATTAGTTATGGCACAATTCAGACATACGCAGTCTGTGTAGCCAAAGTCCCAGCATGCACCGCTCCTGTCTAAGTTTCGGGAGGAAATCTTCAGATTGAACCTAAAAAATAAAGATTTATTTTAGAAAAATGGCGCAAGAAACTGAACGGGGCTGTTTTTTTGCGAACTTTAAAAGTGATGTCATACGGATTTATACAGTGGCCAGAAAAAGGTGACTGTATCACATATAGGACAATACAAAGAAGAAAAATATGTAAAAGAAACAGAAAAATGTTTATACCCTAATCTGAGTTCGAGCTCGTGCACACAACCGATTATCAGATTATCACCGTTCCTACTTATTCTTCATTCTTTTCTTTTATTTAGTTGTGAAAAATTACATCTAATTACCATTAGGAGGGGCAGCACCACGACGGACGCTCTGTGCGGCGGACCAATATCAAGCAAGAACTACACCCTGCGCCCAGAAGTGAGATCCACAAGATACGTTGTCCCCTCCGGCAGCAAGACCCCTCACACCAACGCCCCAGACACCACCGCCCCGGACACCACGACCTCTGGGACTTTCACTAGTATAACCACAAAGGACATATATGAGACAGGTACTTATCCATTTCTTAAAGGCTTATTCCCAGAAATCCTAATGTGCTCTCATTTTTTAAATCTGTCTGTTTTAATGCTGTCACTCAGATCACCTATTGACCCTGTCTAATAAATCATCTGACACCCGGATTGTAGCACAGCTCAGCTATGCTGTGCCGGACATCCCACTGACACCAGTCGCATTTATACCTAATGACCCTGTCTAATTCATGAAAAACAGTTGCAGCCATAACCTTGCCTAATAAATCAGCCCCAGACACTCTCACGGGATCCTTACTGCCCTGAGAGCCCTGTTGTCGCACAGCTCAGCTATTCTGTGCTCAGCTCTGCAATATGTGCTGGGGGAGCATGATCATACTCTGGAGATCTGGACTTTAATATTGGGTCAGCGTTGCTGCATTCACAACTATCACCTCCTCCATAGAAATAAAAAAATGTTCTTGCTGATATCTATATTTCTGCAATAAACAAACAGAGCGAAGTGAGGGAGGGTCTGCAGCATTGAGGAGAAGCAGGGTGCGGATGGGAAATCTAGTTTTAGCTGACAGAATTAAGACCACCTATTTATTAGCTGTTTGAAGCTGGATTCACAGAAGAAGAAATAGAGTTGAAAAAAAAAGACACAAAAGTTACAAGAAAGAACATTTAAGTTGTACTGAATATTAGCAATAATTATGCAGATACAGTGCTTTGTAAAAAAAAAAATATTACGGGAATATCAAATAAACCTGTGTGACATCCAATATGGCTAAAATAAGAGTTTTTAAAGGGGGTGTCACATCTAAATGGCCAGTTACTAATGCTACGGCCATGGAGCGTCAATTCCAAAAAGATGACTTGCCATTTTGTGCAATTAAATACATTGAGATTAATTTGTCAGACCACGCCCACTCAAGAAGTTGGCCGTCACAGGTGTAAGGACGCAAAAGTTACAAAATGCAAAATGGTTGCACAACTGTGAGCTGCACATAAGTTGTGCGAGAATTCATAGTTTTGCTCCAGTTTTCTGGGCACAAGCTGTTTGATATATCAGCCCCTTTGTGTTTTAATTTATCACCATTTCATTTCCAAGACATCTGTTTGCTGTCAGTGAATGAGAAGACTCTTGCTTCCATTCAGAGACTGCAGATTTGTACACAGCTGGTCCTGCTCTCCCCTGAGAAGTGGATCCAGTGTAGACAATGCTCTGTGTGTGTAGACAATGCTCTGTGAGCTACATTGATACATTGTAACAAAGTGGCAGAGATCTTATTGGTTCAGCTCACAGAGCATTGTCTACAGTGCACTAGTTCTGGACAGGGTCACTGAATGTCGTTTACTGACAGCAAAAAGAGATCTTGCCATGGTGAAGAATTTGAACGCAAAGTATGTTAGAAAGTTGCAGGATTGTTTCTTTTATATATAACCAGTAAGTCCCTATCAGACCAACGTCGTGCAGTTATGGAACTACTGCTTCCAGCATGCCCTGTCCTCAGCAGTCTATGAATGTTTTGTTATATTAGATGTGTTGAGGATTCTCACCTTTCTGGTAGTCTCTTGAGAAGATGTCATGTGTCCCGCAGGGGAGTGGAGCGCGGTGTATGTAGTGGCCGCTATTATCTGCGCTGTTTCGCTGCTCGTCGCCTTCCTCCTCTACTGGAAGCAGAATATCTGTAACTTCAAGCTCTGGAAGAGTAAGTACCTGCTGGGGAGGAGCAGATAATGGGGGGATTTGATCAGAAAGCAGATGGCACCTGATTGTCTGCTGAACTTCTTACAAATCAAACTGATGTTTTTTATTTATTTATTTTTTTAGATTTCATCCAGCCTGATCTTATGGTAAGTACAGGGCTAACAACCTATACTGCATGTTATTCTCAGTGCAGGTTCCTGGGGGGTGGAGCATGTAGAGAATGTGTGTCATGCTCCGCCTCCGCGGATCCTGCACTATTACACAATGTATCACTTGCCTGGAGTGTTTCGCTTCTATAATTCAATGGAAACTGACCCTAATTTTAGTTTTGCTGTGGGATTATGGACTATTAATATTTGGGTGCATGGGCTCCCTCTCATTACTCTGCTGCATGTAACATCACAGCTTTAATTCTTCTTTACATCCTTACATAACTATGGAGTAATATTACGGCATCTTCCTCCTGGATTTTATAGGGGACAGTCATGGACTTAAATATCCAGAAGAATCTATTGCAAAAGGAGAATGTAACCCCCGAAAGTGAGAGGAGGAAAGAGAGCGACGGAACAATGGAGGAAAACTATGGAACACAAGAAAGAGACCTAATGAGCAACCGGATCGGTGAGGAGCAATGGAACTAATATGTCTCATATCTATCATTTATCTTCTATCTCAATCTCTCCATCCATGCTTCTCTCCCTTCGATCTTTCCTAGAACACATCTACATTATGAATGCGGACACTGTCCTCGTCGGCTCCATCTCAGAAGTTCCTCCTCGTTGGAGATCAGTAATGACGGAAAGCGACAGTCGAGAAAGCCCCCTACTGGCGTCACGTTACCCGGAGCAGGAATCCAGCACGTTGTCAGCAAATGACCTCATGATTTCTATAGAAGAGGAAGAGAGAGAGTCCAGCGCTGCCAAAGCCAGCCTGGAAGTGTAAGACTGGCACCAGACGACAATGTACAATAACGGAGACCTTTGGTACGACGGCGATTACCTGGTCACCTACAGCTGCCCGGGTGTCAGGTGTAGAAAGAGCACAGGATTCAGAGACTTCGCTGCAGTGACCCCTAAACTGTCACATCCTATGTAGTAAATGTGTATCAATGACCAGAGTGACTGGGGTCCCTCAAAAGAAAAACAACCGCCCCGGATTGCTATATACTGCTCCAGTTCAGGACGCCATCTGTCTGCATCACAGTATGGTTCCACAGCGCATCCACCCCCAACATGACATTCTCCCACCGGGGATGTCAGACTTCAACACTATGTCCCACAAAAGACAGATTCAGAAGAGAGATTTGGAGAAAAGAAAAAAAATAAATGTTCAAAGTGTTGTGTCCTAAGATACGGACATCTTCATGGGGATCGTTTGCTTATCTGTATGTATTCTAGGCTAAAAATAATTGTAATTTGTTTTTTTTTTTACATTTTCTACGATTTGACTTTCATAGCTACTGTGATGCAGTGGCTGGGAGTTAACTGAGAATCTGTCATTGCACTCATTGTGATGGGATAGTTTATATCTCTTGACTCTCCTGAGCCCTTTTAAGGTCTGCCCAACTTTCACATGGTCATAAATCATCAGAGAATCTCAGAAGGAAGAGAAAAGCTGAGATCAGAAGAACAAGCTCACAGAAGAATTTTCAGCTAACTTATTCTGCAAAATATGAAGAGTCAGAAACTACAGAAGGCAAATTGCGCAACATTTTTAATTAAACACAATTTTGCAAAAATGCTTTAGTAAAAACTACGCAATAAATAAAAACTAAAAGGAACATCTTTCACCTTGAATGTAGACTCTAGAAATCAGCAGGTATTGGCAGCTACAGGTGGATGTACCGTACTTCCCTGCAGCGCCCACTGGTGGAGAAAGGTAATGTTACATGGAAACCTTTAAAAAAATAAATCTCCATATAACATGAAATGGGAGCATTTTCTTTATTTGCAGGTTCTCATTCTCTAAAGGGAACCCCCTCTGATGCCTAGTCATGTCTCCACCTCCCTGCCCATTCACCTTTCCTCCCCCATTGCTTTCACATTGTGTTCCCTCCTTTGCACTTTCTACACTGGCAGCACCTTGTTGTAAAACCTTTAAATACGGCAATGCCAGGATGATGGTTTGGCGTAGGACAGAGACTCAGGAGACAATAGAACATTATCGCAGAAATAAATCACAATTAGGACATTACAGGAAGGAGCGAAGCGCGGATCAAATGGGAGTACAGGCAGCAAGTGACTACACAGTGATGTGTCAAGTGGCAAAAATCTGTGGGTTCAGCCATCAAAGTCTGGATGACATTAGCAAGATCAGCCTGAGATTTACCCAACCGATGCTTCTCTGCCCCTATTGGTCAGATTGTGACAGCTGCAGTCAATCACTGGGCTCAATGGTTTGTGCAGGCTATGTCACTGTAAGGAGGTCACGGCTATTAACCCTTTAAATGTCTCATCACCTTTAATGGTGTTAATATGTGTAAATGTGTGTTTTGTATGAACTGTATGATGCTAGGTATTGTTGCCATGTCTAATATGTGGGGGTTGAGTGTTAGGCCGGGATCGCACATGCGAGAAACACGGCCGAGTCTCGCATGTGAAATCCCAGCTCTGGCGCCAGCACTCGGGAGTGGAGCGAAATACAATACATAGAAATACATGCAGCCGCGGACTTCACGAGTGCCGGCGCCAGAGCTGGGATTTCACATGCGAGACTCGGCCGTGTTTCTCGCATGTATGATCCCGGCCTTAGGCAGATAGTGCTTCTTGGGGGTCACCAGAGGAGGGCATTGTTAGGGTAGTGTATATATTTATGGGTTCAGTGTAGCTTGCGAGGGATCACTAATGGGGGCACGTTAGAGATCCAGTTAGAACGTTAGAAAATTATGTCAAAGCAGTAACTGGGTTTTGTCACTAGAGGGGGCATTGAGCACATCCTGTCCAATAATAATAATAATCTTTATTTATATAGCGCCAACATATTCCGCAGCGCTTTACAGTTTAACAGTTTCAAAACACAAGTCATAAGTAACAACGTTAACAATACAATAATTAACGCAAAATAAGCCGCCCCTGCTCGTGAGAGCTTACAATCTACAATGAGGTGGGGGAGATACAAAGTACAGGAGTGTATATACAATGGTGCATTTACAATGATGGTCCAGCCATCTTGAGGGAGTGAGGGATGGATGGAGATAGTGAATGGGCTACACACACACACTTACACATAGAATGACTTTGATTAGTGAATGTGATAGGCCGCTCTGAACAAATGTGTTTTGAGGGAGCACCAGAAACCATGCAAATTGTGGATAGTCCTAATTTCTTGGGGTAGAGCATTCCAGAGGATTGGCGCAGCGCGGGAGAAGTCTTGTAGTCGGGAGTGGGAGGTACGGATTAGTGCAGAGGTTAGTCGAAAGTCGTTTGCAGAGCGCAGCAGTCGGTTAGGCCGATAGATAGAAATGAGGGAGGAGATTTAGGGGGGCGCTGCACTGTGGAGAGCTTTGTGGATGAGAACCAGTACTTTGAATTGGATCCTATAATGAATGGGCAGCCAGTGTAAGGACTGGCGAAGAGCAGACTCGTCCGAGTACCGATTAGCCAGATGGATGACCCTGGCTGCTGCATTAAGGATGGACTGGAGAGGGGATAGTCGAGTAATGGGGAGGCCAAGTAATAGAGCGTTGCAGTAATCCAGGCGGGAGTGGATCAGGGCGACAGTGAGGGTTTTTGTTGTTTCCATGGTGAGAAAAGGATGGATTCTAAAGATGTTCTTTATCTGTAGGCGGCTTGAGCGGGCAAAAGATTGTATATGGGAGGCGAAGGAGAGATTGGTGTCAAACATAACACCCAGACAGACAGCCTGCTGCCGGGGTGTTATTATGGTGCCGCCCACGGAGAGGGAAATGTCAAATTTAGGGAGGTTAGTAGACGGCGGGAGCAGAATAAGTTCAGTTTTGGAGAGGTTGAGTTTCAGATAGAGAGCGGACATGATGTTGGAGACTGCAGACAGTCGGTGGCGTTCTGTAGTACAGCGGGGGTAAGGTTGGGGGATGACTTGTATAGTTGTGTGTCATCAGCATAAAGATGGTACTGAAAGCCAAATCTGCTGATGGTCTGTCCAATTGGGGCCGTTTAGAGAGAGAAAAGAAGGGGGCCAAGGACTGAGCCCTGGGGTACACCGACAGTGAGAGGAAGAGGCGATGACGTGGAGCCAGAGAACGAAACACTGAAGGAGCGGTCAGAAAGATAGGAAGAGAACCAGGAGAGAACAGTGTCCTTAATACCTAGTGACTGGATCCTAGACAGTAGGAGACGGTGGTCAACTGTGTCGAAAGCTGCAGAAAGGACGAGAAGAATGAGCAGAGAGTGGTCACCGTTACGTTTTGCTGTAAGAAGGTCATTGGTCACTTTGATGAGTGCAGTTTCAGTCGAATGTAGGGGGCGAAGCCGGACTGTGAAGGGTCTAGGAAGGAGTGGAGAGGTAACCGGTAAGGCGGGAGTAGACTAGGCGCTCCAAAAGTTTAGAGATGAAGGGGAGATTGGAGACCGGTCTGTAGTTGTTTGTGCAGGAAGGGTCAAGAGCGGGTTTCTTTAGTAATGGAGTAACGATGGAGTGTTTGAAGGAGGATGGGAAAATGCCAGAGGAGAGTGAAAGATTAAAGATTGTAGTTAGGTGAGTTGTGACAACTGGAGAGACTGGAGATGTGAAGGAATGGGGTCGGTAGTGCATGTAGTCGGACGAGAGGAGTCTGGAGACTTCTTCTGTGATGGGATCAAATGTGGAAAGTGAGCCAGGGGAAATGCAGAGAAGGATGGGAGTCATAGCACTTGGTAGTTGAGAGCAGATTTCCTGACGGATAGTATTTATTTTTTCTATAAAGTGGGAGGCCAGGTCGTCAGCACAAATGTCTGTGATAGGGGCTTGTGTTTTTGGCCTGAGGAGGGAGTGAAAAGTGTCAAAAAGTTTCTTGGGGTTGTTGGCTAGTGAGATCAGGGTGGTGAAGTAGGTCTGTTTAGCGAGGTGAAGGGCAGCGTTATAAGTTCTTAGCATAAATTTAAAGTGGATGAAGTCTTCTTGTGTGCGGGATTTTCTCCAAAGGCGTTCAGCACTCCTAGAGCATCGCTGAAGAAGTTGAGTTTGCAACGTGAGCCAGGGCTGTTTTACTGTGTGTTTGGAAGTTCTGAGGGTGAGCGGCGCTATTTGGTCAACCTGATGGCTGCATCCTTCCTCTGGATCTTCTATGTCAGGACCTGTTGGTGTTTCCTTCTCTCCACTATTACTCTCTTCTTTTGAAGATGTTGTTTTTTTCTTTATACAACACCACATGTTGAGTCATAGACATCAACAAGGCGCTAGTAGAAGAGAAATAAAATAGCAAGTAGCAAGCACTAGTAGCAAGCTAGCTGCAGCGAGATCTTTCCTCACCAAACTGCTGAGGAAAAACAGTTGTAATGGTCACTGAGCTGCTACTCGAAGGGGTGTGATGTCATCATCACTGTGATGTTATCCGAGCAGCCATAGGCAGGTCACATTTGTCATTCGCCAAGTTTCAACCGGTTTGATCCGGTATAACCTGGCATTTTGTATGCTGACAAACACAAGTTATTAACACTAAAATGAAATGGCCACAATCTGTTATCTGATATTTATGTAGAAATAAGGGTGAAACGTATCGGATATGCTGCCAATAGAATATGAAGAGCGATTTCTTGAAGCATTGGATCTACTCATCTTTTATTGAGAATATTTTAAATGGTGATCATACACAAAGCAGTTTTTGTCTCCTCACCAAATCCATCATCTGCCTTAAAGATATTAATGCAGCACTTTGGTCAAAACCAATTATCAGCCATGACATGGTGGTTGTATTTGTCCCCTAGTTTTTGCATCCTGATATTTCCTCTTACTACATATTTATCACGTTAACATCTAGTGGCTGCTATCTCTATGTATCCATTTTTTTCAGGCTGTTTTTTTAGTCTACATTATATTCAGTGTGTCTCTTTTAAAGGGAACCTTTAGGCTAAGTGCACACGATCAGGAATAATTGCGTTTTTTTCTTTTTCCGCTATTTTCCGCGGTCAAACCGCGAACAAAACTCAAGCATTAAGCATTCTATACGTTTTAATTGATTCCGCATGTTTTGTACACATGTTGCGTTTTTTTCCGCGAAAAAAACGCTTAGCGGAAAAAAACGCAACATGTTCATTAATTTAGAGTAACCGCGGTGATTCCGCCGCCATAGGAATGCATTGAACCGCTTACTTTCCGCATGTGGCTATGCCCACTATGCGCAATGTAAGCGGTTCATGTGCGGATGGTACCCAGGGTCTGGAGCAGAGGAGACTCTCCTCCAGGCCCTGGGTACCATATCCCTGGTAAAACAATAATTAAAATAAAAAATGATATTTCTCACCTTCCGGCGTCCCACGCAGCTTTCCCGCCTTCAGCGACGCTCCCGGCAACTTCCGGTCCCAAGAGTCCTTTGCGAGAATCACCCAGATGGCATAGCGGTCTCGCGAGATGCCACGTCATCGGTGTGATTTGTCGCAATGCATCCTTGGGACCGCAAGTTGCCGGGAGCGTCGCTGAGAGGCGGGAAGGCTGCGGGGGCCGCCGGAAGGTGAGAATATCATTATTATTTTTTTTATTATTTTTACATTAGATCTTTTTACTATTGATGCGGCATAGGCGGCATCAATAGTAAAAAGTTGGTCACACGTGTGAAACACTATGTTTGACTCGTGTGATCAACCTGTCAATCAGTTTTCCAAGCGATGCTACAGATCGCTAGGAAAAAGCTAGCATTCTGCAAGCTAATTACGCTTGCAAAACGCTATTATTCTGGCGGGAATCAGCATACAAAAAACGTGCGTATTTCCTGCGGGAGAAGTGCGGGATTGCCGCGGAAATTTCCGCGGCAATTCCGCAACGTGTGAACTTAGCCTTACAGTCAACATGTCCTCAGATCTACCAGCAGAATCACAGAGCAGGGGTGGGCAATTAATTTTCCCGAGGGGCCACATTAGAGACCATGACCATTGTAGAGGGCCGAATCAATAGCTTGAAATTAATTCTACTCAATATTAATTTATAAATATTAATTGCCTCATTTAATATTGAGCAGAATTAAGTATGCTGACACCCCCCTATATATCTTTGAACCCCCCACAGCCCCTTATATACAGCATGAGCCTCACACAGCCTACTACATATACGGCATGAGCCCCACACAACCTCCCCATATACAGCATGAGCCCACACACAGCTCCCCCATATTACAGCATGAGCCCCACACAGCCTCCCCATGTACAGCATGAGCCCCACACAGCCTCCCCATATACAGCATGAGCCCCACATAGCCTCCCCATATACAGCATAAGCCCCACACAGCCTCCCCATATACAGCATGAGCCCCACACAGCCTCCCCATATACAGCATGAGCCCCACATAGCCTCCCCATATACAGCATGAGCCCCACACAGCCTCCCCATGTACAGCATGAGCCCCACACAGCCTTCTTATATACAGCATGAGCCCCACATAGCCTTCTTATATACAGCATGAGCCTCACACAGCCTCCCCATATACAGCATGAGCCCCACATAGCCTTCTTATATACAGCATGAGCCATAGTCTCTCAACATACTGAATGAGGCCCCATACAGCTGCCCATATACTGCATGAGGCCTCCACATATACTGATTGAGCTCCACGGCCTCCCTATATACTGCATGAGCCCTACACAGCCTTCCCATAGCCTCCCCATGTGCAGCATGTCACACCCATAGAATCCCCATATTCATACACATTGAAAAAAAAAAACACTCACCTTGGTCCTGTTCCCAGGCGCCCTGCTTGTCTCCGATGCGCTGACTCTTCGGCGGTACACAGCTGACGCGATGAAATTACATTGTGTCCGCTGTTTCATACGCTGATTGGTGGAGGAAGTGAATGGAGGCCCCTCCTCCACCAATGCTGACTGCTCCTAGGGAGACAGCGAGCAGGTGGGCACAATGCGGCCCACAGGTTTCCAGCCCCACATCTGTCTCGGTCTACAGGCCGGACTGAGATAGTCAGAGGGCCGATGTGGCCTGGTCTGACATAGAGCAGACAGAGGCGTAGCTAGGGTTTTGGTTCGGCAGGGGATGGGGGGGAGCGACAGCAAAATTTCTGAGTGGGTCTCCAAACAGCACAGTGAACATCTGTAGCCCTCTATACAGGCCCACTCACTGATTCCAAGATTGTAGACACCTGTGATGCTAACTAGTGGACACCTTGATTTACCATGTCCCTTTTGACACATTCTCAGGGGTACCATCATTTCTGTCCAGGCCTATTTCATGAGTTGCATTTTTTTTTTTTTAATTGAAAAGCATTGTCCGACTTTCTTAGTTTTTTTTTATTACTTTTTGTCAGATTCAAGTTATTTCTGCCACCATTGTGGGTTTTTCTCATTAAACGAGGGGTACCAACAATTTTGACAATGTGTGTAAGATATTAGTTATAGATGGTGACTTGAGGACATTCTTTCTGATTGAATTGTTCACTATTCACGCTTTTCAATCTGGCCCAGACAACTTCTCCAGCCAGGACTCTGCTGCAGGTTACAACAGACATTTCATGTCTTTTCAGCACTGTCACCATCTATCCCCAACCTGCACAAACTTCTCATTCTGCTGATACCCCAATACTGAGCTGCTGCCATGTGTCCCTATTACTGCAACTGCTGTGTGGTTATGTGTACCCTCTAAAGCAGGGATGTCAAAGTCAAACACACCGAGGGCCAAAAAAAAAAAAATTTGCTACAAGCCGAGGGCCGGACTGACGCAGGCCCTGCTACCGGTGCATTGTGGGAAATGTAGTGTTGGTGCCAGGGCAGGCTCCAGGTTTTTATGGGCCCCGGGCGAAAGAGCCTCAGTGGGCCCCTTTAACACAGACCACGATTCATGATGCACAGATACAGCAGAGAAATATGGGTACAGTACAATGCCAAATACTTCTCTTCCATTACATGAGTGATATCTATTGTAAATTGTACAATAGCTCAAAAACCACCAAATCCTCACAGCGCACAGTACAGACTGGACAGTACAGTCCTCCATACAATATTATGGGCACCACAGTCTCCCCCTCATCACCCATATAATACCCCATGCAGGATGTCACCCCCATATAATGCTCCATACAGAATACTGACCCAATATAATGCTCCATACAGGATACTGGACCCAATATAATGCTCCATACAGGATACTGGTCCCCATATAATGCTCCATACAAAATATGGAGCTCTCCTCTGCGCTGTACTGCGTTCTGCACTGTTACAGCTCAGGAAAGGGTGCTGTGGAAAGACTCCCCATTATCATCAATGCCTCCCCATTATCATCAATGCCTGCCCATCATCATCTTCTCCCCATCATCATCAATGCCTGCCCATCATCTCCTCCCCATCATCATCAATGTCTGCCCATCATCTTCTCCCCATCATCATCAATGTCTGCCCATTATCATCATCTTCTCCCCATCATCATCAATGCCTCCCCATTATCAGCAATGCCTGCCATCATCACACAAGCACTCTCTCACATACATACACACAGAGACACACACACACACACGTCTTACCTGTTCAGCGTCCCCGCGCTCTGTGCCACAGCCGGCCGCTGAATGATGACATCATTCAATTCAATTCAATGAAGCTTTATTGGCAGGACTAAATACACATTAGTTTTGCCAAAGCAAGTGTACAAAAGGGGGATAGGGATGTCATTCAGCGGCCGGCTGTGAGAGGAAGCGCCGGCGCCCCCTGGAGCCCGGAGCTGCGGCAGCAGAGGCACGGGAGAGGTAAATATTGTTGCCAGCTGCTGCCGGGGCCCTGAGCAGGCGGGGAGGGGCCCAGTGGCGGCGCTGACACCGCTAACGGGCGCGGGGGTGCCAGACTGCTCAGGGCCCCCCGCCTGCTCAGGGGGCCATAATCAATTCGCGGGCCGGATCTGGCCCGCGGGCCTTGACTTTGACATATGGGCTCTAAAGCAACTAGAATATAGTAATGCCAGGTGCAAGTGCTCTAGAAAACAATGCCCACATTTTGTCCCCTAGAATCCCCTATAACAATAAGTGCCCACTTTACATTTAATTATGTCCCAACTCTCCCTGTACAGCTCCCCTATACACAGTATGATGCCCTCTTATACAATCTAATACCCCCTCACTGCATACATACTGACCCCTTAATATCCCAAACTGTTTGATAGCTCAAACACTGTATGATGGCCCCCTCACTGTAATCCCCACACTGGAAGATACCCTCCATATAGCAGAATGTATTCTCCCCATAGACCTCCATATTGCACTCCCCATAGGCAGACTTTCATAATGCAGCCCCCCCCATAGGCACTCAATATTGCATAATTCACTCCCCACAGGCAGACTATATTGCACAATTCAGCCCCCCATAGGCAGACTAATATATTAACATCATCACCCATCAGTGTCTGCATCAGGGATGTCAGAAGCCAAGAGGGGGGAGATGATGGGAAAGGACATCCAACCGCACCCACAATGCGGGTCAGCAGTATCAGCATCCAGACAATACAATTGAACTTCTGATGACTGGTGGGGGTAAACTACTACTGCCTTCACCAGCTAACCCTTCCCGCTCAAGGGCTCCATAGCAGCTGATTTGCAGAGGAGGGGGGGGGGGGAGAGGATCAGAGCACAGGGCCCAGGGTATCAACCCCCCTCTACCTATCACAGTAGCTATGCTACTGAGAGCAGTGCAAGATGATAAGACAATATACTGTAATAATGTCCTGCAGGTTGTTATCACTGTAAGATTGAAAAACGCTGGTCTAGCTTATCAAAAATCTGTATTAAAAATGTATTACCAATTTTACTTTTAAAATTACCATTTAATTTTCCCAGGGAATCTTATTGTAGGCAGCCAATTTGCACATTCTACTTTTTGGAGGTGCTTTCTTATGTTGTCATTGTGTTACATGGAATTGAGAGTACTATACATATTAAGTTAGAATCTTTTCATGTTTTGTTAAGCAACTAAAAGGTTATATGCCATGGACATCTATAGCCCCCACCCCAGATCTGCCCCCATCCTCCCTATGCCATGGACTTCTATAGCCCCCACCACGGATCTGCCATCACCCCTCCCTATGCCATGGACTTCCATAGCCTCTACCCTAGATCTGCCCCTACCCAACATCCCTATCCCTTTTGTACACTTGCTTTGGCAAAACTAATGTGTATTTAGTCCTGCCAATAAAGCTTCTTTGAATTGAATAGCTGTGAAAATAGATATTGATTGTATGTCATTGTCACCACTAGGTAGCAGCAGTCATGCAAAGTAATGTCACCCATGGAGCAGAGTGGTTTAGTCCAGTTTGTCACCCTTTGACCTACCTACCAGTTATTGAAGACCCCCTTTAAATGTGATAAAATACAGGTCAGGCAATCCATGTAGGACAGAAACCGCATTAACATGAGTAATATGCTGCCATCTAGAGGCAATTGCCATGACCACCACTATAGTGTGACTGAATGCACTGCCCTCTACTGGTGAGGTATGGTAAATGCAGCACCTGGTGTACCCAGTGCTACAATATGGATTTTTTATCTAGTTGCCATATAGTTTTGTCAGCTATCTAGTGATTTGGCAGACTACTTTAAAGCCATGGAAATCCACTAAATGCAGACAATTGATACAGATCAGTCTTTGTGCAGAGCTTTCTGCTGGGCACATCTGAATCCCTGTCAATCATGTTAACAGCAAAGCCACTAAGTCTTCCTTTGAGACTTCTGCACCAGACTACAACTCTATCTGAACCATAGCTGCAGCCTGCCCACTAGGTGGCCATCACTGCAGAGTAATTTCATCTTATGACCTGTGGGTGTTAGGCACAAGATTTAGTACAGGCACACAGATGTACTTCAGTTTTTATCTGCAGTCATTTTATTTACACCTACCACTTGGAGGGGAAAAAAAAAAAAAAAAAATTACTGGAGTCATGCTGTTGACTGCTTTCATAACAAGTCAGTCACTCAGTGTACTGGTGCCCTAGTGATCAATCATGAGGAGCACAAGCAGCATCATCACTCCATTAGAGCTATTCTGCTGAATGTTGGGGGGTGGGGGGGGTCACAGCTGCCATGTTTAAAAGTCACTTACCAAGTCAGGATATAGCCCTGATGTCAGCACCTAGCATATGTTACTCACTACAAGGGGGACCAAGCATTGAAGGGTTACAAGACAGCCCTCATGCCTACAGCAAACAGTGATGGGGAGAGGATGAGACCCATGTTAGAGGCTACCCTCCCCCAAAAGAAAGAAAAAAAAAACCCAGTGAGAGTCTATTACACCACTTGCCAGTTAAATACTTTATTTCTCTGGACCGGTTTGTTACAGTACAGGTAAAGTGCCACGGCGTTCCACATATGATGGAGTGAATTCAAGTATTAACGCCCCCAAAACAGCAGCTTAACTGGGAGTTAGGAACAGCCAATGAACATTTGTGCCCTAGGAGTCTTCAGGGGAATGCGTTTCCAGCTTACGTTTAGTCAACCTCCTCAATTGTGGGCCCAGATGAGGCACCGCTGGAGGGAGCACTGCCTGCTCCTGGGAAGCCGCCGGGCATTCCTCCTGGCATGCCACCAGCACTCTGGTACAGCTTGGTGATTATGGGGTTGCAGATCTTCTCCAGCTCTTTCTGCTGATGCTCAAATTCATCCCTCTCTGCAGTCTGGAGTGGGGAGACATGGGATTAGAGATCAGGAGGTGGCATACATGTACATCAGGAGGTGTACGTGTAGAGGGCAGGTCGCTCAGACATCCAAGGAAGGTACTGGGGCCATCATGAGCCTCACAGCTCTGGTCCGGTGAAAACTACGAATGGCTTTGGAAACATTCATCACAGCAACCACCCTCTACATCACCTCCATACATACCTGGTTCTTGTCCAGCCAGGAGATGATCTCGTTGCATTTATCCAGGATCTTCTGCTTGTCCTCGTCACTGATCTTTCCCTGCAGCTTCTCGTCCTCTACGGTGGCTTTCATGTTGAAGGCGTAAGACTCCAGAGAGTTCTTGGTGGAAACCTTGTCCCTCTGCTTGTCATCCTCCGCTTTGTACTTCTCAGCCTCTTGGACCATGCGCTCTATGTCTTCCTTGCTGAGACGACCTGTTGACAATAGTCACATTACTTAATCTGCACAGATCTAACAAGTTCTAGGCTAACAAGCAAAAACATTTATCAACCGCTCAGACATCCAAGGAAGGTACTGGGGCCATCATGAGCCTCAGCTCTGGTCTGGTGAAAACTACGAATGGCGTTGGAAACGTTCATCACAGCGGTGACTGATATGAGGCAGTAGTTACCTTTGTCGTTGGTAATTGTGATCTTGTTCTCCTTGCCGGTGCTCTTGTCCACTGCAGACACGTTCAGGATACCATTGGCATCAATGTCAAATGTCACCTCAATTTGAGGAACGCCACGAGGGGCTGGAGGGATTCCTGTCAGTTCAAATTTGCCCAGCAGGTTATTGTCCTTGGTCATGGCCCTCTCACCTTCATATACCTGTAAGATAAGACAGTCAGTACTGAGGCAGTAAGACTACAACTCCCAGCATGCACCAGTATACTGAGCCACTGTATAGAGAAGGCAAGCGGTTTCCTCACCTGAATCAGGACCCCGGGCTGGTTGTCAGAGTAGGTGGTGAAGGTCTGTGTCTGCTTGGTGGGAATGGTGGTGTTACGCTTGATTAGGACAGTCATGACACCACCAGCAGTCTCAATACCCAGAGACAGAGGGGTGACATCGAGCAGAAGGAGGTCCTGCACATTCTCAGATTTATCTCCTGACAAGATGGCAGCCTGCACAGCTGCAAAGAGGAAAAAATTTTTTTTTTAGACCGCTCACCAATAAATGCATCACATCATGATTTATATTAATGACGCTCAGACATCCAAGGAAGGTATTGGGGCCATCATGAGCCTTGCAGCTCTGGTCTGGTGAAAACTACGAATGGCGTTGGAAACGTTCATCACAGCGATGCAAATATTCTGCACGTGGCAGCGCTCACTCAGACATACCTGCACCATAGGCTACGGCCTCGTCTGGATTGATGCTCTTGTTCAGTTCTTTCCCGTTGAAGAAGTCCTGAAGCAGCTTCTGGATCTTGGGGATACGTGTGGAGCCGCCGACCAGCACAATATCATGGATCTGGGACTTGTCAAGCTTAGCATCACGGAGAGCCTTCTCTACTGGGTCCAGGGTTCCTCTGAAGAGATCGGCGTTCAGCTCTTCGAAGCGAGCTCTGGTGATGGAGGTGTAGAAGTCGATTCCTTCGTACAGGGAGTCAATCTCAATGCTAGCCTGTGTGCTGGATGACAGGGTGCGCTTTGCACGCTCGCAGGCAGTGCGGAGACGGCGAACAGCTCTCTTGTTGTCAATGATGTCCTTCTTATGCTTCCTCTTGAATTCAGCCACAAAGTGATTCACCATTCTGTTATCAAAGTCTTCGCCGCCCAAGTGAGTGTCGCCAGCAGTTGACTTTACTTCAAAGATGCCATCTTCAATGGTCAAGATGGACACATCGAAAGTGCCACCGCCCAAATCGAAGATCAGAACGTTCCTTTCTGCGCCAACCTGTAACAATAATAAGGAGTTAACCCCAAAACAAGCAAAATCCTGACCCCCTGACCAACATGAATGCATGCTCTTCTGACAGTGCATGTGACTACTCAGATGCCCATCTATTGCATGTGATCGCTCAGACATCCAAGGAAGGTATTGGGACCATCATGAGCCTTGCAGCTCTGGTCTGGTGAAAACTACGAATGGCATTGGAAACGTTCATCATAGCGATCATGCAGAGTAACCGGAAGGCATGTTACTAGTTACCTTTTTGTCCAATCCATAGGCGATTGCGGCAGCGGTTGGCTCATTAATGATACGCAGGACGTTGAGGCCAGAAATAGTGCCAGCATCCTTTGTCGCCTGACGCTGGGAATCATTGAAGTAGGCGGGGACAGTGATCACAGCATTGGTCACAGTCTGCAAGATAGAGATGCCACAGGTCAGCAAATATTCACACACTACAAAGCTTAGGTGGGTAGAAAAGGTGGTGCAATGAAAGCTGAGAAACTACAAGTCCCATCCTCTGCATACAGTGGAAGTTATTTCTTCACAACCACCAGATAAGTGGAGTAATATGAAAGGAAGAGTGATTTAGTTACATGAGGAAGAGAAGAAAAAAAAAATTTAACACGATCGCTCAGACATCCAAGGAAGGTATTGGGGCCGTCATGAGCCTCACAGCTCTGGTCCGGTGAAAACTACGAATGGCGTTGGAAACGTTCATCACAGCGATCGGCTGACGCTACCTTATCCATGCAGCCATGAACAGCAGGCAGGTCACAATTTTGGAAAACCACCATGATCTTGTGTGCAAATACAGCAATTGCTCTCTTATGAATACAGAAACATATCCCCCCTCCCCATACAAATGTGGATGCCCAGCGAGATGCAAATTACCTTGCCGAGGTAAGCTTCTGCAATCTCCTTCATCTTTGTCAACACCATGGAGGAGATTTCTTCTGGGTAGAAGGACTTTGTTTCGCCTTTGTACTCCACTTGGACCTTGGGTCGGCTGCTGTCACTTATAACAGTGAACGGCCAGTGCTTCATGTCGGACTGCACCACGGAGTCCTCAAACCTGCGGCCAATCAGACGCTTGGCATCTAAAAACCAAAATACATGAGTTAGCCTGTGTGCTAGCACAGAGGAGGAACATCACTGATAATTGACCAGAACTTACCAAAAACTGTGTTAGTTGGGTTCATGGCAACCTGATTCTTGGCGGCATCACCGATCAGCCTCTCTGTGTCAGTGAAGGCCACGTAGCTGGGAGTGGTCCTGTTGCCCTGGTCATTGGCAATGATTTCCACCTTGCCATGCTGGAAGACGCCCACACAGGAGTAGGTGGTGCCAAGATCAATGCCGACTGCTGGTCCCTTAGACATTGTTTCTGTAATGGAGCAGATATCGGTGAGAATACAAGACACAGGATTGCAGCTGGGAGTAATAGTGCTACAGAGACCTCCAGCTATTACATATAAAGGGGACAACCACCTGCTAAAGCCCCACACCCTTTAAGGTAGGGATAGGTCATGTGACAACAGTAGCCATGACACTAGGCCCTTTTGCAAACAGTATAAAAGGGAAGGTACTGCATTTGTAGATCACTAATAAATCAATGTAATGTAGCATAACATGCTGTTATAACCAAGTTTTTAATGCATTTGAAACATTGTGTTATAGGAGTTTAAAGAAGGCACTGGGGGCTGACAACTTCCTTTCACAGTAGCAGCATTACACTTTGTGTTATAATAGGGCACCCCATGGTCATAGGAGATAACAGAGGGACTCCGACCCTATCCAGTGTAAGGCAACTGTCACTGCTGTGACCTGGGCACACCTCTGTGGGCTGCACAATTTACAGTAGTGGGAGTGTTCTGCTGCCATCTTCATGGAGCCTTCGGTTCTGCTAACATAATCAGTATTGCTTCCAGCAGAACAGATCCTAGATTGCAAGGAGTAAAATGCAGGAGAGAAGCAGGGCAGAGTAGCAGAAACTGTATAGACTAGGAACAGTGTACCATTAGCATTATCAGGAGTTGTGAGTCATCCCCTCAGTAAGATAAGGAGCTGCAGTGAACGGCCAGACATTGTGGAGGGGTGTGAGAATCATGTAATCTGGGTGAGAGACATGAAGACTGATGGGAGAGACAGTAACTGCTGGTGATAACAGAACACAGGGCAGTTACCCACAAAATGGTACTACCCCGTGATGCTACTCTTCATTCTGCCCCAGGGATACTAGAACACCCAAAAGGGGAGGGAAATGGTGATGTCAGCAGTTACTACCTAAATTTCACAGCTAACAGTAAAGCTGGTCTTACTATACCTGCTTGAGGTCTACAACAGGAGACGCTCCCTAGTGGTAAATATATATTTTCCATATCAAAATATTTGCAAACATTACATTAATACACTTACATTACTATTAAGCTTAATTTTACACAAAAAAAAACAAAGGCCAGGTGCCACCAGTTTTCTTAAAGTGGTCATACGACATCCTCACTGGAAGACAGTTGGGGCCTCAATACAAAGCATTGTAGTCCTGACACTTTAAACTACCATATAACTTAGGATATTGCACACACACCACACACACACACACACCACCACATTGTTTCTAAAATCTGAGTGACCCCCCCACAGAATGTAATGAAAGAGACCCACGTTACAAGAGTTATAGGATACCACCATCATAGGAAGCTACAGAAAAGGGCACTACCACCCCTCACATGGAGGACTGAGACATCCAGGACCACAGCTCCTATGATTAGAGACATTCACTATGGTCCTGTACCTGCTATTTAAAGTCACCATTTTCAGTCTTTTGGTGAAATCTTAAGGTTATATTTAGTCCCAACCCACACACATACCCAGCTCTGCTACATCTTCAGATGGGTCTACAGGATCGCTGCATCATGTAGCAATGTATCCATACAATGTCATTTCCAGGGCCTGTAGGAACCTCCAGACATAACTCTGCCTCCCTCACCATGCAGCAGTCAGTGGCCAGTCATGATGACACCACTGATCACACAGGTGGGCTATATGCAGGGGTCCCCACCACTATATAACAGCCAGATCTGCTACATCAGCCTGGATCATGTGCAGACATGGAGCAACAGGGAACAATACTGAGGGGGATCACAAGACACCGGCTGTGAGGGGACACAAGGAGGCCATTTTGGGAGGACCAGCCGCCATTTTAGTACAGGAGACCACGTGACCCGGAGAAGGACGTCTCCCTTCGAACCCCACATTTAATATAACTTATTGATAAGAGCACGGAAGAGGGAAATACCAGGAGTGAGAGACAATGGCGGACACTGGGGATATGAGTGATAAAGACGCCGGAATCTCCCATATTATGTAATAAAAGCCGCCCACAAGTGAGGAGAATAGAGACCACAGAGAAAGACCAACATATCAGGAACACACCATCGTGTGCCGCCTTATTACCTGCACTGCAGTTCTGCTTCCTCAGTCACTGTAGAGCTGCTCGCCGTCTCCGAGCTGCGTGCTGGTGAAATGAGGTGGAGCAACGGAGCCGGGGCCCTTTTATACAGCCAAGAAGCTTCCAGAATTTTTGACTGACGTCACGCCCCTCCCGCCAATCACCGCGCTGGGAACGAACACCTGACCCAAGCTGTCGTCATCTTCTGGAACGTTCCTGTGTCCGCAGTGAGCCGGCTGTGTTCAGTCAGCGGGGGTGACCGCCGCCATCTTTAAATCATTCCTACCGCCCCGACCTCACCGTTCTACTGCAGTCCTGAAGAAATTAAGTAAATAGCCACTTACACGTTAGTAGTGTTAGACTGAGCGAAGGGACGGTTATGTCCGTGCGTGAAACCGGGAGAACCGCCAAGATCAGGTCTAATAATCCTCCGGGACGTGGCGCTGGGAGTATGACCCGATTATATTGTATTTTCCGTTAGATATGGTTTTAATGTTCACTAATCTGTGGGGATGTTGTCTTTGCCCAAAAGTAAAATGGCGACTGACGTGTTCGACAAGGTGGGAATTAGGCTGACCGTTGTTAGGTTGGTAAAAATCACGTGGTCTGTAAAGCGGGAACTGCAGCCAATCACAAGAGGTTGTTCAGTGGGAAGGTTTTGTTGCTGGAAGAAGTGTCCCCGTATGGTGATTCTGAGGAGACCATGTGATTCGGGGGTGAGGCGAAGCCTCTGAGGAGAATGCTGCTGTCCACGTTTCCACAGGAGGGTCTCGCTGTAAATTGTGTAATTTCTTACAGGCCACTCTGCAGTTCACATTTAGAATTTTTGCTGATTTGAGGTAAAAATTAAACGCCCTAATCGTATTAAAAAATGGCAGGCGCTGTCTTTGAATGATGCTGCATTAACTGCGTGTACACGGACGCCATGGTCTCACACTAGTGCAACTATCCAGTTTTATTTTTCTCTATAGGCTTCTATGGGGAGCCAGAAAAAAATACATGCAATCCCTCCTCCCAAAAAAAGGTGCAGAATTTCAGCGCTTCTAAATGTGTATGTGCACACGTTGCAGTATTGCCTTCTGCATTTTATGCACAGAATCTACATCTTTTGGCAGAAAACGCGGATTTGATGCAGATTTTCATGGGGTTTGTATGCAGTTTTGTAAGCTAAATAAAGATAATGTATTTAACAAAAAAAAAAAAAGATTTGTGATGTCATTTCTTGTCCAACCCATACTCCATTACACACACAGATAGATTAATGATAATAGATAGATATGGGATAGATAGATCGATAGATATGGGATAGATAGATATCTATAGATATGTCTATCGACAGATCTATCGATAGATCTATCTCATATCTATTATCTATCTCATTCTTTATTAATCATCCCATATCTACCGTATCTATCCCATATAACTAGATATGGGATAGCTACATAGATCTATCTATAGATAGATCGATAGATATATCTATGTATCTATAGATAGAAAAAATATGCGTTAGGCCAGGGTCACACTTGCGAGAAACTCGTGAGTCTCGCACCTCGATACCCAGCACTCGGTCCGGAGTGTTCAGCTGCATAGAAATACATGCAGCCGCACACTCCGATCCCGAGTGCCGGCGGCAGTGCAAGTATTGAGGTGTGAGTTTCTCGTAAAGTGTGACCCCGGCCTTAAACGCAATATGTGCTTAACCCCTTCATGACCTTGCCATTTTTTGCAATTCTCAGTGTCCCTTTATGAGGTAATACCTCAGGAACGCTTCAACGGATCCTAGCGATTCTGAGATTGTTTTTTCGTGACATATTGGGCTTCATGTTAGTGCTAAATTTAGGTCGATAATTTTTGCGTTTATTTGTGAAAAAAAATGGAAATTTGGCAAAAATTTTGAAAATTTCGCAATTTTCATAATTTGAATTTTTATTCTGTTAAACCAGAGAGTTATGTGACACAAAATAGTTAATAAATAACATTTCCCACATGTCTACATCAGCACAATTTTGGAAACAAAATTTTTTTTTCTTAGGAAGTTATAAGGGTTAAAAGTTGACCAGCGATTTCTCATTTTTACAGCAAATTTTACAAAACCATTTTTTTTAGGGACCACCTCACATTTGAAGTCACTTTGAGGGGTCTATATGGTAGAAAATACCCAAAAGTGACACCATTATAAAAACTGCACCCCTCAAGCTACTTAAAACTACATTCAGGCTATGTGCACACGTTGCGGAATTGCCATGGAAATTTCCGCGGCAATTCCGCACCTCCCTGCCGCGGGAAATCCGCATATTATATGTATGCGTATTCCCGCTAAACACTAGCGTTTTGCAAGCGTAATTAGCTTGCAGAATGCTAGCGTTTTACAAGCGATCTGACAGGTTGGTCACACGAGTCATACAAGTGTTTGACTCGTGTGACCAACTTTTTACTATTGATGCCGCCTATGCTGCATCAATAGTAAAAAGATCTAATGTAAAAATAATAAAAAAAATAATAAATAATGATATTCTCACCTTCCGGCGTCCCCGCAGCTTTCCCGCCTCTCAGCGACGCTCCCGGCAAGTTCCGTTCCCAGGAGTCCTTTGCGACAATCAACCCGATGACGTAGCATCACGCGAGACCGCTACGTCATCTGGGTGATCTCGCAATGCACTCCTGGGAACGCGATTGGCGGGAGCGTCGCTGAGAGGCGGGAAAGCTGCAGGGGCCGCCGGAAGGTGAGAATATCATTATTTTTTATTTTAATTATTGTTTTTACATGGATATGGTACCCAGGGCCTGGAGGAGAGTCTCCTGTCCTCCAGACCCTGGGTACCATCCGCACATGAACCGCTTACTTTCCGCATGGTGGGCACAGCCACATGCGGAAAGTAATTGGTTCAATGCATTCCTATGGCGGCGGAATCGCCGCGGTTCCGCAAAAAAGAATGAGCATGCTGTGGATTCTCCCGCGATGCGATTCCTCCGCGGAAAAACCCGCAGCATGTGCACAGCATTGCGGAATCTCATAGGCATTAATGAGTTGTATTGTGTAAGCGGTTTTGCCGCGTTTCGCGCGTTTACGCGCGAAACCGCGGCAAAACCGCTAAAAAACCGCAACGTGTGCACATAGCCTAATAGTGTTCTGACACCATGTGACGCCTGCTCTGAGAGCCCCTATGCAGGGAGGAAATTGCCTTTATTCCTCCCGGCAGCCTTGCTCTTCCAGCCATGGGGGTTGCGCTGCACGGTTTCAGTCACCGCTCTGTGTATAGAAAGTGGCGGCTGTAACCTCACCCCCGCACTGACTGACAGCCGCCTCAGCACCGTCTGACACCCGGTAGTTACCCTACAGGTGCCCCTATAGATAATAATGCTTCTTAAGTGCCCACATAATAATTAACTGAGTCCCCCTATGTACAGTAGTAATGGCCCCAGCTTCACTGATGTGAGCAGGGGGTCGTGTGATGACTCTTTCAGCTTCTCCCAATTATCTTCTATTGAGTGTAGTCAAACTTATCTATCCGAAACAAGCAAATAGCAATCGTGATCACATGAGCGCCTGATCGCACCAGTGGTCTTAAGATCTCATGACGGAAGTCGCACCCATCATGATTTTGCGGTCTGTAGTCTCAAAGTGACTGCACACATTTATCCCGAGCCTTTAATAACTTCATAATAATAAATTGCTTATTAGTAAAGTATTAAATAGAATGCAGCTCATGGTTATTGTATGGTTATACTTATTAGGGGGCAGACAGATGGAAGTATTTCTCGTGCAAGGATCACATCGCAATCCTCAGACTGAAAGTCGGCTCTCCACACCTGAGTGTGACAGCTGCATAGTAATCCATCACGCTCATGTCAGGAGCTGTACTGGCCAGTCCAAGGATTGCAGTGCGATGCTCGCATGAGATATACATCCGTCTGTCTGTGTCCTTGTTATAATAATACTGAAATGTTAATCTATTATTAAAGTATTAACGAGCTCACAAGTAAAAAAAAAGCCCCCTACCTCCCCCACCCACACCCCAACAGCCCATCATCTCACATGCACCCCTCAATGCTCTGTCCCACTGACTCCACAATAGCATGTGCACAGCATTGCGGAATCTCATAGGCCTTAATGAGTTGTATTGTGTAAGCGGTTTTGCCGCGGTTTCGCGGCGGTTCCGCCACGAAAAACCGCGGCAAAACCGCTAAGAAACCGCAACGTGTGCACATAGCCTCAAGAAGATTATTAACCCTTCAGGTGCTTCACAGGAACTAAAGCAATGTGGAAGGAAAAAATGGACATTTTAATTTTTCCAACAAAAATTTTATTTTAGTATCAATTTTTTCATTTTTGCATGGGCAACAGGATAAAATGGATCCTAAAATTTGTTGGGCAATTTCTCCTGAGTACACAGATACCTCATATGTGGTCATAAACCACTGTTTGGGCGCACGGCAGGGCTCAGAAGGGAAGGAGCGCCATTTGACTTTTTGAATGGAAAATATGCTGGAATATTTAGCGGTTGCCATGTCGCATTTGGAGAGTCCCTGTGTGCCTAAACATTGGAGTTCCCCGACAAGTGACCTCATTTTGGAAACTAGACCCCTTATGGAACTTATCTAGATGCATAGTGAACACTTTGAACCCCCAGGTGCTTCACAAATTGATCCGTAAAAAAAAGTACTTTTTTTTCACAAAAAATTTCTTTTAGCCTCAGTTTTTTTATTTTCACATGGGCAGCATGATAAAATGGATCCTAAAATTTGTTGGGCAATTTCTCCTGAGTACACAGATACCTCATATGTGGTCATAAACCACTGTTTGGGCGCACGGCAGGGCTCAGAAGGGAAGGAACGCCATTTGACTTTTTGAATGGAAAATATGCTGGAATATTTAGTGGTTACCATGTCGCATTTGGAGAGTCCCTGTGTGCCTAAACATTGGAGCTCCCCCACAAGTGACCCCATTTTGGAAACTAGGCCCCCCAAGGAACTTCTCTAGATGCATGGTGTGCACTTTAAACCACCAGTTGCTTCACAAATTGATCCATAAAAAAAAAGAAAGTACTTTTTATTCACAAAAAAATTATTTTAGCCTCAGTTTTTTCATTTTCACATGGGCAACAGGATAAAATGGATCCTAAAATTTGTTGGGCAATTTCTCCTGAGTACACAGATACATCATATGTGGTCATAAGCCACTGTTTGGGCGCACGGTAGGGCCCAGAAGGGAAGGAGCGCCATTTGACTTTTTGAATGGAAAACTAGCTCCAATCGTTAGCTGACACCATGACGCGTTTGGAGAACCCCTGTGTGCCTAAACAGTGAAAAAAAACATGTGACACCATTTTGGAAACTAGACCCCTTATGGAACTTATCTAGATGTGTTGTGAGCACTCTGAACTCCCAAGTGCTTCACAGAAGTTTATAACGCAGAGCAGTGAAAATAAAAAAAATCATTTTTTTCCTCAAAAATTATTTTTTAGCCCGCTATTTTTTATTTTCACAAGGGTAACAGGAGAAATTGGACCCCAAAAGTTGTTGTACCGTTTGTCCTGAGTACACTGGTACCCCATATGTGGGGGGGAACCACTGTTCGGGCACACGTTGGGGCTCGGAAGGGAAGTAGTGACGTTTTGAAATGCCGACTTTGATGGAATAGTCTGCAAGCGTCATGTTACGTTTGCAGAGCCCCTGATGTGCCTAAACAGTAGAAACTCCCCACAAGTGACTCCATTTTGGAAACTAGACCCCGCAAGGAACTTATCTAGATGTGTGGTGAGTACTTTGAACCCCCAAGGGCTACACAGAAGTTTATAACGCCCGGGCATGAAAATAAAAAAATCATTTTTTTCACAAGCATGATCTTTTAGTCCCCAATTTTTTTATTTTCCCAAGGGTAAAAGGAGAAATTAGACCCCAAAAGTTGTCCAGTTTGTCCTGAGTACACTGATATCCCATATGTGGGAGAAAACTACTGTATGGGCGCACGTCGGGGCTCGGAAGGGAAGTAGTGACGTTTTGAAATGCCGACTTTGATGGAATGGTCTGCGTTCGTCATGTTACGTTTGCAGAGCTCCTGATGTGCCTAAACAGTAGAAACTCCCCACAAGTGGCCCTATTTTGGAAACTAGACCCCGCAAGGAACTTATCTAGATGTGTGGTGAGCACTTTGAACCCCCAAGGGCTACACAGAAGTTTATAACGCCCGGGCATGAAAATAAAAAAATCATATTTTTTCCACAAACATGATCTTTTAGTCCCCAATTTTTTTATTTTTCCAAGGGTAACAGGAGAAACTAGACACCAAAAGTTGTCCAATTTGTCCTGAGTACGCTGATATCCTACATGTGGGAGAAAACTACTGTATGGGCACACTTTGGGGCTTGGAAGGGAAGTAGTGACGTTTTGAAATGCCGACTTGATGGAATGGTCTGCGGGCGTCATGTTACGTTTGCAGAGCTCCTGATGTGCCTAAACAGTAGAAAATCCCCACAAGTGGCCCCATTTTGGAAACTATACCCCGCAAGGAACTTATCTAGATGTGTGGTGAGCACTTTGAACCCCCAAGGGCTACACAGAAGTTTATAACGCCCAGGCATGAAAATAAAAAAATCATATTTTTTCCACAGACATGATCTTTTAGTCCCCAATTTTTTTATTTTTCCAAGGGTAACAGGAGAAATTAGACACCAAAAGTTGTTGTCCAATTTGTCCTGAGTACGCTGATATCCTATATGTGGGAGAAAACTACTGTATGGGCACACGTCGGGGCTCGGAAGGGAAGTAGTGACGTTTTGAAATGCCGACTTGATGGAATGGTCTGTGGGCGTCATGTTACGTTTGCAGAGCCCATGATGTGCCTAAACAGTAGAAACCCCCCCAAGTGACCCCATTTTGGAAACTAGATCCCCCAAGGAACTCTAGATGTGTGGTGAGCACTTTGAATCTCCAAGTTCATCACAGAAGTTTATAACGCAAAGCCGTGAAAATAAAAAAATCATTTTTTTCCACAAAAATAATTTTTTTAGTCCCCAATTTTTTTTTCCCAAGAGTAAAAGGAGAAATTAGACCCCCAGAGTTGTTGTGCAATTTTTCCTGAGTATTCTGATACCCCATATGTGGGGGTAAACCACTGTTTGGGCACACGTCGGGCCTCGGAATAAAGGGAGCACTGTTTGACTTTTTAAACGCAAAATTTGCAGCAATCAATGGTGGCGCCATGTCGCGTATGGAGACCCCCTGATGTGCCTAAATAGTGGAAATCCCTCAATTCTAACTCCAACCCTAACCCAACACACCCCTAAACACCCCTAACCCTAATCCAAACCATAACCCTAACCCCAACACACCCCTAACCCTAATCCCAACTCTAACCATAACCCTAATCCCAACCCTAACCCCAAAACACCCCTAACACTTATCCTAACTCTAACCCTAACCACAAACGTAACCCTAATCCCAACCCTAATTCCAACCCTAACCCTAATTCCAACCCTAACACTAATTCTAACCCTAATTCTAACCCTAACCCAAATTCTAACCCTAATTCTAACCCTAATGCTAACCCTAAGGCTAACCCTAGTTCTAACCCTAACCCTAGTTCTAACCCTAACCCTAAGGCTGGGTTCATATTGCGTTTTACCAGCCCGTTCAACACATAGCGTTGATGGGCTGGTAACGGTATAGCATAGTGCGATCGCGTTATGCTATACCCGCTAACACAGATGAATCAGCAGATGATTCATCTGCGCTAGCGGTGACGGAGCCCAGACGCTGCAGGCCGCGTCCGAGGCTCCGTCACTGAATGACGGCACATAGCGAACGCATACCGCTTTACGGCATGCGTCGCGATGTGCCTGCAAATGGGGGTGAATGGCAGCGTTAACGGACTGCGTTACACCGCGTTATACCGCGGTGTAACGCAGTCCGTCTAACGGACTGCCATAACGCAATATGAACACAGCCTTATAATCGTAACCCTAACCCTAATAAGGTAAAAAAAAAAAATATATATATATATATATATATATATATATTTTTTTTTATTTTATTTGTCCTTACCTATGGGGGTGATAAATGGGGCGTTTATTTACTTTTATTTTTATCACTGTGAGAGTTTATCACAGTGATCAAAATAAATTTCTGGACTCTGGAGGGCACACTGCGCATGCGCCCGCCATTTTGCAAGATGGCGGCGCCCATGAAACATCCGGACGGACGCCGGGACGGATCCAGGGACATCGGAGGACCGGGAGAGGTGAGTAGGGGGGGGTCGGAAGGTAAGGTGGGGATCGGAAGGTGGGGGCAGCGAAGGCAAGGAGGAGGGGAGCATTTAGTGACGCCGGTGACCGATTGCCGCCATCTATCAGTGGCGGCGGCCGATCGCCGCCGTGACTCGATGTGGGGGGGGTCGGATCTCGGTCTCCAGCCATGGCAGATGCTGTTGCAGCATCGGCCATGGCTGGATTGTAATATTTCACCAAATTTCATTGGTGAAATATTACAGATTGCTCTGATTGGCTGTTAAAAGTGAAACAGCCAATCAGACCGATCGTAGCCACGTGGGGGTTAAGCCAACCTCCCTGTGGTGAAGCACAAAGGGTCTTGTGCCTGTGGGTCGGGTGACCTTTCAGTGACCCCGGTCACCCGACCCGCAGGAATGCGATCCTTTCATGACACATACACTGTGTCACAGGTTGGGAAGGGGTTAAAAAAAATTACATGGGCTCTAGCGCAATTTTCAAGTCCAGAGAGGGAAAGCCATCGACTGGGGGCCGATGTTTATAGCCTGAGAAGGGGGTCCCTTCCCAGGCTATGAATATCATTCCACAGCTGTCTGTATAGCCTTTACTGGCTACTAAAATAGGGCCCCCCCCCAAAAAAAAATGACGTGGGGTCCCCCTTTAATTAATAACCAGAAAGGCTACGCAGACAGCTGCGGGCTGATATTCATAGCCTTGGCAGGTGCCATGGATGTTGGCCCCTCCCTGGCTACAAACAACAGACGGCAGCCACCCCAGAAATGGCGCATCTGTAAGATGCGCCAATTCCAGCACTTAGCCCCTCTCTTCCCACTGCTATGTAGCAGTGGCATATGGGGTAATAAGGGGCTAATGTCACCTTTGTATTGTAAGGTGACATTAAGGCCGATTAATAATGGAGAGGCGTCTATAAGACACCTATCCTTTATTAATCTTATAGTATGAAAGGGTTAAAAAAAACATAAGAATAAAGTATTGTAATGAAATAAAACAACACGGTTTTCATATTTTTAATGCACGCCTAATCTATTCGACACCCTCGGTCTCCTGTAATAAAATGTAAAATAATAAACCAATAGTACACTCCCTGTCCGATGCAGTCCCTCGGGTGATGTCACTGCTCTATAGGGCCTCCCAGTGATGCACTGACAGGAGGTAATTCTCCTGCAGTGCATCACTGAAGAGGTTACCTGAGTTCATTCTCTCACTTTCCTGCAATGCTGCATGGGACTTTTCTCACACAGTGCTGCCGGTGAGAGAATGAACTGAAGTGACCTCTCTCCCGGCAGCGGCAAAGGGATATACATCGCGCTGTCAGTTCCTTGCGGAGGCCGTGTAGAGCACTGACATCACCCGATGTCAGTGTTCTACACTGGAGATCGTCGTCGGACACTTGTTAATAACTGGACTACGGCGGAAAGGTTAGTATAGGTTGTTTTTTTCAGTCGGGGACTGTGTTTTTGATAAGTATGTACTCTATGTTATGTGTTGTATGTTATATGTATGTTCTGTATGTGATATGTACTGTATGTTCTGTATGGGTTTTTTTTTTTTTTTTTACTACTGATCACAGCCATTGTCTGATGGGACTACTTGCCCATCATCGGCAATGCTGTCACTGTGAGCATTCATTGCCGGATGGGAGCAATAGTCCCATCAGACAATGGATGCTACACAGACACGCACACTCACAGGGACACACACATACACGCAGTGCCCCGCACACACCATACACCCACATAGTCACTGCCGACACACTATACGCGCACACTGTCAACGCCCACACACTTCACTTCTCCCGATCCGCAGCGTTTCATCTGCAACAAATCCACAGATCTTTTTTACACATGCGGTTTTGCTGTGGATGGGCCCGACTCATTGCAAGTCAATGAGTGCAGAAACGCTGCAGATCCGCACAAAGAATTGACATGCTGCGGAAAATAAAACGCTGCGAATCCGCCCGTTTTTTTCCGCAGCATGTGCACAACAAATCTCCATTTCCCATAGACTTACATTGGCTGTGCACTACACTGCGGATTTGATGCGAATCCACGCGTCCAAAAACGCTACGGATCCGCATCTAAATCCGCAACGTGTGTACACAGCCTAAATAACACATTAAAAAACATATAGTGTAAAATATACACTTACAAAGAAAAATCTAGGCAAAAAAATATGCATTCATCAGAGAAGGTTGCATAACAATGTTTTAGGCTTGGGAACGTGGACTTGGACCATGTTCACACATGGCATGATAAGTGTAGAGAATAAGCATGTAAAATCTGCAATGTCTTACACATCCAGCAACTTCATCTCATCACTTGCTGAATGTTTTTTTGTCTGTGTAAATTTAAAGGCTTTGTACCAAAGAATAATGTTCTCCTTTATCAATGAGATTGGGGATAAGTTGCTGATCACTGGGGTGATCCCACGATCAGGGCTCAGCAGCCCCATCCTGAATGGAGGTGCAAGTGCTCAGCTGCTGCTCCATTCGCTGTGTCAGGAACTTCAAAAGTACCGAGGATTCCTCAATCAATGCCGCATATACTTCCAGATGCAACCTGCTCCCTTTACCAGTGAGAGGAAGAAAGTTTTTTTCATGATAAACCTCTTGACGGATGAAGCTCTTGCTTGGGCTTCACCTTATGTAGAAAAGGACTATGACCTCCTTAATGACCTGGAAGCTTTTACCGCAGCTATGAATCAAGTTTTTGATGACCCAAACCGCTGTGCCACAGCAGAAACCAAATTACATAATTTGCGCCAAGGACGTCGCTCTGTTGCGGAATATACATCGGAGTTCGTCGCTGGGTGGCCGACACCACCTGGAATTCAGCGGCCCAGAGAAGTCAATTTCGACGAGGGTTATCAGAACCAGTGAAAGACGAGCTTGCCAGGGTTGGACCCCTGACCGTTTGGAGGACTTTATTCAACTGTGTATCCGGATAGACCAGAGACTTACTGAAAGGAGAAAGGAGAGATTGCGAGCACTTGGGAATAGCCCTGGCTTCTCATTTTCAGCATCAGACCACCAAGAAAAGACGCAAGGCGTGTCTGAACCGATGCAGATCGACGTCATCCGAAGACCACTCTCTGCACAGGAGAAGGAGAGGCGACGTGCAGAACATCTCTGCCTCTATTGTGGGGACCCTGGACACTATGCCATCAACTGTCCTAACAAAAGGACTATAGCCCTTACCAACAACAGGTCTGCCAGCAATATGGACCTTTCTCAGCAGTCGGTTTCCATCATGCAGACTATCTCATCAGTAACACCAGAAACAGACAAAATACATACTACATCATCTCATTTTGTAATCCCCCATTCAGGTTGTAATGGGCACCCAAAAAATACAATGCTCTGCCCTGTTGGATTCGGGAGCAGGAGGAAATTTTATGGACTTAAAATTTACACATGATAACAATATTTCCAATAGGACCAAATCCACACCAATTGAAATGGAAACTGTGGATGGATCACCCTTGTCTTCTGGACCTGTCACGCATGAGACAATCGAACTTGAGATTTGTATCGAACCGGGTCATTATGAAGCTGTCAGTTTCCACCTTATTTCATCTCCGAAATTTCCGGTTATCCTAGGGATCCCTGGTTTTCAGTCCATAACCCTTCTATCAACTGGGCATCAAGGACCATCACCTTTCCATCTGACTACTGCAAGAATAATTGTCATAAGGAACCCCCTGTTCTCCAACAAGTCCAAATCTCTGAGATTTCGTATGAGAAGGAAGAGAAACTACCACCTCAATATCAGCAGTTCTCTGATGTCTGCAGTAAGAAGAAAGCAGATCAATTACCTCCTCACCGTCCTTACGACTGTCCCATTGAATTGCTGCCAGGAACAACCATTCCATTTGGGCGGATTTACAATCTTTCTGAACCTGAATTGAAGGTATTAAGAGAGTTCCTGGATGAAAATTTAGAGAAAGGCTTTATTCGACCTTCCACATCTCCAGCTGGGGCACCCCTGTTCTTTGTTGAAAAGAAAGACTCCACTCTGCGGCCATGTATTGACTACAGAGAGATTAATAATATCACCGTCAAGAATCGCTACCCGCTACCCTTGATTCCTGAACTATTCGAGAGACTCCGTTCTGCGAAAATCTTTACGAAGCTGGATCTTAGAGGGGCTTACAACCTCATACGGATTCGCCCAGGAGATGAGTGGAAGACCGCCTTCAGAACGAGATATGGACATTTTGAATCTCTGGTTATGCCCTTTGGCCTTAGCAATGCCCCAGCCACCTTTCAACATTTTATTAATGATGTATTTCGAGATTTCTTGGATCAATTCGTTGTGGCTTATCTCGATGACATTCTTATATTTTCAGACACCTTGGCAGAGCATCGCAGGCACGTCCAGTTAGTCTTGGAACGACTACAGGAGAACCATCTTTACATTAAACTTGAAAAATGTGAGTTTGAACAAACCAGTATCCAATTTCTGGGACATATCATCTCCCCAGAAGGTCTGAGCATGGATCCCAGCAAAATCAATGCTGTAGTGGACTGGCCTGTTCCAAGAAATTTAAAAGACGTCCAGCGTTTCATAGGATTTGCAAATTTTTACCGAAAATTTATAAAGAACTTTTCACGAATCATACTACCAATTACCACACTAACAAAAAAGACCAAAGCATTTTTCTGGTCTCCAGAGGCACAGGAGGCTTTTGACAAGTTGAAAACTCTTTTTACGTCAGCTCCATTGTTAGTACACCCAAATCCTGAATTGCCATTTACTGTCGAAGTGGACGCCTCGGACTCTGCAGTGGGAGCCATTCTGTCTCAGCGAGTTGGGGACAAAATGCAACTTCACCCATGTGCGTTTCTTTCCCACACCATGTCACCTGCAGAAAAAAACTATGACATCGGTAATAAAGAACTGTTAGCCATTAAAGTTGCCTTCTCCGAGTGGAGACATCTTCTGGAAGGCGCTAATCACCCTGTGACTGTCCTCACGGACCACAAGAATCTTGAATTCCTCCGTACAGCAAAAAGATTGTCTGCAAGACAAGCACGATGGGCCTTATTTTTCTCAGGATTCAATTTTATAATTTCTTACCGGCCTGGTTCAAGAAATGGCAAGGCTGATGCCCTGTCCAGAATGTGTTCGGAACCTCAGGAGAGGTCTAGTAATGACAATACAATTCTAGGCCCTAAAAATTTTTTGGGAATATTGCACTCTAAAGGACTATGTAATAGAATTAAAGATGGATACCAAGAGGACTCTTTCCTTAACCATCCTTCGGAAGACGTCGATCTTTCATTCAAAGAGGGGTTTTGGATGCAGAAACACAAAATATATGTACCTGAATCTTCTCGCCTTGAAGTCCTCAAAAGTGTCCATGATTCTAAACTGGCAGGACATCCTGGAGTTGCAAAAACACAAGACTTACTACTTCGTTTCTTTTGGTGGCCTAATTGTAGGAAGGACGTGAGGAAATATGTTTCAACCTGTTTAACATGCGCACGAAACAAGACCCCACGATCGTCTCCTCTAGGACTCCTGCAACCACTCCCAGTTCCATCCAGGTCTTGGGGATCTATTTCCATGGATTTTATTGTGGAACTACCCCCTTCCAAACAGATGACCGTCATCCTTGTCATAGTGGACCGACTCACAAAAATGGCCCACTTTATTCCAACTGAAGGAATTCCTACTGCTGAAAAAACTGCAGAACTGATGATCAAAGAGGTATTCAGGTTACATGGAATTCCTGACAGCGTGGTGTCTGACAGAGGCGTTCAGTTTACGTCAAAATTTTGGAAGAGTTTCTGTACAGCCTTGGGAGTCACGGTGAATCTTTCTACCGCTTTCCATCCTCAGTCCAATGGCCAGACGAGAGAACGAACCAGACTTTGGAGCAATACCTCCGTTGCTTCATTTCCTATCTTCAGGATGACTGGGTGGACTATTTACCAACAGCAGAGTTTGCCTACAACAACTCCATACATAGCGCTACATCTCAAACCCCATTTTTTGCTAACTATGGATTACATCCAGTATTTATCCCTAATCTGCCAGTGAACACTCCCATTCCTGCTGTTAATGACAGGCTTGCAAAATTACAGGAATCCCAGAAGGAACTATCAGAGATGTTACTCAAGACCCAGGAAGAATATAAGGAAGCAGCAGATAAACATGGGAGAGTGCCCCCTGCTCTTCAGGTTGGAGACAAATTTTGGCTGTCCACTAAAAATCTAAAGACACATGTACCATCCTCCAAATTTGGTCAAAAATTCATTGGACCTTTTCAGATTTCTGCAAAAGTTAACCAGGTTGCTTTTCGTTTAAAACTTCCCAACAATCTAAAGATTCATCCAGTATTTCACATATCCTTGCTCAAACCCTTTTGTGAAAATCCGTTTCCAGGAAGAATTCAGCCACCTCCTCCACCAGAAAGGATCCGTGGTGAAGAAGAATACATTGTGGATAAGATTCTGGACTCCCGAAAATTCAGAGGTAAACTGCAGTATCTGGTGCAGTGGAAGGGTTATGGACCAGAGGAAAATTCATGGGAACCAAAGGACAATGTCCATGCTCCTAGACTGACAAGAGCCTTTCATCAGAGGTACTCAGATAAGCCATCTCCTGAGATGTCCAGAGGACATCCTGGAAGGAGGGGAGTACTGTCAGGAATTGAACCCAGTGCCTCTTGTTCACCGGCCAGCAGCTCTGCCATCTGAGCTATTCTGCTGGCTGCAAGGTTCCTTGCTGAACCCAGATACCATTGACTGTTCTTCCTGATCGGCTCCACCCAGTGCTCTCTTGATTGGCCTCTGATTGCCAATTACACATCCTATATAAACCTGGCCCTGTGGGTGTGTCATTGCGAGATTATTGTGCTCTTAGCCTTTAGTCAAGCGTTTTCTGCTGTTCCTGCTGCTACCAATACCGCTCTCCTGTGAACTGACCTCGGCCTGCCCTTCTGACTACGCTCTCCGCCTGATCCATTGCTACCAATACCGCTCTCCTGTGAACTGACCTCGGCCTGCCCTTCTGACTACGCTCTCCGCCTGATCCATTGCTACCAATACCGCTCTCCTGTGAACTGACCTCGGCCTGCCCTTCTGACTACGCTCTCCGCCTGATCCAGTGCTACTAATAACGCCTTTCCAGTGTACCGTCCCGGCTATTTCTGCCCTATGTTACCTGTCTCTGCTTCCCCTAGTGTTTGCAGTAACATCGGCTCCAACCCAGACGGGATCCTGACACGTTGTCTGTGGGTCTGATGGAAATCGCACTTCGCAGAGCCCCATTCTTGGGAACACTGAGGTTCCCGCTTATCAGACACCAGTGATCAGCAAGATGTACCCCACGGATAAGTGATAACGATGTTTTTGGGAAATAAGCTTTAAGTACTTGATGATGTGTGTGGTTCTTTTTAATATATCCATTCCTTTCAATCAATACCCTAATTCAGGGGTGGGGTTTCTTTAATCCTTCCCCCAAATTCCTGGGAACCGCAGTGCTCGGGCTAATCACCCCATTTTGCCAGCCTTTTAGTTTCTCCTTAGATGGCGTGCATTAGCACATCTTCACTACTGAACGTTGAGGAACCTTCCATGAAGGATTAAGTACTGCACGCTGGCCAATGCCAGCATCAGGATGGTCTTTTATGAGTGCAGTCAGCATGTCTGCGTTCCTGTTCCATCAATGAAGACAGCCACCCCAGCGGCTCCTATGTGATGAATATACTCCAGACCGAGTGTCTACTGTGATGTATATGCAACAGCCCAAGCATCTCCTATGTGATGTATTTGCTTCAGCATCCCCTTCGGAATGTATAGTTGTGCTCAAAAGTTTACATACCCCTGCAGAATTTTTGCTTTCTTGGCCATTTTTCAGAGAATATGAATGATAACACTAAAACTTTTTCTCCACACATGGTTAGTGGTTGGGTGAAGCCAATTATTGTCAAACTACTGTGTTTTCTCTTTTTAAATCGTGACAACCCAAAACATCAAAATGATCCTGATCAAAAGTTCACATACCCCACTTCTTAATACCATGTATTGCCCCTTCTAACATCAATGACAGCTTGAAGTCTTTTGTGGTAGTTGTGGATGAGGTTCTTTATTTTCTCAGATGGTAAAGCTGCCCACTCTTCTTGGCAAAAAGCCTCCAGTTCCTGTACATTCCCGGGCTGTCTAGCATTAGCTTTGTGCTTGAAATCTCCCCAGAGTGGCTCAATGATATTGAGGTCAGGAGACTGAGATGGCCACTTCAGAACTTTCACTTTGTTCTGCTGTAGCCAATGACTGGTCAATTTGTTGTCATGTTGGAACGTCCAAGTATGTCCCATGCGCAGCTTCCGGCTGATGATTGCAAATTTGCCTCCAGTATTTGCTGATAACGTGCTGCATTAATCTTTCCTTCAACTTTGACCAAGTTTGCTGTGCCTTTGTAGCTCACACATCCCCAAAACATCAGCGATCCACCTCCGTGCTTTACAGTAGGAATGGTATTCCTTTCATCATAGGTCTTGTTGACCTTTCTCCAAATGTAATTGTGGCCAAAAAGTTCAATTTTGGTCTCATCACTACAAATTACTTTGTTCCAGAAGTTTTGAGGCTTGTCTCTGTGCTGTTTTGCGTATTGTAGGTGAGATAGTTTGTGGCATTTACGCAATAATGGCTTTCTTCTGGCGACTCGACCATGCAGCCCATTTTTCTTCAAGTGCCTCCTTATTGTGCACCTTGAAACAGCCACACCGTTAGTTTTCAAAGAGTCCAGTATTTCAGCTGATGTTAGTTTGGGGTTTTTCTTTGCATCCCGAACAATTTTCCTGGCAGTTGTGGATGAAATTTTTGTTGGTCTACCTGACCGTGGTTTTGTTTTTTCAGAGCTCCTTATTTTCCATTTGTTAATGACAGTTTGAACGCTGTTGACTGGCATGATCAATTCCTTGGATATCTTTTTGTATCCCTTTCCTGTTTTATACAGATCATCTACCTTTTCCCGTAGATCCATTGACAATTCTTTTGCTTTCCCCATGACTCACAGTCCAGAAATGTCAGTGGCTCGATGAAAGATGCAAGAGTCTGACTGGATCACAGAAACTTACTCAGATTTTATGCATACACACTGATTACAAGCAAATAGGTCACAGGTGAGGATGTTACCTTCAGAAGACATTCAAACCCATTTGGGTCAACTTCTGTGCATGTTATCAGGCCAAAATCATCAGGGTCATGTGGATGTTTTGGGTTGTCATGATTTAAAAAGAGAAAACACAGTAGTTTGACAATAAATGGCTTCACCCAACCACTAACCATGAGTGGAGAAAAAGTTTTGGTGTTATCATTCATATTCTCTGAAAAAAGACCAAGAAAGCAAAAATTCTTCCGGGTTATATAAACTTTTGAGCACAACTGTATATGCTCCAGCCCCAGCGTCTCCTATGTTTATGCTCCAGCATTTTCTATGTGATATATATTCTTCAGGGTCTCCCATGTTATGCATATGCTCTGGCTCCAGCATCTCCTATGTGATATTTATGCCCCAGCGTCAACCATGTTATGTATATACTCCAGCGTCTCCCATGTGATGTATATACTCCAGTCCCAGCGTCTCTTCTGTGATGTATATGCTCCAGCGTCTACTATGCGGAAAAATGTGAAACAGTGACAGAAAGTTGATGGTCAATATAGTAATTGGGGTGTGTTACACATGGTTAGGCCTCTTTCACACATCCGGTGTGCGCCTGACGGCGCCCCCGGCATTTAGCCGCAGCGCCGCATCAGAAAACCTGATGCGCCGCATGCGTTTTTTTGCCGGATGGTTTCTGATGCCCGGAGACATCAGGGGAATCCGGCAAAAAAAAAAAACGTTACATGCTGCGTTTTGTCCGGCCGCCGGAATGTACATTTCCGCCACATCCGGACAAAATCGCATACGACGCATTGACATGCGGCGCCATCCGGCGCTAATGCAAGTCAATGCAAAAAAAGACACAAGCGGTGCATCAGATTTTCTGATGCGGCGCTGCGGCTAAATGGCGGGGGCGCCGTCAGGCGCACACCGGATGTGTGAAAGAGGCCTTAGTTACTGTAGCAATGGACCGAGTACTGCCTGGGTTTTTCTATTTCTGTACCTATGATGGAATAGAAAAGTGGAAATAACTGGTGAACCTCGTCTAATGCTTAAAGGGCTGTCCTTTTACAACAGGGCTGTGGAGTCAGTAAGCCAAACCTCCAACTCCTCAATTTCCCTGACTTCCGACTCCACAGCACTGCAGGCTCACTACTGGGCATGTACAGTGGGTATGGAAAGTATTCAGACCCCTTTAAATTTTTCACTCTTTCTTTCATTGCAGCCACTTGGTAAATTCAAAAAAGTTCATTTTTTTCTCACTCTACACCCCATCTTGACTGAAAAAAACAGAAATGTAGAAAGTTTTGCAAATTTAGTAAAAAAGAAAAACTGAAATAGCACATTGTCATAAGTATTTAGACCCTTTGCTAAGTAATGAGTAGAAGCACCCTTTTGAGCTAGTACAGCCATGAGTCTTCTTGGGAATGATGCAACAAGTTTTTCACACCTGGATTTGGGGATCCTCTGCCATTCTTCCTTGCAGATCCTCTCCAGTTCCGTCAGGTTGGATGGTGAACGTTGGTGAAGAGCCATTTTCCGGTCTCTCCGGAGATGCTCAATTGGGTTTAGGTCAGGGCTCTGACTGTGCCAGTCAAGAATGGTCACAGAGTTGTTCTGAAGCCATTCCTTTGTTATTTTAGCTGTGTGCTTAGGGTCATTGTCTTGTTGGAAGGTGAACCTTCGGCCAAATCTGAGGTCCAGAGCACTCTGGAAGAGGTTTTCATCCAGGATATCTCAGCACTTGGCCGCATTCATGTTTCTTTCAATTGCAACCAGTCGTCCTGTCCCTGCAGCTGAAAAACACCCCCATAGCATGATGCTGCCACCATCATGTTTCACAGTTGGGATTGTATTGGGCAGGTGATGAGCAGTGCCCGGTTTTCTCCACACATACCTCTTAGAATTATCACCAAAAAGTTCTGTCTTTGTCTCATCAGTCCAAAGAATCTTATTTCTCATAGTTTGGGAGTCCTTCATGTGGTTTTTAGCAAACTATGGGGGCTTGCATATGTTTGGCACTGAGGCGAGGCTTCCGTCAAGCTACTCTGCCATAAAGGCCCGGCTGGTGGAGGGCTGCAGTGATAGTTGACTTTGTGTAACTTTCTCCCATCTCCCTACTGCATCTGTGGAGCTCTGCCACAGTGATCTTGGGGTCCTTCTTTACCTCTCTCACCAAGGCTCCTCTCCCACGATTGCTCAGTTTGGCTGGACGGCTCAGTCTAGCAAGACTTCTGGTGGTCCCAAACTTCTTCCATTTAAGGATTATGGAGGCCACTGTGCTCTTAGGAACCTTGAGTACTGCAGAAATTCTTTTGTAACCTTGGCCAGATCTGTGCCTTGCCACTATTCTGTCTCTTAGCTCCTTGGCCAGTTCCTTTTGACCTCATGATTCTCATTTGGTCTGAAATGCACTGTGAGCTGTGAGGTCATATATAGACAGGTGTGTGCCTTTCCAAATCAAGTCCTATCAGTTTAATTAAGCACAGCTGGTCTCCAATGAAGGAGTAGAACCTTCTCAAGGAGGATCACAAGGAAATGGACAGCATGTGACTTAAATATGAGTGTGTGAGCAAAGGGTCTGAACACTTATGACCATGTGATATTTCAGTTTTTCTTTTTTAATAAATTTGCAAAAGTTTCTACATTTCTGTTTGTTTTTCAGTCAAGATAGGGTGTAGAGTGTACATTAATGAGAAAAAAAATAACTTTTTTGAATTTACCAAATGGTTGCAATGAAATAAAGAGTGAAAAATTTAGAGGGGTCTGAATACTTTCCATACCCACTGTACATAAAGTGCAGCACAGATTCATCTAAACCAGGGGTCCTCAAACTACACATGTGACCCGCCAAGGACATTTATCCGGCCCCAGGGCCCGGCCGACATTGAACTTCACTACAGTTCAATGCCGGCGGGCCCTGTAATCCCTGGCGGAAAGGCGATGAGTAACCCTCCGTATGCAGCACACACAGACGATGTCATTGTCATCACGCTGCCTGCGCGGCCTGATGACGTCACTCCTTCTGTGCCAGAAGAAGACGGAGTCGAGCGGGCGCCTCTTCAGAGCAGCGGGAGACATAAGTGAGCACTGGTATTTTTTTTTTAATGCCAGGTCCAATTGGGGACATTTACTTGCCTATTGGGGACTATGCTGCCTATCGGGGACCTGTGTTGCCTATTGGAGACAATCACCTGCCTATTGGGGACTATGCTGCCTATTGTGGACATTTACCTGCTTATTGGGGACATTTACCTGCCTATTGGGGACTATGCTGCCTGTTGGGGACATTTACCTGCCTATTGGGGACTATGCTGCCTATTGGGGACATTTACCTGACTATTGGGGACATTTACCTGCCTATTGGGGACCTTTGCTTCCTATGGGGACATTTACCTGCCTATTGGGGACATTTACCTGCCTATTGGGGACCTTTGCTGCTTATTGGGGACCTGTGCTGCCTATTGGGGACATTTACCTGTCTATTGGGGACATTTACCTGCCTATTGGGAACATTTACCTGCCTATTGGGGATTATGCTGCCTATTGGAGACATTTACCTAACTATTGGGGACATTTACCTGCCTATTGGGGACCTATGCTGCCTGTTGGGGACATTTATCTGCCTATTGGGGTCTATGCTGCCTATTAGAGACTTTTACATGCCTATTGGGGACATTTACCTGCCTATTGGGGACATTTTCCTGCCTATTGGGACATTTGCCTGCCTATTGGGGACCTATGCTGCCTATTGGGGACATTTACCTGCCTATTGGGGACATTTATCTGCCTATTGGGGTATTTTTCCTGCCTATTGGGGACATTTATCTGCTTATTGGGGACCTGTGCTGCCTGTTAGGGACCTTTACCTGCCTATTGGGGACATTTACCTGCTTATTGGGGATTCTCGCACCACACCAGTCTGAGCCTAAGGTAAAAGTCTGTATGTCTCTGTGTGGGCAGTTTTATTGCTGGTATATTGTTTTTGTAAGCGCTGTAGATATATTGGTATTTTACTAATAGCAATTTGGAATCCCTGGGAAACGATATCAAGAAAGAGAAAAAATTGACTTGGAGTGTATTCAAAGATCCCATTGAAAAATCGATAAGTTTGTTGATTTAACTTTACTTGTTCTTCATTTTAAATATTGCATTTGTTCCTGTTTTGTTTTTTACTTCAAAACAAGATATGTGCAGTGTGCATAGGAATGTGTGCATAGTTTTTTTAAACTATATTCCGGCCCTCCAATGGTCTGAGGGACAGTGAACTGTGGCCCCCTGTTTAAAAAGTTTGAGGAGCCCTGATCTAATCTAAAAGCCAAGATCCTTAGATTAGAAGAGACATTTAGGCTGTGGTTCCACGGTCCGGAACCACAGCGCTTTGGATGGAGCGGAAATTCCGCTCCGTCTAAGCCCCGCCCCCTTTCTGACGCGCGTTATTTCCGGAGGTGTTCAGGACACCTCCGGAACACCTCCGGAAATAACGCAGGGCTACATAGCCCTGTGTTAAATTCCGTTGCGGCGACGCACCGTCGCCGCAAGACGCTAGGACATGCTGCGGTCTGAAAAGACGCGCAGCATGTCCGTAAACGCAGGTGTGCCGCCTGCGTAATTTTGCGCATAGTGGAGACGGGATTTCTTGAAATCCCCTCCACTATGCTGTAACATCTGGACGCTGCGTGTTTGGCGCTGCGCCAGCGCACAGCGCCAAACACGCAGCGTTTCCTGACCGTGGAAACTCACCCTTATAGGACATTTTTTATTTATTTATTTTACTCACTTATATAGCACCATTAATTCCACAGCGCTTTACAGACATTATCAGCACTGTCCCCATTGGGATCACAATCTAAATTTCCTATCAGTATGTCTTTGGAGTGTAGAAGGAAACCCACACAAACACTGGGAGTACATATAAACTCCTTGCAGATATTGTCTTTGGAATCTGAACCCAGGACCCCAGCACTGCAAAGGAACAGTGCTAACTACTGAGCCACCGTGCTGCCCATTTTATAACTTTCCCAAATTATTATGAATACATTGACAGCACATCCTGCACTGAAACCAATTTATTATATATTTAAGGAGTTGGGAGTCAGTCTATTTTATACTGACTCCAACTCCACCAAAATGGACACTGACTCCAGGACTCCACAGCCCTGCTTTACAACACACTAGCATTGTGAGTCCCAATAGGGACAGCGATGACAATGTGTGCAAACTGTAAAGCGCTGCGGAATATGTTAGCGCGTTATTATTAAGCTGCACATGCTCGCTATTGCTCTATTCACAGAGGTCCTTTGGACTTCCCTGTACTGATTAATGGGGGTCCTAGTGCTTGGATGCTCAGCAATGGTACATTTGTTATCTATCATATGGATTGGTGCTGTGTTGGTGTAAACAGGTATCCTGCTGGCAAGCTGCATGTTCATTGGGGTCAGAACTATTGTGTTAAATGGGTTTTCCAGGCTTATGGAACTGATGCCCTATCCTTAAGATAAGTAATCAATACCACAGTGTTGGAGGGGGTGGGGTGTTTTCTGCTATGATCAGCTGCAGTGGCACCTGGAAGTGATATAGCTGTGTGTTGTGACTATTGCCAAGAACTGTGGCTCAGCTCCTATTGTACAGAAATGCTTAGTATTAATTATCGAAACATTATGGCCTATAGTTTTCCTATGTAAATGGACATTTATGGGTGGATACAACTTGGAAAACCAGGTAATTTGGAATATAAAAGAATACATATAGATATAAAAGGAGACTGCCTTCAAGACAATGTGTTTGCTGGCATATATCTACTCCTGTATTTTCTGCATTTTTTCATGTGATAATCAGTTAAGATGAAATATGGTATATCAGTAAAGATGTATATCTTTGTACCGTGTTAGCCAGTAGATAGAAAAATATTTAGAGTTGAGAGTCCTCAGTGGTTTATACCTTTTAATGGCTAACTGAAAAGATGGTAACAAATTGCAAGCTTTCGAGACTACTCAGGTCTCTTCATCAGGCTAAACTAATACAAAATCTGAAGAATCACATATTTATACACAAAACAGCACAGGAAAAAATGCAATAGGTAAGACAAGTGACGTGAAGCAGAATAGTCATTATGGCAGAGGGATGAGCATAAATATTGGAACAGTTCATAGATAAGGAGTATGAAAGTTTTATTGCCCTCTGATTGGGGTCTGGTAATGTTTTGTGATGTTTTCACAGGGTATTTGGAGTAAATTCCTTAATTGATGTAAAACGTCATAAATCCGTGTGACAGGTTCATTCCAGCATTAAGAGTGTCAAAGGTCACCATCAATTTGTATTCGCAAACTCTTCTATGTCTCCGAGATGTGAAGTTGCCTTTCAGTACAAGTATTTTCATATCTAACATGCTATGATCAGGGGAGCAAAAATATTTTGCCACAGGTAGATCCATTCTTTTTTCTCTTATTGTGTGGCGATGAGAATTCATCCTAGTTCTTAGTTTTTGCCCGGTCTCTCCCACATACAGACCCCCAGTTGGACATTTAGTACATATAATTAGGTACACCACATTAGATGTGATGCAGCTGAAAGTACCTGGTATCTTGTAGTCCCGATGGGAGTTGGGGATCTTTATCTTGTCCGTGGTCATTATAAATGGACAGGTTTTGCATTTCTTCTTGTTGCAAGGAAAGGTTCCTGCAGCTGTTGGGGAGGACAGGGAGCTTCTGACAATGATGCTTAGATTTGGGGGCTGTCTAAAACACAGTAGTGGGGGGTCTGGAAATATGGATTGTAATCGGGCATCTTTTTGTAGTAAAGGTTGTAGTTTCCGTGCAGCTCCCCTTAGCACCTCCAGATTTGGATTGTAGGTGACCACTAGAGGCACCCGGTTATTTTCTTCTTTAGTTTTGTAATGTAGCAGGTGATTCCTTGATATTCTGGTGGCTCTTGTAATTTGGTTTTCAATTGTTCTTGGATGGTAGCCCTGATTTAAAAAGGTCTTTCTAAGGCGACCAAGGTGTTCATCTTTATCCATGGGGTTGGAACATATACGGTTGTATCTGATGGCTTGGCTGTAGACAATAGAGTTTTTTATGTGTTTTGGATGGAAACTGTCCATTTATAATGACCACGGACAAGATAAAGATCCCCAACTCCCATCGGGACTACAAGATACCAGGTACTTTCAGCTGCATCACATCTAATGTGGTGTACCTAATTATATGTACTAAATGTCCAACTGGGGGTCTGTATGTGGGAGAGACCGGGCAAAAACTAAGAACTAGGATGAATTCTCATCGCCACACAATAAGAGAAAAAAGAATGGATCTACCTGTGGCAAAACATTTTTGCTCCCCTGATCATAGCATGTTAGATATGAAAATACTTGTACTGAAAGGCAACTTCACATCTCGGAGACATAGAAGAGTTTGCGAATACAAATTGATGGTTACCTTTGACACTCTTAATGCTGGAATGAACCTGTCACACGGATTTATGACGTTTTATATCAATTAAGGAATTTACTCCAAATACCCTGTGAAAACATCACTAAACATTACCAGACCCCAATCAGAGGGCAATAAAACTTTCACACTCCTTATCTATGAACTGTTCCAATATTTATGCTCATCCCTCTGCCATAATGACTATCCTGCTTCACGTCACTTGTCTTACCTATTGCATTTTTTCCTGTGCTGTTTTGTGTATAAATATGTGATTCTTCAGATTTTGTATTAGTTTAGCCTGATGAAGAGACCTGAGTAGTCTCGAAAGCTTGCAATTTGTTACCATCTTTTCAGTTAGCCATTAAAAGGTATCAACCACTGAGGACTCTCAACTCTAAATATTTTTATATGGTATATCATGCATTCAGTAAAGATGTTATATTTCTCTTTTGGGTCTGCACAATATCTGATTGATATACGGATTTTCTAGTGGCTATTAACTCCATAGAAAGCTTTTCTGGTAAATTGCTTGCATATAAGGGCAGTGAGATGTGTGATGTTTCTGATGAGGACATCCTCCCCTCACACTACTATCCTGTTTCCTTTGTGAGTTCCCTGCCCCCTCTCCGTTCATGCGGCATGTCCTCCTTTATCTTTGTGCTGCAGATATAAGTCCTGCTAAGGTACTTGATTGTCATCTAATATGCTTTGCGATTTAATGCCTATGTGCAGCCTGGGGAAAAATAAAAAATATATAAACTCTAATGTGTCTAATTAAAGTGGAGAATGGTGAACTCGGTCTTATTTGCATAATTGTCGTCAGATATCTTAGTCTGCTGTAATATATGTATAGGCTTTTAAAGCACCACTCCAGTGTTTGTTTTTTATTTCAGCGCTGGAGTGGTGCCACTAATGTAAGGTCACTTCACCTATTAATGTACTTAGCAGCCACCATCTTCAGCACTTCCTGGCTCCACTTCGGTCTTGATCTGCCATCTTGTGACAGCAGCTTCTGTCTGATCTGAAGTATCTGGACAACAGATCGCTTAACGGTGATTCTGGACAATAATATAAGACACTGTGTTGACATGTTTGGTCCATCAGCCAAGTGCAGCAGTCTATAGCCACTTGATATGAGGCTCACAAATCTCTTACCTTTGGGGATTCCCTGTGTGGCTTTTGATTAGATGGGTTGGACTACCCCTTATATTCACAATGAATTTGTGAGCCTGCCGTCCAGTATCCTGAGACCACTGACCTGGCCAATGGACTAGAGTCCTGCGAATCAATCTGCCATTCTCTATCTCTGGTAAACATATAAGGCATGGTCATTAATTTTGTCATTAGTTTAACGGATGTCTTGAGGTTGTTGTTAACTGTTCACAGACATCTTTCAAAGAGGATACATTGAAAACTGAACAAAAACTTATGCAAAATTGAAACAATTTTGTTGGCCCCCCAACTATCTGATATTAATGATTTATTCTAAAGGCCCTGTCACACATAACGAGATCGCGTTGATACGTCACGGGTTTTGTGACGCAATAACGATTTCGCTAGCGATCTTGTTACGTCTGACAGGTAGCAGCGATCAGGCCCCTGCTGTGAGATCGCTGATCGTTACAAAGCTTCCTGGACCATTCCTGGGTCGTTGCGCTCCCGCTGGGCAGTGTGCATCTCTGTATTTGACACCTAACCAACGACCTCGTAAGCGATTCAGAACTGAGACACGTAGGCGTGCATAAATTGGACTTTCAGCAGCAGATGAAGGAAGGGAGACACACTAGTCATTACTAGTGGGTAGGCGGAGCCCACATAGGATAGAAACACCTCAGATTAAAAAAGTGTTGACCGGCCCCTCCAGCTAGGGCTCCTCCTACTCCAGCTCTCCAGTCTAAAATTTGAGGTCACAGAGGATAGTCGCTGCTGAAGCAGCTCCTCAGAAGATTTTTTATTTTTATCGGACAGAGACTTGGACCCCCGTGGTCTTGAGGTCTCAGGGGTCTCAGCGCTGCTGGACCCCCACCTCTCCCTTGGCGGATCTGTATTACCCTTTAAGGAGGTCCCTGCAGAACCCTGCCGGCCCCGGGGGATGAGGGTTGCTTCCCTGGCGGGGACGCAAACCGCGCTTCTGGGGTCACTGCGTTCCCCGCCCTGGGGGGAAGCTATGGGCACAGCGCCACAAATCCCTGGGGGTCCCTGTGGCGCTCAGCTGGGTGAGTACTCAACATTTTAATGTTTTGAGTGTTTCAGCGACTGCTGCGGCAGCCGCTGTTACATGTGACATGTTGGTGACTAGTGTCTTTTGTCCGCAGGTGGATGCCTGCAGGACATGGAGAGCGGAGGAGTCGCGCGCCCTTATTTTGAATTTTCGCGGCGCTCTGAGTGCGCGCTTTACTACTGTCTTCTTCCGGCTTCTCTCTCAGAAGCACAGCGCGGCGGCCATTACTGAATCAGGGAGCTGAAGGCTTCCTTCCTCACTCTCCTCCCCTCCCGACAATCGAAGACGCTACACCGCGGCCAGCTGGGTGAGTCGCTTCTGCCTGTCAGGGCAGAAGCTTAACCCCCTCACCCTCACAGCGCAGGACACTGAACGCTACCGCTAACGATCATTATAACGACTCATACTAATGCGATCGTTTTTTGTGATCGTTTTAATGTCGCTAGTAGCTGCCACAGTGGGCGATCTCATGACGACGCATAAGTGGTTAGCGATCCCCTTAGCGACTTTGGCGGTCATTGCAATGTACAAATCAGCGCAATATTTTAGCGTTCTTGTTTAGTGTACAAAGGCAAAAGAAGCATACCTTTGAGAGCACTGTCCTGCAGCTGTTACCTCATAAGAGGCACCTGGGGCTCGCACACCCTTTTCATTAAACAAAGGTTGTGGGGAGTCTGCGACATTAACCCCTTCTTTGGCGGTTAACCCTTTATTGGGGGACAGCTGGGGTAGCTCTCTCTTTAAGAGCTTTAACCCTTCAGCGTTCGTTTCTTCTTTAAGAAACCACACTGTCCTAGTTACTGACAGGTTTAACCTGCCATATACTGTGTGAGGACATGTCAGATCAGGGTCCAGGAGGTGCGGACCGTCTCCGAGATCCGCTACAGGATCAGTCTCGCGTATCTGACACGCAGACCTCGACGGCGTCAGGCGCAGCTGTCAGAGGTTTCAGTGATGTCAAAATGGAGGCCCTCGCTCGTTCTATTGATGGCCTGTCTGACCTTCTAGGTTATTGGGTGTCAGCTAGATCCTCTCAGAGGAAGCGACACAGGCCGGTGCCTTCATTCCCGCGCAGCGACTCGGAGATCTCGAGCATGGAGGGTTTCCCTTTCAAGCTCAGATGGGGAGGTGTCCGATTCGGATGAGGATCGGCAGGGACTCTCTGCTTCTCTTTTGGGTCGTACAGAAGCTTTTATTGGAGCCATGAGGGAGGCGTTACAGTTACTGGAGGAGGTAACTAGACGTCCTAGTAAGTCGGCCCGGATGTTTTCAGGAGTCGCATAGGTCGCGATCAGCATTACCACCCTGAACACGCCCAATCTCATCTGATCTCGGAAGCTAAGCAGGGTTGGGCCTGGTTAGTACTTGGATGGGAGACCGCCTGGGAATTCCAGGTGCTGTAGACTTAAAGGAACGCCTGTGTCCAGATAAGTGTTTTCAGCTGTATCCGTGTACGACGGAATTGATTGATAATTGGATTCCTTCTCCTGAAGTGGATGTCCCTTTATCCCAGCTTAGCAAGTCCTCAATACTTCCTGTTAAAAGGGAAGGCGATTTTGCAGAATCCGCTGGACAGAAAAACGGAGATGGCGGCGAAATCCATCTACGAGGCCGTGGGTCATGGATTCAGAGCATGTGTGCTTGTAAAGCTTCTCTAAGCTGGTTAGACCGTCTACGGACGGCGTGGCAAGATGGATCCCCTCTATCCGAGGTAGATGGGCTTTTTAAGTTGGAGGATGCAGCCCGATATGACAGTGATGCAGGTTTGGATACTGCGTCACTGCTGTCCAGGGCGCAATCCTAGGCAATCACAGTCAGGAGAGCACTGTGGCTTAGACAGTGGACCAGAGACGCGGTTTCCAAGCAAGGTTTGCTATCCTTAGCTTACAAGGGTGGTCAGCTATTTGGATCTGACCTCACGGAGCTGATTGCCAAGGCAAAGGCAAAAGAAACGGCTTTACCACAGCGAAGAGCTGTGACTTCTGCGTCTGGCAGGCATAGTGCCGGTAGTAGTCGGCGGTCCTTTCGGTCCAGGGGACGGTTCGGTCAGCCCTCTTGGGGATCGGGTCGTCCCTCTTTTTTCGGGAAAAAAGAACGCTCAGAAATCCCGCACTCCCTGGAAACAGAGCTTCCGCCAAGACAAGTGGGAAGCTGACAAAAAGCCCGCTAAGGCGGACTGACGCCAGGGTCTCACTCGAGGGCTCTCGAGTGGGAGGTCACCTGCTCCAATTCAAACCGACTTGGGCTTCCCGCGTGTCGGACGCCTGGGTGACGCGGGTTGTGTCGGCAGGCTACTTCATAGAGTTTCTTTCTCGACTCCCAGACAGTTTTTGCCACTCTCGCATTCCGTCAGAGCCCGAGCTATTTGCCGCTCTACTGCGGGAGGTTGATTCCCTTCTGCAGAAGGGTGTGGTGGTACCGGTTCCGCCGGAGGACCGGGGAAGAGGGTTTTTATTCCAACCTCTTTGTGGTCCCCAAAAAGGAGGACAAATTTCGCCCCATTCTGGATCTCAAAAGATTGAATTGGCATGTCCGTACCCGGAAATTCCGCATGGAGTCACTTCGCTCCGTTGTGGCGGCCCTGTCGCATAACGAATCGACATTCGGGACGCTTTTTTGCATGTTCCCGTCGGAAGGGCCCACCAACGCTTCCTTCGTTTTGCCATAGGCCAGGACCATTACCAGTTTGTGGCCCTGCCATTCGGGTTGGCCTCAGCACCCAGAGTTTTTACGAAAATTCTGGCACCTCTCATGGCGATTCTGCGAAGACAGGGGGTTACGATTCTTCCCTATCTGGACGACCTTTTGATTGTGGCGTCCTCAAAGGAGGAGGCGGTGACGGCTCGCAATCTATCCCTTCAGCTCCTGGAGGATTTCGGGTGGCTGGTCAATTGGGAGAAGTCGTCTCTGGAACCGTCACAGTCAATCCTGTTTTTGGGAATGCATTCGACACGGTAGGAGCAGTGGTGTCTCTGCCTCTAGACAAGCAAGCGAGTCTTCTTTGACATGTAATGAAGTCTTCGACAGCAATGTCCCTTCGAAGGTTTATGCGCCTTCTGGGTTTGATGGTGGCGTCGATGGAGGCAATTCTGTTTGCCCAATTTCATTCCAGGGCTCTCCAAATGCTCATTTTGAACCGTTGGGATCGATAGCAGTTTTCACTGGATTGCAGTGTCATCATCTCCCACAGGGTGCGAGAGTCTCTAGGATGGTGGTTACGTCCGGAAGTGTTATCCCTGGGGAAGTCCTTCCTCCCTCCGAGGTGGTCGATCATAACCACCGATGCCAGCCTGACGGGCTGGGGGGGTGTCTGGAACGATCTCTGGATTCAGGGAGTATGGTCATCGGAAGAGTCTGTCCTGCCGATCAACATCCTGGAATTGAGGGCAATTTTCCTTTTAAGCGGTCTACCAGTCCGAGTGCAGACAGACAACGCGACGGCGGTCGCGTATATCAACCATCAAGGTGGGACGAGGAGCTTCAGGCTCATGATGGAGGTGTCTCGGATCCTGGTATGGGCCGAGGCCAGGGTGCCAGCCATCTCTGCGATTCACATTCCAGGAGTTCAGAAAATCACAGTGGACTCCCTCAGTCGCGAAAAGATGGATCCCGGAGAATGGAGTCTTCATCCGGAGATTTTTGCACTGCTGTGCTCCCGTTGGGGGACTCCCCAAGTGGATTTGATGGCATCCAGGTTCAATGCCAAGTTACCGACGTTCATGTCCAGGTACAAGGACCCGAAGGCTGTGGCGGTGGATGCTCTGGTGGCTCCTTGGGTCCAATTCGAGCTAATCTATGTGTTCCCGCCGATATCCTTACTTCCTCTGGTGTTGCGTCGGATCAGACTGGAGAGAGTACCGGCTATGTTGATAGCCCCAGATTGGCCAAGTAGGACGTGGTTCTCAACGCTGGTGTCGCTCCTGGCAGCGCCTCCACTTCCACTCCTGTTGTGAATGGGCTTGAGATGAGTTCTGAGCAGAGGCTCCCTCTGGTGGTTACAAGCGGTACTGGTCTGTTCAGTGAAGATTGTGAGGACTGGGAATCAGGTGTTACTGACTGGTCTTATATAAGGGAGTCACCTTCCCATCAGGGTTGCCGGTGATCAATTGTTCTGGTCTGAATCCTTGATTCCAGTTTCCCTTGTAGCCTGCTGTGTCGTGTCTGCATCTCCTTCTAACAGATAAGACATTTTCTTCTTTTTGTTTCTGTGCTTGATTTTTGCATTTTGTCCTGCACTTCTGTGGGGGCCTTCTGGGTCCCCTCAGGAGTGCAGGACAAAATGCAAAAATCAAGCACAGAAACAAAAAGAAGAAAATGTCTTATCTGTTAGAAGGAGATGCAGACACGACACAGCAGGCTACAAGGGAAACTGGAATCAAGGATTCAGACCAGAACAATTGATCACCGGCAACCCTGATGGGAAGGTGACTCCCTTATATAAGACCAGTCAGTAACACCTGATTCCCAGTCCTCACAATCTTCACTGAACAGACCAGTACCGCTTGTAACCACCAGAGGGAGCCTCTGCTCAGAACTCATCTCAAGCCCATTCACAACAGTTACTGTTGTGAATGGGCTTGAGATGAGTTCTGAGCAGAGGCTCCCTCTGGTGGTTACAAGCGGTACTGGTCTGTTCAGTGAAGATTGTGAGGACTGGGATTCATTGTTCCGCGTTGGCTGGGCATCCCGGAATTTTTGGTACCAGAGACTTGGTTAGTCGGTCCTTTTGGTGGCCTACCTTGTCTCGTGATGTCAGGGAATTTGTGCAGTCCTGCGGGACTTGCTCTCGCTCCAAGCCTTGCTCTCGCTCTGGTGGTTTGTTGGTGCCATTGCCTGTGCCCAAGAGACCATGGACCCATATCTCTATGGATTTCATTTCCGACCTTCCTGTTTCTCAGAGAATGACCGCCATCTGGGTGATTTGTAATAGGTTTTCCAAGATGATACATCTTGTGCCATTGCCTAAGTTGCCTTCCTCCTCTGAATTGGTGCCTTTGTTCCTTCAGCACGTGGTTCGTTTACACGGCATTCCTGAGAACATTGTGTCTGACAGAGGAGTCCAGTTTGTTTCCAGATTTTGGAGGACCTTTTGTTCTAAACTTGGTGTTCAATTGTCTTTCTCCTCGGCGTTTCATCCTCAGACCAATGGTCAAACTGAGAGAACAAACCAGACATTGGAGACTTATCTAAGATGCTTTGTGTCTGCTGATCAGGATGACTGGGTTTCTTTTTTCCCTTTGGCTGAGTTTGCTCTTAATAATAGGGCTAGCTCTGCCACTTTGATGTCTTCATTTTTCTGTAATTCTGGGTTTCACCCTCGATTTTCTTCGGGACAGACGGAGGCTTCTGTCTGTCCGGGTGTTGACTCTGTTGTGGAGCGTATGCAACAGATTTGGGACTAGGTAGTGGAGAGGTTGTCCCTCTCTCAAGAGAGGGCCCAGCGGTTTGCTAACCGGCATAGGACTGATGGTCCTCGGTTTAAAGTAGGGGACTTGGTCTGGTTGTCCTCAAAAAATATTCCTATGAGAGTAGCATCTCCTAAATTTAAGCCTAGGTTCATTGGACCTTATAAGATCATGGAGATTCTTAATCCTGTTTCTTTTCGTTTGCTTCTTCCAGGGACATTTAAGATCCATAACGTGTTCCACAAGTCCTTGTTGAAGAGGTTTGTTGAGCCAGTGGTTCCTGCTGCTGTGCCTCCTGACCCTGTTTTGGTTGAGGGCAATCTGGAGTATGTGGTTGAGAAAATATTAGATTCTCGTTTTTCTAGACGGAAACTCCAGTATTTGGTTAAGTGGAGAGGTTATGGTCAGGAAGACAATTCTTGGGTGTTTGCTTCGGACATCCATGCTAGGAGACTCATCCGTGCTTATCATAGAACTCATCCTGACCGACCTGGTTGCTCAAATGAGGGTTCGGTGACCCCTCCTCAAGGGGGGGGTACTGTTGTGAATGGGCTTGAGATGAGTTCTGAGCAGAGGCTCCCTCTGGTGGTTACAAGGGGTACTGGTCTGTTCAGTGAAGATTGTGAGGACTGGGAATCAGGTGTTACTGACTGGTCTTATATAAGGGAGTCACCTTCCATCAGGGTTGCCGGTGATCAATTGTTCTGGTCTGAATCCTTGATTCCAGTTTCCCTTGTAGCCTGCTGTGTCGTGTCTGCATCTCCTTCTAACAGATAAGACATTTTTTCTTTTTTTTTCTGTGCTTGATTTTTGCATTTTGTCCTGCACTTCTGTGGGGGTCTTCTGGGTCCTCTCAGGGGGCTTTTGCCCTCTCAGTTTAGTTCAGCCACTGATGTTTGTACTTTTGCTTTTTCCAGTTTTTTCAGTGGCTGCTGTTTTGATTTTGTTACACCAGAGAGCTAATTTAGGTGGTAGAGGTCGTGTGATCTCAGGTGTTTTTGAAATTAGTAGAGTTGGTGCTTTCAGGGTTTTTTTGGGATTGCAGTAGTACCCTTCCTATCCTTTTCTATTTAGTTAGTTTGGGCCCCAACGTTTGCTCATACTATTTTCTGTCTGTGTCAGTATTTCGTCTTGTCTAACCGCCATTACATGTTTGGGGGCTTGCTATTATCTTTGGGGTTCTGCTCCGGGGCAGATAGCTTTCCTATTTCTATCTTTAGGTGTAGTTAGTTTCTCAGGCTGTGACGAGGCGTCTAGGACCAACGTAGGAACTCTCCACGGCTGCCTCTAGTTGTGGTGGTTAGTCAGGGTACTGCAATCTCATAGATTCCAACTGCTCTGGTGTATTGCCTTTTTGCCTGCACTCCTCAGCTACCGAATCATAACACACTCCCTCTTACCCAAGGGCCCGTTCGTCACCCGGACCTGAAGTCTCTGCGTTTGACGGCGTGGCTCTTGAGACCGAAATATTGACCCGTCAAGGCTTTTCAGCCGAGGTCATTGCCACTCTGCGAGCTGCCAGAGGTACGGCTACTACTAGGATTTATCACAAGACTTGGGAAGTCTTCTTTTCGTGGTGTTCGGGTTCTTCAACGAACCCGAGGATTTTTTTTTCCATTCCCAATTTGTTGGCCTTTCTGCAGTACGGGCTGGACAAGGGTTTGGCAGTTAGCACTCTGAAGGGTCAGATTTCTGCTCTGTCCTTGCTGTTTCGGAAGGTTATCGCCTCGCGTAGGGACGTATGTTCCTTTTTTCGCGGGGTAATCCGTCAGTTTCCGCCGCGGAAGGCGCCTGTGTCTCCTTGGCGGCTCTATCTTGTTTTGGAGGCTCTTCAACATGGGCCTTTTGAGCCTATGGACTCTGTTAACCTTTCTTTGCTTTCTTGGAAGGTTGCCTTCCTAGTGGCGGTCACCTCTTTGAAAAGGGTTTCTGAGTTGGCGGCTTTTTCTTGCTCGCCTCTTTTCCTGGAGTTTCACCCGGATCGCGTAGTGCTTCGCACACGGGGCAACCTTCTACCTAAGGTGGTGTCACAATTTCGTGTTAACCAGGATATTGTGTTGCCCTCGTTCTGTCCGGTGCCGAGGAATGCGAAGGAACGGGCCTTGCACACATTGGATTTGGTGCGGGCTTTGAAGTTCTATTTGTCTATTACTCAAAATTTTCGGAAGTCGGACTCTCTGTTTGTGATTCCAGCAGGTCGTCGGCGTGGTCAACGAGCTTCCAAGGACTCTATAGCTCGTTGGATTCGGTCGGCCATTTTAGAGGCTTACCGACTTAAGGGCGAACCTTGCCCGGTTAAGATTCGAGCTCACTCCACGAGGGCTGTGGGTTCATCGTGGGCCTTTCATCAAGGGGCCTCGGCAGCTCAGCTCTGCCGGGCGGCGACCTGGCGCTCCGTCCACACGTTTACAAAATTTTATAAGGTGGATGTTAGTGCTTCCGCTGATGCGGCCTTAGGACGAAGGGTCCTGCAGGCGGCTGTAGTTTAAAGTTGGGATCTGCCTTTTTTTGTTTTTTTTTCCCACCCTTATTTTTGAACTGCTTTGGGACGTCCCACTAGTAATGACTAGTGTGTCTCCCTTCCTTCATCTGCTGCTGAAAGACGGATTTTGGTAAGAACTTACCTGTAAAATCCTTTTCAGCGAAGAAGGAAGGGAGACACACATCCCTCCCATGGCAGAAGTGTGTTGTTGTGTTTTCAGATGCGGTGTGACCCTTCTCTGATAGCGATTATCTGGGCTGAGGTCGGCGCGCTAAGGCTCTGTTCCAGCATTGCCAGCTCATCGCAGTGGTCAGGTTCAGTGAGTAGTACCTGGGACTGTGTGGTTTTTCCTGTTATATGCATAACCTGTCTCCTTGTTTTTCTCTCTGAAGTCCTTCAGAAGGGGTTATGTTGCTTCGCTGGTGATATTTGCTCTTCCTTAGCTTGTGTACGACTGGAGAGCTGGAGTAGGAGGAGCCCTAGCTGGAGGGGCCGGTCAACACTTTTTTAATCTGAGGTGTTTCTATCCTATGTGGGCTCCGCCTACCCACTAGTAATGACTAGTGTGTCTCCCTTCCTTTTTCGCTGAAAAGGATTTTACAGGTAAGTTCTTACCAAAATCCGTCTTTTCTGCGCCCTTCGTCCCCGATTGGTGGTCGCTACAGCGTTCTCATTTCCCGCCGTGCATAAAGAAAGCAACAGAATAGCGATTCCATCCTTTGTTTCTGACCTCGTGCTGGATTGCAGATCTTAGCAGAATTCTCCGGGCTGTGTGGAGTCACAGCCGAAGAACACTACAATCCACAAACCAGAACGCTTGTCAGGAACAAAGCCCAGATGAATGGGTACAGAGTCACAGCCGAAGAAAGCTGCTACGATCCGAAACCAGAACGCAAATAGGAACAAAGGGACGGAACTGCTACAACGTGGTTATATTTTAAACCTGCCGCCCAATCAGAACGCAGTAGCGTCCACCAATCGGAGATGACTGATGACACAGTACAGCCCCTATCAATGTGTGGATCGTTGAAATAGCTGCTGTTTGAAGGCGTCCCAACGACCAACGAGATCGTTAGTTAGATCGCTGGGGCGGCCGAAATCGTTGGGAAGTTCTGCATGTTTGACAGCTCCCCAACGATCACGATACGGCTCTCCAGCTATCTCAAAATCGTGACGTAATAACGATCTCGCTAGCGATCGCGTTATGTGTGACAGGGCCTTTAGATAAGAACAGGGCATCAATGTTGTGTGCCTGGACAACTCCTTTAAAGGGAACCTGTCACCCCCCCAGGTCCTATTATTACCCACCTTCAGCAGCACTAAGGTTGCATTCTGTGAAGGTGGCTCTTATGTTTATTATCCCTAGGAACTCTGAAATAATGACTTTTATAAATTTCCCGCCGCACCTCTATTGAGTCAGGGAGGTACGTTTTCTCCCCCTGACTCAACCGCCTCGCAGCCGTCCATCATCCACCTCTGGCCTCCGGGCGCCGCCTCCTTTCTCGTGATGTCACCGGCACCTGTGCTCTGCAATCAGTTCTCGGGCATGCGCCGTGCGCGCTGCCCGGGAACTTACATCAGGTGATGTAAGGATATTGCGCCTGCATGTAGCGGAGGTCCCAGATCCCGCCCCGCAGTGTGTTATGATGTATTCACACTGCAGAGCTGGGAATCTGGCGCCTGCGCAGTGAGGATCTCTGCGCCTGTCCCCATCTCCCTCCGCCTCTTTCCTCCACCGGAATACATCGGCAGCGTCATAGTGAGCTGAAGCTGAGCTCCCCACACTGAGGAATTTCATTAATGGAATTTCATTGTAATATAAATTTACAAGCAATGTTTACTTTGCCACCCTTCCAATCATTACTGTTAGGTGATGTGCTGTGCTGCCTGTGATCTCAGTGTGGGGAGCTCAGCTTCACTTCACTATGACGCTGCCGACTTATTCCGGGTGAGGAAAGAGGCGTAGGAAGAGAGAGTCATTGCTCCTCTTCTTGTAAAGTCAGGCTCCCCCATGGACACATACCTAAACAACTTAATCAACTCGGCGGTTATAGTCCCAGTTCCCTAGGCGGAGACGGGGAAGGGCCTCTACTCCTCTCTGCCATAATAAAGCCATCGGGAGAGGCGCGCACAATAATAAACCTAAAACCCTTAAACACCTGGGTCACTTACAAACGGTTCAAGATGGAGTCGGTAAAATCCACGGTCCACCTGATAGACAAAAATGCATTTATGTGCATCCTCGACCTGAAAAGCGCATATTATCAGGTTCCTGTCCAACCATCATCCCAGAGATATCTGAGATTTGCGGTGAGGCTTCAGGTGGGGAACTGCCACTTCCAGTTTCAGTGCCTTCCATTTAGCTTCAGCCCCCCGAATCTTCACCAAGCTGGTCACAGAGGTGGTAGCTTTTCTAAGAAACCAGAGCATCATCATCATACCATATCTGGACGATTTCCTCCTGATAGCAAGCTCGGCAGGGGAACTCTGGCGACACAGAGAAAGGACTATAACCACTATGGAATCCCTTGGCTGGATTATAAACAAAGAAAAATCAGATTTAACCCCAGAAAGAAAGAAAATTTTTTTGGGAGTCTTGCTGGATTCCAGGCGTAGGACTTCTTTCCTACCCCTGGAGAAACAGAAATCGGTGCAGTACAGAGTGAAGGAGCTCATGAAAGGGCGCGAGTCCATCAGATCCACGATGCAGGTTTTGGGGCTGATGACGTCCTGTATCCCATGTGTCCGCTGGGCACAATTTTACTCAAGAACCTTGCAGAGGAAGATCCTGTCAGTCTGGGATCGACGTCAGTCCTCCCTCGACAGGAGAATATCTTTATCCCCCACCACAAGGAGGTCTCTACTATGGTGGATTCAGCCGGGAAGGTGGGCATCCCTTGGATCTCCTCCCCGGGCGTAGTAATTACCACGGACGCCAGCAAATGGGGATGGGGAGCACACCTGGAAGGGAGGATCCTCCAGGCAGAATGGCCAGCAGACATACAGTCCAGATCTTCGAATTGCAGAGAACTCTATGCAGCATGGAAAGGCCTAAGACAGAACCAGGATTGTCTACAAGGCCAGCACGTAAAAATTCTATCAGACAACGTGACTGGAGTATCCTTCCTTGGCCACCAGGGCAGACCAAAACATCTAATGTTTCAGGATCTGGCTGTCATGGAAATATATATGTATTCCATATATTCAAAGTATATTCACATATATGTATTCACAGTTCACAGTTAGATAGATCTCACTTGCTAAAAAAAACCTTGTGCTCACATATTTCTAGGCCAGATATAATCAGTCGTTTTAAAGAAATCTGGCCTCCATAAGACCTTCGTAAAGGAACAAATGCATGAAGTACAAAATGTCCTATTAGATATCTGTTGTTTACATTATAGTTATGCAAGGCAACTAGGTTACAAGAATATAAACAATAATTCTGCAACTTCAGCTCTTTTAATCATAATTATCATATTTACACTAGAACAGCCAATAATCTAGCAGCTTTTAATTGTATGTTAATTGACTAACCAGCCCCTTTTTGTAAACGTATAAAACCTTGAATGAATAATAAATGTATGTCTTTGACGAACTGTTATACTGACACTTTCGTGTGGACAGTCCTCATTTCGTTCTGAGCGCTCAAAAAGACATTATATAGAGATTTGGACATGGCAAGCAGCAAACACAGGATATTTTTATCCTAATTAAATTTCCATATCAGTTGGCGCCCAACGTGGGGCATTGGACGAAACGCACGAGGACTCGGCCGACCTGAGAGACGGGGGTGTTGGCCCTGGCCTTGGCACACGGGACGGAGACTGCAGCTCCATCAGTAAGGTAAGAAAACTTTGTCATCTTACCTGAATGTTCCCTGTGCCTAGTCCTAGCCTACACTTCCAGCCGGTCGGACGTGGTCATCACCGCATTCCCAGGTTGTGTAAAAAGTCCATACCCTTATCCAAAAGCCCTGGGATATAAGCCGAGTTGGTTGCTGCTGTGCTGTATGTTTCATGTTTTATGTGAACCGGGAGAAAGTTGGAACGGTGACTGTATTTTTGCTTGCTGATCTCTGGGGGCTGTATAGCAAAAGACAATTGCTGCATAAGTTCCCGCAGTAAACTTTCACGCACCGGGAGGCCATCCCAGTCAAATCAGACGTGAAGGGCGGGAGCTTTGTTTTGGATAAGTCCACGCAGATATTCTTCACACATTGGAGGGAGGTTATCCCAAAAAATCCAGTTGTGGAAGCGAGGGCTTTGTTCGGTTAAGTTTCTGCAGTAAACTTTCACGCACTGGGAGGCCATCCCAGTCAAATCAGACGTGAAGGGCAGAAGCTTTGTTTGGATAAGTTCTCACAATAATTGTCCACGCACCGGGAGGCCATCCCAGTCAAATCAGACGTGGATAGTGAGAATTTTGATGAAGGCTATTGCAGATTACTGTGACCGGCGCACCGGCCAGGGCTACGGTACAGAGCGATAGAACCTTGAGCTTCGCCGCGCTCAGTGCAATTGGTGAGTTATCAGTTACCAGAGCAGCTTGTATGTGTCACAGATCATCAAAAGAGGGATTCGTATTCTCCCGGGTGTCTGTCTCATTGTCTGTATCAGGTACTGTCGCTTTAAATCACATCTCCATGACACTCTGTCAGTAACTCATTCAGAGCAGTGTGCTGGCTGCAGCAGCGAGGAAAACCCCTTTGACCCCCCCTCCTCTGCTAATCACGTTATCAGGCATTCTGTTTCTTGGCTTTGATTTTTATTTTTTTTAAGCTAGTTTTTTGGCTACAGGTTTTAATGTGAAAATTATCAGGCATTCAGACTGAACTATATTCATTTTTTGCTATTCTGAGGAATAATAATTTTTTTTTTTTTTGTTACGTGATTTCAGTGCCTATAGAGACAGCAAGCAGAGATATCAGGAAGGGAGGGGGGAAGCAGCCAGCTGACATTCCAGAGATTTTTAATTAGCTGTTTTAGTAACAAGGGTTGTTTTTCAGAGTTTTATGATTAATACGGTTTTTCTTTTCTCCCCTTTTTGGTGAATTTATTTTTTTTATGTTTACTTTTTCTAGAGTTTTTTACTAAATCTAACTTTTGTTTTTAAAAATTTTTCTTTTAAGTACATTTTTGAATGATTTTGGAGAGATTTTTTCTCTAGAGCTTTATTTCTCCAGCCATTTTTTTTTCTACAAGCTTGCTTTACAACAAGGTCACATAGATAAGGAGAATTACAGGCTGTGGGAGAGAGCAGACACAAACTACGCAGTGGTCTGAGTAGCCCCACCCGTCGGGCATTCGGCGAGGAAATTTGTTGAATATGTTTTTGGAATAGACACAGTACGTAAGAATCGAAGGGCTAGGCATGTGAATAGAATGTCAGAGTACGTGAGAAGCAAATAGACAGGCAGCCTTTACGCTGCATAATGAAATGTTTTTTATTGTTTTTTGTTATTTGAAAGGTAACGGGAAAGTTTAATAGATTACCATCTGCTATAAAAGAGCAGCGGTGCATCGTGTAAAAGATACAGCAAGTTAATTTGAACGGACCAGGAAGTGATTTTTTTTTTTTTTTATGTGAATAAGTTTGAAAAGGTGTTAAATCATCTGTGAGAAAAAGATCACGGACATGTCACAAGAGCAGAATTCAGAGTCACACACATCACATGTCCATCATGTGGAGACACGGGACAGGTGTAGGCTGCTCTCATTGAGTAAGGAGCCTTGTACAGGGAAAAACGCTCCCCGCCTCTCTCCACAGGGAGAAGGCATTTTTGTTTCAACCATCCCCTCTCAAGAGTCACAGGGGGGACACCCTCTCCTTTTTCTTCTCTCAGTCCCTTTCTCTTTCTTCTTCAGACTTTTCTCCTCTTTCCTCGCTGCCATCCCTCTCATTCCTTCTTTTCCCTCCATCACATCTCTGACACATCCATTTTCTTCATCTTCCTCTTCTTCTATCTTTTCCTCTCCAACTCTCAAATCTTGTTCTTCATCTTCTTCTACTTCTCCCCCTCCATCTTTCTTCTCTCTCTCTCCTCCATCTTTCTCTCTTTTCCCCCTTTCACTCTTCTCTCCCTCCCCTCCTCTTTCTCTCGCTCCTCCCTCACACCTCCCTTCTCTTCCTCTTTTTTCTACTTCGTCATCAACTGTGTCAACGCCCAATCCAAGCAATGTGGTGTCCCTGTATTCAGTGTTTCCAGAACAGGGCACTTTGTCTATCCCAAGCACAGTACAAACATTGCCAGTCATTATATCAGGAGAAGAAAGTACAGATCTCCCTACACAAAACGCTACATGTAGCCCCCAGACACAACAGTCCACTGCTAGGGCTTCACAGGGGAGTGGTATAGCTACAGGGCTGCTAGCATGGAACCATGACACTGATCCACCGCAGCCTCAGCAAGGAAGTGGGAAATCCCCATGCAGCAAGACAACTTTAAAGCCCAAATCTCACCCAGTGTATGCACCAAGTACACCATGTCACTTCTTATCTGATGAAGATGCAACGTCACACATGCTGCCCAATACTAGGGAAGAAAACACACAAGCACCAATAGAGCAGGGACAGGTAGAGGCACCATCCTATGAGCCCTTCATCCCAAGCCAGGTGATCAGTATGCTGCCAGACCCAGGGATACACCCCATGCCATTTTGCCAAAAAATGCAGCAGATCCAGCGAACGTATGCAGCAGCCTGGACTGATCTCTGGACCGTAATGGAAATAAAAGCAGGTGATGCATTCTGGCCAATTATGAGAGAACACTTCAAGCTTCCAACAGAGTTAGATGCGTATGCCTGGGAGACAGGACCAAAGCTAATTGAGCAACTCAGAGAATGGGCCAAAAGCAGACTGACAGGACAAACTCTCAGCCTACATGTCACGAGTCAAGAAAAGACAGAGTCTGTGGAGAAGTTCCATGACAGAATGATGCAAGTGTTTCAAGATTTGGGCCTCATTACCCATGATCAGACACACAGACGGATGTTGGCACAGGCTTTTGTGCATGGACTGAGAGAACCAATCAGGAAACCAATGGTAGCAGCCAGGCCTGAGTACACGTCAATAGCAATGGATACCCTGCTCACAGTAGCAAAAAGGATTGAGTCCCGCCGGGACAGAAGGAATGTCAAGTGTTACAACTGTGGCGAGTTTGGTCATTTCCGGAACAAGTGCAGAACACTGACTTCACCCAGAAAAAGAAGAAACACAGAAAGCAGTGAAGAACCCCGTCCATAGGACAAGAGCACACCAAATCCACAAGGAACCCCACCAGTGGGACCAATATCCTGAGAGTGGATGGCGTAGTCATATCTTTTCTTGTGGAACTCCGCAACCTCACCTACCTATCAGAATCTTCTGCTTCCTGCATGGGAATTGATGGTCAAGTCAGATATTTCCAGATTATGAAGCCCCTGAGCGTGTGGACTCAGCCAGAACACTCCATCATGTCCCAGTTTGTTGTGTAAAAAACCTGCACCCTCAACCCATTGGGAGTGGACCTACTGCAGAAGCTGAAAGCGACCAGAGTGTTCCAGGAAGATGGGACCATGACACTTTCTGCACCCCTGACCCAAGAAGAAACAGGAACCTCAAACAACCACACTGCAGACCTATCACAGGAGGTGCTGGACATAGTACCAGAAAAGCCACTCCATCACCCAGAGTCAAGATGTCTCTGACCAACTGAAGGTCTAAGTGAACTCGCCTAAGAAGACGGCCTGAGAACTTTGACATTGGCCAGGATATTCAACTCAAGAAGGACTCTACTCGCTTCATGGAATGGCAACACCTCATCCAGCTCTAACGCCAGAGGTTCATCTTTTGCAAGCACCAGGAGGTGCCCCCTGCAATCAACCAGTTCACCCAGGCCCTAGACCGGAAAAAGGCCACCCAGCTCTTCAAACTTGTGCACAAATACTGACCTGAGACCGAGCTGGAGAAAAAGAAACTACTGATGGCCCGTGCTGAGAAAAAAGCAGCCGTTTAAGGAGACGTCCCAACAAGAAGACCCCCTGTGACCAGAACAGGTGCTAACACAGTAACTGTCTTGGTGGAGAACAAGAAAGCCAGCTGGTCGTCATCTCTCATGATGTGGATCCTAGTAGACGGCTTGTTTTCCCGCCAGCTCTGCACCAGCAGATGGGAGTCCCCTGCCGCATACTGAAGGACAAGGCCAAACTGGGCTGCCTCGCCCATCGGAATCAATCCCAGCTTTCCACAGTGAAGAAAAAGACTGTAAACCACACTGAGTTCAGAATGGTGCAAGGCCTGGAGGCCGCGAAAGAGGCTACGGTATTTGAAACCCCAACAGTGCTGAACCATCACACTCTGCTCTCAAGAGTCCCAGTCACCGCAACGGTATTCACGGTGAGCAACCTGGCCAGTACCTTCTTCAGTGTTTCCCCTCCACCTGGAGGCCTGCTTTCATGCACCAGTGCAGTGCATATGGACAGTGTTGTCTCAAGGTGCTCAAAACAAGCCCTTCAAGTTTCACCAAGACAATGTCCTCCATCCTCATCAACTGGATTGCAGAATATGCAAGAGTCACTCTTCTACAACACGTGGATGACTTTCTCTTTTGTGTGGTTGACATCGACACCTGCACAGTCTATTTCCTTGTCTCTCCTACTCTACCTGGAAGAACAGCAACGCAAGGTCTGGAAGAACAAAGTCCAGTGATGCCAGAAGCAAGTTACATCCCTGGGACACTGTATTGCCCACAAGACGAAACACATGTCAAAAGACTGGAAGACCACTGTGGAGAAGATGGCTCCCCCAACAACTCCAAGAATGCTACAGGCCTTCCCTGGTCTAGTGTCGTATTGCAGAACCTGGATCCCTGATGCCTCAGTCCTAATGCAGCCTCTGTGCGCTTGCATCAACGCAACCCCGCTCCTTCTATCAGACGCAGCCTTCAACCCATTCAGGAGATTGGAAGAACTCCACAGTCTCAGCGCCAATACCAGGCCTACCTGACTATGAAAAGTCTTTCCGTCTACCTGATGGAAGAAAGAAGATCATGCTACTGGAGTCCTGGCATGGATTCACGGGGGAAAACAGAGACTTTTAGGCTGCCTCTCAGCCCGCTTGGATCTAGTTGCAAGAAGAACACCCTCCTGCCTGATGGCAGTATCTGCAGCACACACCCTCCTGGACAAGGTTGCTGACATCACTTTTGGACAGCCACTGGAAACTCTCACTCCACATGACATCTTGGCAATCTTCAATCAAGCTCAACCAACAGTAATCTCTCCACCGCCAGGCATCTTTGTGGCGCCTCTATTGCCTTTGTCTCATAATGTCACCGTCTCCAGACCTACAGTCCTCAGCCCGGCCACTCTACTCCCACTCCCAAGGGGGGATACTTGGATGGCTCCAGATTTGCAGATGATGAAGAAGTTTCAACACAGGAAGTGCAGTGACCAGCAATCAAGAAATCATGTGGTCCAGAAGTCTGTCACCTAGCCTGTCAGCCCAGGAAGCAGAATTGATAGCGCTGACGAAGGCCTGTCAGATGGCAGAAGGCAAGACTGCAAACATCTACACGGACTACAGGTACTCGCATGGCATAGCACACGACTTTAGACCCATCTGGGCTACAAGGGACTTCATCACAGCAAACGGGACAACCGTGAAGCATCATGGAGCCTTCAGGGACCTACTGGGTATACTCAAACTTCCAAAATGGTGGCAATTTGAAAAATCAAAGTGCATGGAAAACTGAAAACAGAAGAGGCGTGAGGCAATAACATGGCGGACATGGCAGCCAAAGAAGCAGCCAAAGGAAGACAACATGGAGAAGTGGGAGAGGTCGTAGAGCCGGACGGCTACTACATGACGACTGAAGACAAGAAACCTGACAAAAAGACGTCCTGGAATCTGCTCAAGAAGTTACAAGACCAAGCTCCAAAAGGAGAAGAAGAGCTGAATGGGAAAAAAAAAGCAACACGTGAAGAAAGAAGGCTATCAATAATAGACTTCAAACTCTGCCTACCACAAAGTATGCACCCTATGGTGGTCCAATGGGTAGATGGACCCACATCCACATATCAAAGACACAAATGAATGATCTGATTGGTGCTTACTGGTTCGCTTCAGGGATCTCCACCCTAACAGCCAAATTCACCAGCAGCTGTCTGACCTGCGGCAAATGCAAGCCTGGACGTATGGAAGAAAGTCCCCCTCACCTTATCTGGAAAGACCACTCTACCAGCTTCAAAGGATCCAGATAGACCACATCCAGATATCGCCAAGTGAAGGATTCAAATACGCCATTGTGGTCAAAAGAAGTATTTTCAAGATGAACAGAAGCCTTCCAAGTCAGCAAAGACTACTGCAACGAAGCTACTTTTGGAAAATAGTGTGCAGATACGGGTTCCAGAAATGATAGAAAGTGATCAGGGACCCGCATTCACAGCAAATCTGACACACAAGACCCGATTAGCAGTAGGGTCAGATTTAGGCCTACACACTCCTTACCACCCCCAGAGCAGCAGGAAGGTAGAAAAAACTGAATGAAACACTTAAGAATAGAATGCTGAAAAATTGCCCAAGAGACACGCAAACCATGGCATGACACACTCCTAATTGCACTGTTTAGCGTAAGGCACACTCCCAGAGACCCAGAAAAAGCTGTTTCGTGCCTGCATCTTCTGCTAACAGATAAGACATTTTCTTCTTTTAGTTTTTTGGTGCCTGCATTTTGTCCTGCACTTCTGTGGGGGTCTGCCGGGTCCCCTTCGGGGGCTTATGCTCCTCTCAGTTTAGTTCAGCCACTGTTTGTTCATTTGCCTTTTCCAGTTTTTTCAGTGGTTGCTGTTTAGTTTTTGTTACACCAGAGAACTAATTTAGGTGGTAGAGGTCGTGTGATCTCAGGTGTTTTTGTAATTAGTAGAGTTGGTACTTTTCAGGGTTTTTTGGGGTTGCAGTAAGTGCCTTTCCTATCCTCTTCTATCTAGACAGATTGGGCCCCAACGTTTGCTCATACTATTTTCTGTCTGTGTCTGTATTTCCTCTTGTCTAACCGCCATTACATGTTTGGGGGCTTCCTATGTTCTTTGGGGATCTGCTCCGGGGCAGATAGCTTTCCTTTTTCTATCTTTAGGTGTAGTTAGCTTCTCAGGCTGTGACGAGGCGTCTAGGACCAACGTAGGAACGCTCCACGGCTGCCTTTAGTTGTGGTGGTTAGTCAGGGTACTGCAATCCAATAGATTCCAACCTCTCTGGTGTATTGCCTTTTTTTGCCTGCTCTCCTCAGCTACCAAATCATAACACTTATGTAATTGAATTGGTCAAAAACTAATGTCCATTCTCGAGTTTTTCTCCTCACTGCCAGATTTGATGATCCTGTCCAAGAGCCCCAGATGACATCAACCTCTGTGTAACTAGAGGGAAAGCCTGTTTGAATCCACGTATCGCATTGCAAGGAAGCTCCCATACCAGGAGAGACACCTAAGCCATGAAGGATGTCGTGGATGCTCTGACTGACCAGACAGATGACCAGATGACCTACCTGATGAGTTCAAGGCCAGAGACCAAGTTAAAGCAGGATTTGAGTCACTATTGCCACTAGTAACTATAAAAAAAATGTTGATTGGATAAATTACATCTATTATAACCAGCAGAGATTTGTTAACTTCACCATAGATGCTGTAAAAGATTTGGCAGCACAGTTAGGCCCCACTTCCATTATGGCATTCCAGAATAGAATGGCTTTGGATATGATTCTAGCTGAGAAAGGAGGTGTTTACAAAATGATCAAAGACACCTGTTGCACCTACATCCCAGACAACACTGGCCCAAATGGTAAAGTCACAATGGCAATACAGAAACTTAATGAGTTATCAGAGGAACTGAAACAGAACTCAGGTGTCACTGACCCATGGGATCGATACTTTGGGTGGATGAGTGGGTGGCAGAAAATGTTGGCACAGGTTGGGACAGCCATTATGGGGGTTCTCATTTTTGCATTAATTACTGGTTGCTGTGTTATTCCTTGTATCCGCAGGATAATGGAAAAAACTGTTCAGGAGACAACCAATTTGATGCCACTCACCATCTTGGACCTCGCACCAGTCCGGATGGAACTGCCTGGCTTGACCAGATCTCCGAACTACCTCCAGACTGAGAATACACATCCTTGATGAAACATCATATCAACTATGAGATTATGATTGCAAACACATAAACCCCCGACAGGGACAGTCCTCCTGACCGCCCATTTGCGAAAAGTCTGTATTCGGTGGGGGAGGCATGTACTAGGGGTGTCTCAACTCACCGGCAGCATAAAAGAGTTGCAGCGCTTTGGGCCAGGAGCAGGTTTTTAGGGCAAGTGGTATCTAAGGGGGGACTGTCATGGAAATATATATGTATTCCATATATTCAAAGTATATTCACATATATGTATTCACAGTTCACAGTTAGATAGATCTCACTTGCTAAAAAAAAACCTTGTGCTCACATATTTCTAGGCCAGATATAATCAGTCGTTTTAAAGAAATCTGGCCTCCATAAGACCTTCGTAAAGGAACAAATGCATGAAGTACAAAATGTCCTATTAGATATCTGTTGTTTACATTATAGTTATGCAAGGCAACTAGGTTACAAGAATATAAACAATAATTCTGCAACTTCAGCTCTTTTAACCCCTTAAGGACAGAGCCATTTTGCAGCTTAATGACCGGGCCAATTTTTACAATTCTGACCACTGTCACTTTATGAGGTTATAACTCTGGAACGCTTTAACGAATCCCGCTGATTCTGAGATTGTTTTTTCGTGACATATTGTACTTCACGTTAGTGGTAAAATTTCTTTGATATGACTTGTGTTTATTTATGAAAAAAACGGAAATATGGCGAAAATTTTGAAAATTTAACAATTTTCAAACTTTAAATTTTTATGCCCTTAAATCAGAGAGATATGTCACACAAATTTCTTAATAAATAACATTTCCCACATGTCTACTTTACATCAGCACAATTTTGGGACCAAAATTTTTTTTTGTTACGAAGTTATAAGGGTTAAAAGTTGACCAGCGATTTCTCATTTTTACAACACCATTTTTTTTTTAGGGACCACATCACATTTGAAGTCACTTTGAGGGGTCTATATGATAGAAAATACCCAAAAGTGACACCATTCTAAAAACTGCACCCCTCAAGGTGCTCAAAACCACATTCAAGAAGTTTATTAACCCTTCAAGTGCTTCACAGGAGCTGAAGCAATGTGGAAGGAAAAAATTGACATTTAACTTTTTTTGCAAAAGCTTTACTTCGGAACCAAGTTTTTTTATTTTCACAAGTGTTAAAAGAAAAAAATGAACCACAAAATTTGTTGTACAATTTCTTCTGAATACTTCGATACCCCATATGTGGGGGTAAACCACTTTTTGGGCGCGTGGCAGAGGTCGCAAGGGAAGGAGCGCCGTTTGACTTTTTCAACGCAGAATTGGCTGAATGCCATGTCGCGTTTAGATAGCCCCTGATGTGCCTAAACAGTGGAAACACCCCACAAGTGACCCCATTTTGGATACAAGACCCCTTAAGGAACTTATCTAGATGTGTGGTGAGAACTTTGAACCTCCAAGTGCTTCACACAAGTTTATAACCTAGAGCCGTGAAAAAAAAAAAAAAAAATTTTTCCACAAAAATGATCTTTTCACCCCAATTTTTAATTTCCCAAGGGTAATAAGACCGCAAAAGTTTTTGTGCAATTTGTCCTGAGCATGCTGATACCCCATATGTGGGGGGTAAACCACTTTTTGGGCGCACGGCAGAGGTCGCAAGGGAAGGAGCGCTGTTTGACTTTTTCAATGCAGAATTGGCTGGACGCCATGTTGCATTTGTAGAGGCCCTGATGTGTCTAAACAGTGGAAACCCCCACAAGTGACCCCATTTTGGAAACTAGACCCCCTAAGGAACTTATCTAGATGTGTGGTGAGCACTTTGAACCTCCAAGTGATTCACACAAGTTTATAACGTAGAGCCGTGAAAATAAAAAATCATATTTTTTTCCACAAAAATGATCTTTTCACCCCAATTTTTATTTTCCCAAGGGTAACAAGACCCCAAAAGTTTTTGTGCAATTTGTCCTGAGCATGCCGATACCCCATATGTTGGGGTAAACCACTTTTTGGGCGCACGGCAGAGGTCGCAAGGGAAGGAGCTCCGTTTGACTTTTTCAACGCGGAATTGGCTGGACGCCATGTCGCATTTGTAGAGGCCCTGATGTGTCTAAACAGTGGAAACCCCCCACAAGTGACCCCATTTTGGAAACTAGACCCCCTAAGGAACTTATCTAGATGTGTGGTGAGCACTTTGAAGCCCCAAGTGCTTCACAGAAGTTTATAACGCCCGGGCGTGAAAATAAAAAATCATATTTTTTTCCACAAACCTGATCGTTTAGTCCCCAATTTTTTATTTTCACAAGGGTAACAGGAGAAATTGGACAACAAAAGTTGTTGTACAATTTGTCCTGAGTATGCTGATACCCCATATATGGGGGGGGACCACTGTTTGGGCGCACGGCAGGGCTTGGAATGGAAGCAGCACCGTTTGACTTTTTCAAACCAAAATTGGCTGGAATTGAGATTGGACACCATGTCGCGTTTGGAGAGCCCCTGATGCGCCTAAACAGTGGAAACCCCCCACAAGTAACACCATTTTGGAAACTAGACCACCTATGGAACTTATCTAGATCCGCTGTGAGCACTTTGAACCCCCAAGTGTTTCACAAAAGTTTATAATGCCTGGGTGTGAAAAAAAAAAAAAAAAACAATTTTCCACAAAAATGATTTTTTAGTCCCAAATTTTTGATTTTTCACAAGGAAATTGGACCCCAAAAGTTGTTGTCCAATTTGTCCTGAGTACGCTGACACCAAATATGTGGGGGGGGGAAACTGTTTTGGCGCACAGCAGGGCTTGGAAAGGAAGTAATAACGTTTTGGAATGCAGACGTTGGTGGGGGTCATGTTCCGTTTGCAGTGCCCCAGATGAGCCTAAACAGTGGAAAACCCCACAAGTGACCCCATTTTGGAAACTAGACCCCATAAGGAACTTATCTAGATCTGTGGTGAGCACTTTGAACCCCCAAGTGTTTCACAAAAGTTTATAATGCCTGGGTGTGAAAAAAAAAAACAAACAATTTTCCACAAAAATGATTTTTTAGTCCCAAATTTTTGATTTTTCACAAGGAAATTGGACCCCAAAAGTTGTTGTCCAATTTGTCCTGAGTACGCTGATACCAAATATGTGGGGGGGGGAAACTGTTTTGGCGCACAGCAGGGCTTGGAAAGGAAGTAATAACGTTTTGGAATGCAGACGTTGGTGGGGGTCATGTTCCGTTTGCAGTGCCCCAGATGAGCCTAAACAGTGGAAAACCCCCACAAGTGACCCCATTTTGGAAACTAGACCCCATAAGGAACTTATCTAGATCTGTGGTGAGCACTTTGAACCTCCAAGTGTTTCACAAAAGTTTATAATGCCTGGGTGTGAAAAAAAAAAATCAATTTTCCACAAAAATGATTTTTTAGTCCCAAATTTTTGATTTTTCACAAGGAAATTGGACCCCAAAAGTTGTTGTCCAATTTGTCCTGAGTACGCTGATACCAAATATGTGGGGGGGGGAACTGTTTTGGCGCACAGCAGGGCTTGGAAAGGAAGTAATAACGTTTTGGAATGCAGACGTTGGTGGGGGTCATGTTCCGTTTGCAGTGCCCCAGATGAGCCTAAACAGTGGAAACCCCCACAAGTGACCCCATTTTGGAAACTAGACCCCTTAAGGAGCTTATCTAGATGTGTGGTGAGCACTTTGAACCCCCTAGTGCTTCACAGAAATTTATAAACGCAGAGCCGTGAAAATAAAAAATCATTTTTTTTCTCAAAAATGATTTTTTTAGCCAGCTATTTTTTATTTTCCCAAGGGTAATCGGAGAAATTAGAACCCCAAAATTGGTGTGCAATTTGTCCTGAGTATGCTGATACCCCATATGTTGGGGTAAACCACTGTTTGGGCGCACGGCAGGGCTCGGAAGGGAGGGAGCGCCATTTGACTTTTTGAACGCCACATCGTGTTTGGAGACCCCCTGATGTGCCTAAATAGTGGAAATCCCTCAATTCTAGCTCCAACCCTAATCCCAACACACCCCTAACCCTAATCCCAACCCTAATCCTAACCTAAATCCCAACCCTAATTGTAACCCTAACCCATAACCCTAATTATAACCCTAACCCTAAGGCTAGGTTCATTTTGCGTTTTACCAGCCCGTTCAACACATAGCGTTGACGGGCTGGTAATGGTATAGCATAACGCGATCGCATTATGCTATACCCGCTAGCGCAGAGGAATCAGCAGATGATTCATCTGCGCTAGCGGTGACGGAGCCCAAACGCTGCAGCCCGCGTCCGAGGCTCCGTCACTGAATGATGGCACGTCGCAAACGCATGCCGCTTTACGGCATGCGTCGCGATGCGCCCTCAAATGGGGGTGAATGGCAGCGTTAACGGACTGCGTTACACCGCGTTATACCGCTGTGTAACGCAGTCCGTCTAACGGACTGCCATAACGCAGTATGAACCCAGCCTAACCCTAACGCTAATTATAACCCTTACCCTAAGGCTGCTTTCACACTTCCGGCGGGCGCCTGTCGGCGCCCCCGGCATTTTGCCGCAGCGCCGCATCAGAATACCTGATGCGCCGCCGGCGGTCGCATGCGGTTTTTTGCCGGATGGTTTCTGATGCCCGGAGACATCAGAAACCATCCGGCAAAAACAAAAAACGTTACATGCAGCGTTTTGTCCGGCCGCCGCAATGCACATTTGCGCCGCATCCGGACAAAACCGCATGCAACGCATTGACATGCGGCGCCATCCGGCGCTAATGCAAGTCAATGCAAAAAAAACGCATGCGGCACATCAGATTTTCTGATGCGGCGCTGCGGCTAAATGCCGGGGGCGCCGTCAGGCGCACACCGGATGTGTGAAACCAGCCTAATGCTAACCCTAACCCTAATTATAACCTTAACCCTAATTATAACCCTAACCCTAATTATAACCCTAACCCTAACAGAAAAATGAAAATAAATATAATTTCTACTTTTTATTATATGTCCCTAACTAAGGGGGTGATAAATGGGGGGGTTATGTGCTGTTTTTTTTATTTTGATCACTGTGATAGTTTATCACAGTGATCAAAATGTACTTTTATGAGAATGAATGAAAAAAAATTTGAATCTGCCGCCAAGCAGATCGGCGGGCGCACTGCGCATGCGCCCGCCATTTTTTTTTTGCAGGGAGAAGAAGCCGGGATCCTGGGGCCTGCGGGAGGACGGAGGACACCGGTAAGTATATGGGGGGGCGATCGGGGGACCGGGGGACCCTCATTTTCTCCCCTCTGATGTGCGATCACATCAGAGGGGAGAGAAATCATTTTTTTTTTTTTTTTTTTGCGATCGCGGCTATGCTTGCATAGCCGCGATCGCAACACCGGGATCGGTGAATACCGACCCGATCATGTTCTCTGGGGTCTCGGCTACCCCGGTAGCCGAGACCCCAGAGAATATTTGCCCATCCCCCCACCAGCACAGCGGCACATAGCGGCGGGCGCACTGGGCATGCGCCCGCCATTGTCTTAACGGCGCCGGCACCGGGGGACACCGGAGGGCCCGGGGACCACATGGATCTTATAGGGGGCCACATGGGGGTCCTGGGGACCCTTTTTCTCTGTCCTCTGATGTCCGATGACATCAGAGGACAGAGAAATTAAATGGCACAACTTTTTTTTTTTTTTTTGTTGCGGTCGCCGTTATAGGGTTAATAACGGCGATCGCAACATCGGTGTCGGTAAAAACCGACCCGATTCATGTTCTCTGGGGTCTCGGCTACCCCCGGTAGCCGAGACCCCGGAGAAAATGCGCCTCTGGGGGGCGCTATTCACTTTTTCCACAGCGCCGTTAATTAACGGCGCTGTGGTTTAAGTACCCTTAATGACCGCCGTTAAAAGGCGTATCGGCGGTCGTTAAGGGGTTAATCATAATTATCATATTTACACTAGAACAGCCAATAATCTAGCAGCTTTTAATTGTATGTTAATTGACTAACCAGCCCCTTTTTGTAAACGTATAAAACCTTGAATGAATAATAAATGTATGTCTTTGACGAACTGTTATACTGACACTTTCGTGTGGACAGTCCTCATTTCGTTCTGAGCGCTCAAAAAGACATTATATAGAGATTTGGACATGGCAAGCAGCAAACACAGGATATTTTTATCCTAATTAAATTTCCATATCATGGCAAGTGTGATTTTATTTCCTGGGCAGAGAAGACAGTCCTGTCGATAACAGCAGTCCATCTCAAGAGGTCCCAGAATGTTGTGGCAGACTACTTAAGCAGACGGAAGATCTGTGCAACAGATTGGGAGTTAAACGAAGAGGTGTTCCAGTATCTGTGTTATCTCTGAGGCAGACCTCAGATAGATTTATTTGCGACCAGAAAACGCGAAAACGGACAGATTTTACTCACTCAACCCTTCAGACAATCCAGAACGTGTAGATGCGCTAAGTCAGAGATGGGGACGATTCATTTTCCCTGATAGCGCTCATTCCGTCCATCCTCAGGAAAATACAGGAAGATCAGGTGCGGGTACTCCTGATCGTCTCATACTGGCCGAAGAGGAGTTGGTTTCCGCTTTTGAGGATTATGGCAGCAGAATGTCCAGTGGTGCTTCCACAGAGGTAAGATCTCATCCACCAGGGTCCAGCACTCCATCCAGATCAAGGAAGACTCCATCTTTCGGCTTGGAAACTGAGCGGGACATCTTGAGACCCTGGGGGCTGTCGGACCAGGTCATATCCACAATTCAGGCCAGCAGAAAACCAGTTGCTTCTGTGATTTATCACAAGATCTGGAAGAAGTTCTGTCTGGAAGGTGGCAGGTCCGACTTGACGGCAGCGAAACCAGATATCCCAAGCGTCTTAGATTTTCTTCAATCAGGCTTTAATAAAGGTCTTAAGGCTGGGTCTCACATAGCGATACACCAGCGATCCCGACAACGATATGCACTTGTCAGGATCGCTGGTGTATCGCTATATTATCGCTGCTGAGCTGCCAAACAGGCAGCTCAGGGCAGCGATCAGCACAAGGACACTGCGGGTAACATCGCTTAGTTACCCGCAGTGTACCTTGGATACCAGCGCCCTGATGCAGGGAGCTGGTATCCAAGGTACACAGCGGGTTTCCAAGCGCTGCGCGGTGCCTGGAAACCCGCTGTGTACCTTGGATACCAGCTCCCTGCATCAGGGCGCTGGTATCCAAGGTACACAGCGAGTTTCTAGGCACAGCCCTGCGCCTGGAAACCCGCTGTGTACCTTGGTTACCAGCGGATCGCTGGTCTCCCGCCTGTCACACGCAGCGATGCGTGCCTGTCAGCGGGAGACCAGCGATCAAAAAGATGTCCAGACATTTCAGCGACGATCAGCGATACCCGGTAGGGGGGCTGATCGTCGCTGAATGTCACACACAGCGATATCGCTGGTGAGCTCGGTGCTGCGTCACAAAACTAGTGACTCAGCACCGATCTCGCTAGCGAGATCGTTGTGTGAGACGGGCCCTTTAGACCCAGTACCATAAAGGTCCAAATATCAGCCTTAAGTACCTTTTTTGATTATTCTCTGGCCTCTCACCCATGGTTAATAAGGTTTGTCAGGGCAATACAGCGTATGCGTCCCACAATCAGGTAGGTAATCCCCCTTGTGACCTAAACTTGGTTCTCAGATCTCTATGCTCAGACCCCTTCGTCCCTGAAAAAAATATGTCAATTTCCCTCCGAACCATGAAAAATGCATTTCTAATCGCCATTACCACAGCAAAACGTATAGGCGAAATCCAGGCCTTGTCAATACGAGACCCATATCTACGGGTTTGGGATGATCGTATAATCCTGAAATTAGACTCCGCGTTCGTTCCAAAAGTAGCCTCCTGTCCAGGAAATTGTTTTGCCCTCATTCTGCGAAAATCCCTCAAATGAATAGGAGCGGGCCGTGCACGCATTAGATGTCAGACATGCGGTCATTGATTACATCAAAGCCATTCGTAGTTGGAGGCATGACCATGACTTGCTGCTTGTTTTATTTGGGGGGAGAAATAGAGGAAGGAAAGCCTCTAAGGCCACCATCGCAAGATGGATTACATCTGTCATTTCCTTAGCCTATCACTCTCAGGGTATCAGTCCCCCAGAAGGCTTAAAAGCTCATGCAACCAGAGCAATTTCAACTTCATGGGCTGAGAAGGCAGGGGCATCAGTAGACCAAATCTGTAAGGCTGCAACCTGGTCCATGCTAGACACATTTTGTAAACATTACAAACCAGATGTATTATCTAGCCAACAGACTGCCTTTGGGAGGAAGGTTCTCCAGGCAGTAATCCCACCCTGAGGAGGTACTTTGGTATACTCCATGGTGCTGTCAGGAGGGACGCATACCTCCCAACCGTCCCGGGACAGTCCCAATTCTAACCTTCCCACCCGCTGTCTCGCTCGGGACGCTATGTTTCCCGCAGTGCGAGAAGCCGCCACGCCCCCATGCACTTCATCCTCGCCCTCCCTGTCTCTCCACCTCAGCCATTCACATTCAGCAATGACATCGCTGAGTTGTCCTCTGTGTGCAAAGGACCTGTGATGAGGTCACAGGAGGGGAGGAGTTAGGTGTCACATGGTCAGGCTCCTCGGTGTGTGCAGGACTCTGCTGTGCTTGTCATGGTGCTGGATGAGGGTAAGTTTATGTGTAGGGTCAGGAGGAGTTTACAGTGTGGATGTAGCAGTGCTGTGTTGGTATAAGGTGTACGGAGCGGAGCCGTGTGTGCGAGGTGTACGGAGCGGAGCCATGTGTGTACGAGGTGTACGGAGTGGAGCCGTGTGTGTACGAGGTATACGGAGCGGAGCCGTGTGTGTACGAGGTGTAAGGAGCGGAGCCGTGTGTGTACGAGGTGTACGGAGCGGAGCCGTGTGTGTACGAGGTGGATGTAGCAGTGCTGTAGCGTGTACGAGGTGTACAGAGCGGAGCCTTGTGTGTACGAGTTGGATATAGCAGAGCCGTGTGTGTACGAGTTGGATGTAGCAGAGCCGTGTGTGTACGAGTTGAATGGAGCGGAGCTGTGTGTCTGTACGAGGTGTACGGAGCCAAGCCATGCGTGTACGAGGTGCACGGAGCCGAGCTGCGTGTGTACAGAGCTGAGCCGCGCGTGTACAAGGTTTATGGAGCTGGGCCGTGTGTACGAGGTGAATGTAGCAGTGCTGTGTGTGTACGAAACTGAGCCCTGTGTGTACGAAGTGTACGGAGCTGAGCCGCGTGTGTACAGAGCGGAGCAGAGCCGTGTGTGTACGGAGTGGAGCCTTGTGTGTATGTAGCGGAGCCGCGTGTGTACGAGGTGTAAAGAGAAAAACCGCGTGTGTACAAGGTGTACAAATCATGGCTGCATGTGTACAAGGTGTACGGAGTGGAGCCATGTGTATACTGAGTGGAGCCTTGTGTGTGCGAGGTGGACGGAGCTGAGCCGTGTGTGTACGAGGCATACAAAGCGGAACCGTGTGTGTATGAGGTGTGCAGAGCCGTGTGTGTACAAGGTGTATGGTGGGGAGCATTCATACCTCCCAACCGTCCCGAATTCAGCAGGACACTCCCGATTTTGAGAGTCTGCCCCGCTGTCCCGGCCGGGAGCTTTTCCCGTGGACACAGGAGTACATGCCGGAGCCCCGAGAAGCACTTTAAAACTCGCACGTGATGTTCCACTAGAAGTGACGGGCTGGAAGATGACCGGAAATGAGGTAATTTCGGGAGGAGATTGTGACGGAATCATGGAGGCACTTCAGGGAATGCTTCAGATCCATCACTGTGTCCTCCTCCGACAGCGTGGACAGCAGGATTGCCTTGGAATCGGGGATGTCGGCCATGTGAGCGGATCATGATATGTCCTGCACCGGGAGGCTCAGGTGGGCACTACAATGAGAGCTCGGCTGCTATAGTATCTTTATAGAATCTTTATTTCTCTCTCTCTCTGTTTCTTTCTCTCTCTCTGTTCTTTCTTTCCCATCTTTCTTTCTCTCTGTTCTTTTTCTTTCTTTCTCTGTTCTTTCTTTCCCCTCTTTCTTTCTATCTCTCTGTTCTTTCTTTCTATCTGTTCTTTCCTTTCCTTTCTTTCTTTCATTCTTTCTTTCTTTCTTTCTTTCTTTCTTTCTCTCTCTCTGTTCTTTATTTCACCTCTTTCTTTATTTCCCATCTTTCTTTCTCTCTGTTCTTTCTTTCCCCTCTTTCTATCTCTCTGTTCTTTGTTTCTTTCCCCTTTCTTTCTTTCTTTCTTTCTTTCTTTCGTTCTTTCGTTCTTTCTTTCTCTCTGTTCTTTCTTTCCCCTCTTTCTTTCTCTTTCTCTCTGTTCTTTCTTTCTCTTTCTTTCCCTCTCTCTGTTCTTTCTTTCTTTCCCATCTTTCTTTCTCTCTCTGTTCTTTTTCTTTCTTTCTGTTCTTTCTTTCCCCTCTTTCTATCTCTCTGTTCTTTCTCTTTCTGTTCTTTCTCTCTGTTCTTTCTTTCTTTCCCCTCTTTCTCTCTCTGTTCTTTCTCTCTGTTCTTTCTTTCTTTTTCTTTCTCTCTCTCTGTTCTTTCTTTCCCATCTTTCTTTCTCTATCTCTCTGTTCTTTCTCTCTTTGTTCTTTCTTTCCCTTCTTTCTCTTTCTCTCCCTCTCTGTTGTTTCTTTCTTTACCCTTTCTTTTTTTCTCTGTTCTTTTTTTTCTGTCCCCTTTCTTTCTCTCTGTTCTTTCTTTCTCTCTCTGTTTCTTTCTTTCTCTCTATCTCTCTGTTCTTTCCTCTTTCTTTTCTCTCTCTCTGTTCTTTCTTTCGCTCTCTGTTTTTTTCTTTCTTTCTCTTTTCTTTCTTTTCTTTCTTTCTTTCTTTCTTTCTTTCTCTCTCTGTTCTTTCCCCTCTTTCTTTCTCCATCTCTGTTCTTTCTTTCCCCTCTTTCTTATTTTCTCTCTCTCTGTTCTTTCTTGCTTTTCCCTCTTTCTTTCTCTGTTCTTTCTTTCTTTTACTCAGTACCAGTGTGCCCACAGTACCAGTCACTGTGCCCTCAGTACCAGTCAGTGTGTTCACCAGTGCTAAATGGGTGTGGTTGGGGCGTGGACATGGGTGTGACTAGTCGTGAAATGGGTGTGGCCGGGGCGTGGCCTATAATTTGCCACGGCGCGCATGCGCTACTCTTTCCTTGCCCTGGAAATGACTGCTTGCCTTGGATGACTTCCGGGGCAAGGAAAGAGTAGCGCATGCGCTGTAATGATTTTATGCTTTGCCCACTTTGGGCAAAGCACACTGCGCATGCGCGGGGCAGAATTTGAAAAGCGCTATCGAGGGAAGCAGAACGCCATCTGTGGGATTCACAGACGGCGATACGCAAGTGATGCCAAGGAGCGGGGGGAGGGGAGGACAGAGAAAACGCCGCCCTCCGGACCTGGCCGCCCTCATTTACACAAAAGAATCCCAACTTTACTAAGGTATTTTGGCATCAAAACGGGAGTATCTGGATATAAGCTACATACCGATAGGTTGCTTATGGGACGCACTATTCAGCCATATCTTTAGCTGATATGGCTAAAATGGGGTGACAGATTTCCTTTAATAAATGTGTGAAGTTGCATCATCCATGGTGTGGTACTCATTAAAACACTGAGGGAATAGGGGTGGGGAGGGGCCTTTTAACCTCTTGTGTGCTTCCTGTCCCAGTAAGGAGGAGGAGGACGACCTCCATGGTGCTGTCAGGATGGACTCTTGGAAACATAATTACAGGTAGCTCACTTATGACTGTTTTTTCTAAGTTGTGTGTGCTATCGTATATGCAGTTTGGTCTATTATAGTCCTTTCAGTCTCTATTTTTCAGTCTCTTATAGCGGCAAAGTGAGGTGACAGGTTCCCTTTAATACCAACTCGAAACCAAGTGAAGTTTACTTTAAAAAGGGTACAAATTAAAAATGATACGCACAAACATAAGTCACTATTAAAACAGGTTTTACTACAGAAAAAAAGGCACAAAAACCATGATAAATCAAGTTCATAGGCTCAGAGTAATGGTACCAAGATGCTGTTTTCTGACTGACGTTGTATATGTGGCTGACATACAATCCATGTTAGTTTGTCAGACGTCAATGGGAGAGGCTGCCTTTAGGTACTAGTGCATTTTACGGTTTAGAATTACACAAGCACAATCTAACGAAGATGCAAACAAAAAGTAATCAGGAAATGAGATAACTGTATCATGAGTCATCATCTTAGTTTGCCTGCTGCTGACTGCCTGCCTGGGACAACCTTTTCCACATTCCATGTAAGAACTTTAGCCACAGTGGAAAACAATTGGAAAGTTCTCACTTCATGGAACAACCATGCATCACATATTACTACATTTATATAAAATGAATATACTTTTTTTTCGTTAACTGCATAGGGGGACACAGGACCTTGCGGTACACCCTCCTGCCGCAAGGAACTTAACACCAGGTGAAAATTAGGGTTGGCTCCACATGGTGGGCTATATCCTTTCCTAATACATTAGGCAGCTCAATTTTAACATAGGTTTCGTAGGAAGCAGATACGACTTGTATCAGGTTTGCTGCATGATTTTTTTTTCTCCTTTTTCTAGGTGGAGCATATGT
>JARQOD010000003.1:389357465-389420314 GCA_033576555.1 Oophaga sylvatica
TATAGGAGCGGACCCTGTGTGTACGAGGTGAAGGAGCGGAGCCGTGTGTGTACGGGGTTAAACGGGCGGGCCCTTTTGTGTGTACGGGGGGAGAGCATGCTGAGCGTGTCGGGTGTAAAAGCGGAGCTTGTGTGTACAGTTTGGATTAGCAACCCCGGTTGACGATTGGGTTTAGAACCCGGTGTTAATTGATGGAGGGAGCGTGTGTCTGTAGGGGTGAAAGGAGCCAACCCATGCGTGTAGGGTGCAGACGAGCTGCGTTTTAAGGCTGAGCCCCCGGTGTAAAAGGTTTATGGAGGGGGCCGTTTTTACGAGGTGAAATGTAGCAGTGCTGTGTGTGTCAAAACTGAGCCGGGTTTGTACAAGTGTAGGGAGCGACCCCGGGTGTACAGAGGGGGCAAGCCGGGTGTACGGAGTGGGCCTTGTGTGTATTAGGGGACCGGTTGAAGGGGTGTAAAAAAAAAACCGCGTGTGTACAAGGTGTACAAATCAGGGCTGCATTTAAAAGGGTGTACGGAGGGGAGCCATTTTATACGAGGGGACCTTTGTGTGTGCGGGGGTGGACGGAGTGACCGTGGTTACGGGGCAACAAACGGAACCGGTGTGTATGAGGTTGCAGAGCCGTGTGTTAAAAGGGTGTAGGGTGGGGAGCTTTTCATACCTCCCAACCCCCCGAATTCAGCAGAAACTCCCGATTTTGGGGTTTGGCCCGTGCCCGGCCCGGGAGCTTTCCCTGGACAAGGAAAATGCCAGCCCCGAGAACACTTTAAAACTCCACGTGATGTTCCACTGAAGTACGGCGGAAATGACCGGAAATAGGAAATTTCGGGAGGAATTGTGAAGAATCATGGGGGCCTTCGGGGAAATGCTTCAGTTCCATCACTTGTCCTCCCCGACAGGTGGAAAGCGGGATTCCCTTTGGGGAATCGGGATGTGGGCCATGGGGGGGAATCATGTATGTCCTCACCGGGGAGGCTCAGGGGGGCATACAATGAGAGCTGGCTGCTATATTTTTTTTATGAATCTTTTTTTTCTCTCTTCTCTTTTTTCTTTCTCCTTTTGGGTTTTTTTTTTTTCCCATCTTTCTTTCTCTCTGTTCTTTTTCTTTTTTCTCTTTTTCTTTCTTCCCTCTTTCTTTTATCTCTCTTTTCTTTCTTTTTATTTTTTTTCCTTTCCTTTTTTTCTTCATTTTTTTTCTTTTTCTTTCTTTTTTTTTTCTTTCTCCCCCGTTTTTATTTCACTTTTTCTTTTTTCCCATCTTCTTTCTCTCTGTTCTTTTTTTCCCCTTTTCTATCTCTTGTTCTTTGTTTCTTTCCCCTTTCTTTCTTTCTTCTTTCTTTCGTTCTTTCGTTCTTTCTTTCTCTCTGTTCTTTCTTTCCCCTTTTTCTTTCCCCTTTCTCTCTGTTCTTTTTTTCTCTTTCTTTCCCTCTCTCTGTTCTTTCTTTCTTTCCCATCTTTCTTTCTCTCTCTGTTCTTTTCTTTCTTTCTGTTCTTTCTTTCCCCTCTTTCTATCTCTCTGTTCTTTTCTCTTTCTGTTCTTTCTCTCTGTTCTTTCTTTCTTTCCCCTCTTTCTCTCTCTGTTCTTTCTCTCTGTTCTTTCTTTCTTTTTCTTTCTCTCTCTCTGTTCTTTCTTTCCCATCTTTCTTTCTCTATCTCTCTGTTCTTTCTCTCTTTGTTCTTTCTTTCCCTTCTTTCTCTTTCTCTCCCTCTCTGTTGTTTCTTTCTTTACCCTTTCTTTTTTTCTCTGTTCTTTTTTTTCTGTCCCCTTTCTTTCTCTCTGTTCTTTCTTTCTCTCTCTGTTTCTTTCTTTCTCTCTATCTCTCTGTTCTTTCCTCTTTCTTTTTCTCTCTCTCTGTTCTTTCTTTCGCTCTCTGTTTTTCTTTCTTTCTCTTCTCTTTCTTTCTTTCTTTCTTTCTTTCTTTCTTTCTTTCTTTCTCTCTCTGTTCTTTCCCCTCTTTCTTTCTCCATCTCTGTTCTTTCTTTCCCCTCTTTCTTATTTTCTCTCTCTCTGTTCTTTCTTGCTTTTCCCTCTTTCTTTCTCTGTTCTTTCTTTCTTTTACTCAGTACCAGTGTGCCCACAGTACCAGTCACTGTGCCCTCAGTACCAGTCAGTGTGTTCACCAGTGCTAAATGGGTGTGGTTGGGGCGTGGACATGGGTGTGACTAGTCGTGAAATGGGTGTGGCCGGGGCGTGGCCTATAATTTGCCACGGCGCGCATGCGCTACTCTTTCCTTGCCCTGGAAATGACTGCTTGCCTTGGATGACTTCCGGGGCAAGGAAAGAGTAGCGCATGCGCTGTAATGATTTTATGCTTTGCCCACTTTGGGCAAAGCACACTGCGCATGCGCGGGGCAGAATTTGAAAAGCGCTATCGAGGGAAGCAGAACGCCATCTGTGGGATTCACAGACGGCGATACGCAAGTGATGCCAAGGAGCGGGGGGAGGGGAGGACAGAGAAAACGCCGCCCTCCGGACCTGGCCGCCCTCATTTACACAAAAGAATCCCAACTTTACTAAGGTATTTTGGCATCAAAACGGGAGTATCTGGATATAAGCTACATACCGATAGGTTGCTTATGGGACGCACTATTCAGCCATATCTTTAGCTGATATGGCTAAAATGGGGTGACAGATTTCCTTTAATAAATGTGTGAAGTTGCATCATCCATGGTGTGGTACTCATTAAAACACTGAGGGAATAGGGGTGGGGAGGGGCCTTTTAACCTCTTGTGTGCTTCCTGTCCCAGTAAGGAGGAGGAGGACGACCTCCATGGTGCTGTCAGGATGGACTCTTGGAAACATAATTACAGGTAGCTCACTTATGACTGTTTTTTCTAAGTTGTGTGTGCTATCGTATATGCAGTTTGGTCTATTATAGTCCTTTCAGTCTCTATTTTTCAGTCTCTTATAGCGGCAAAGTGAGGTGACAGGTTCCCTTTAATACCAACTCGAAACCAAGTGAAGTTTACTTTAAAAAGGGTACAAATTAAAAATGATACGCACAAACATAAGTCACTATTAAAACAGGTTTTACTACAGAAAAAAAGGCACAAAAACCATGATAAATCAAGTTCATAGGCTCAGAGTAATGGTACCAAGATGCTGTTTTCTGACTGACGTTGTATATGTGGCTGACATACAATCCATGTTAGTTTGTCAGACGTCAATGGGAGAGGCTGCCTTTAGGTACTAGTGCATTTTACGGTTTAGAATTACACAAGCACAATCTAACGAAGATGCAAACAAAAAGTAATCAGGAAATGAGATAACTGTATCATGAGTCATCATCTTAGTTTGCCTGCTGCTGACTGCCTGCCTGGGACAACCTTTTCCACATTCCATGTAAGAACTTTAGCCACAGTGGAAAACAATTGGAAAGTTCTCACTTCATGGAACAACCATGCATCACATATTACTACATTTATATAAAATGAATATACTTTTTTTCGTTAACTGCATAGGGGACACAGGACCTTGCGGTACACCCTCCTGCCGCAAGGAACTTAACACCAGGTGAAAATTAGGGTTGGCTCCACATGGTGGGCTATATCCTTTCCTAATACATTAGGCAGCTCAATTTTAACATAGGTTTCGTAGGAAGCAGATACGACTTGTATCAGGTTTGCTGCATGATTTTTTTTTCTCCTTTTTCTAGGTGGAGCATATGTCCCTCACCTTTTGTTCACCACCTCATAGAGGACACATGGTGCATTGCACAGTAGTGTACCTCCCTGTGGATGACGTTTTGTCACTGGTCAACCATTCCCCATGACTGCTGACGCAGTGAAGTGCTGGCGTCTCTACGATGCATGTGAAGAGAAAAAAATGGTTGACCCTGCAAGTGACCACGGACAATGGATAGGTGACTATATACTTTCCAAAATTTCCCTCCACCAGGGTTTATCTTCTGGAGCTCTTCATCAGGATATTCTTGACCTCTCTTCCTGATTGATACATGTCTCAAAAAATTCCTTTGTAATTTGTTTCAGCAGAGCTAGTGGCCTGCGCTGCAGACAATTCTTAGGGCCCCGTCTCACATAGCGACACACCAGCGATCCCGAAAATGATCAGGATCGCTGGTGTGTCGCTACATGATCGCTGCTGAGCTGCCAAACAGGCAGCGATCAGGACAGCGACACTGTGGGTAACGTCGCCTAGTTACCCGCAGTGTACGTTGGATACCAGCCCGCTGATGCAGGAAGCTGGTAACCAAGGTACACCTCGGGTTTCCAGGCGCTGCGCGGTGCCTGGAAACCCGATGTGTACGTTGGTTACCAGCTCCCTTGCAGCAGAGCGCTGGTATCCAATGTACACATCGGGTTTCCAGGCACAGCCCTGCGGCTGGAAACCCGAAGTGTACCTTGGTTACCAGCTGATTGCTGGTCTCCTGCCTGCCACACGCAGCGATGCGTGCTGGCCAGCGGGAGATCAGCGATCAAAAAAAAGTCCAGGCATTTCTGACACGACCAGCGATTCACAGCAGGGTCCTGATCGCTGGTACATGTCAGACATAGCGAGATCGCTGCTGAGATCGCTGTTTAGCAGTGATCTCGCTATGTGAGACTGGGCCTTTAGACTGGTTGGCTTACAAAAAGACCTTTAATCGAGTCCCCTTCACAGGGAATAGGCTCTTTGTATAGTTCCTAGAGGTGAAATTTAAGGTTGCTACTGAGGGAAAGAGTTTTGCTGTCCCAGAACCTCAGATGCTTTCTGCCGTTCAGGTGCATCCAGAGGTTTTACTCCTTTTGTGACCAAAGGTGCTTGCTCCCCTGATGGTGCTCCTCTGTTCCAGTGGGTTGACAATCATTCTCTATCTGGACAATGATTTGGGTAAAGCCCGTCCAGGGAGGAGAGTCTGTCCAGTCTCCAAATTGCATTGGAGCTATTCAGTTGGATTATTAACAGACAGAAGTAATGTCTGACGCCATCCAAACTCCTGGATTTTTTGGGCATGACCTTCAACACTCGGGTGGTTCAGATTTTTAACCACCAAAGATGTTCTCCTTTCTTCGAGTCAGAATATCTTATTTGTGATGTTCTATCCCTTTTTGTGTCCGGGTTTTGTGCATGATGTTCTCTATTTTCTATTGGTTCCCTTCAACCAGTATCAAACTTGCCAGCTACAACTTTTCATCCTGTTTCTCTAGAACAAGTCAGTGGAGTCTTTGGATGCGTACACCTGCCTCCATCTGGAAAGATCTCTTTTGGTGGTTGATAGCCCCTGCTCTGCTTTCTGTCAGATCCTTCCTCTTTCAACACTCCCCCCTAAGCAAAAAACTGTGAAACACATGTAGGAACGCACACCAGGAGGATAGTCTATTAAGTAAAATTACTTTGCACTGTTTGTGACCATTATTACTTGGGATGCATTGTTTTTCCCCTTGAGGAGCTACTACTGTACCTGTTTCTGTGGTGCCCCTGAGGGTTCAATCGCCACAGAGGTGTTGCATCTCACCCAGAAGTGTGACACTTGACTCTCAGGTAAGGAGGAAGCACCCCTAAGACTCTAACACTGCATCCAACACACCATGCCAGCTGAGCATACGGACTTACCCTTAGGGAGGCTGGTCTGACTCAGTCTGGTTAGCAAAGGGTGTAGTTATGGGTGGGTGGAGTTAGGAGCAGCACTTAGGCTGCTTGTGAGAATAGAGAGCAGACAGTCACTGACTGGGTCTCCTCTGAGTTCACCTCAGGGAGAAACTGCTAGAGTCAGCGAAAGGGTCCGAAAAGGCACGGACGTTGGTTTATCCATCCGTGGCCCCCATCCTGAAGAAGGAAGGACCATGGCCATCAGGGAACGGCCCCTAGACTAGTGGGAAAGCTTCACGCCCTGCTAGTAAGCCGACGGCGGTGATCACTCTATGGGTGACTGTCACCAACCACCAGCATCTCCTTCAAGTCAGAGAGCACTACGGGGTCAAGTACGCACAGAATTGATCTGTTAACCGAAAGGGCCCACAGCTTCGGGACTGAGAGTTTGTGTGGTCAGGTGCTAGGAAGAAAGGAGTAAAGAGCACAGAGAGTAAAGGCCAGAAAGGAACATACTGAAAGGGAGTCTTGGGAAGTGTGACCAATCTACCTGGGGGTTGCTGGACCACTCTCCCGGAGGACACAGTGCCAGGCGAGCATCTGTCTTGCTAGCAACAGACTGTGAGTAAACCCCTGAAACTGCACTTGGACTGTCTTCCTGGTTATTCCAGCGTCGCATATTTCTCTCTGCTACATCCACAAGCACCATTCCTTCACTACCACATCTAGCTGTCCTGGAAGGACACAGCCTCACCTGTAGGAGGTTTACCATCTAGCTGCACAACACCATCCCTTCCAGAAGACCTGCACAGCAGCGCTGGTCACCCTGGCCAGACACTACAGGTGGTGTCACAAATCACTATACAAACATTAATCCCCTGTAAATATCCCCTTTTTGGTGAGCGCCTAGGGCCACGGACTGAGCCGTGGCCACCGTGACATCCCCCATAGAAATCAACGGGCTCAGGTCCGAGTACCCCACGGCCCTGGCGGGCGACTCATTTTTGGCGTCACGAACAGGATCTCGAAGCTCGTTATAACCGAGTCCTGTGTGCCTATATTGACTGTTTTTGTGTAAGAAGCTTTATTGCGAAATTGTGGAACTTTGCCGCCATTACCGCCATATTTGCGCCATGAGGCGCTGGTGAAGACGAAGGGTGTATCTTCGTGGGCGTGAGCTCACTCTGGGGCGCGAAAATAATGACCGCCCAGTTCAAATGCCTCTGCAATGTAAGGACATGCCCCACGGCGAAAGAGATTCGCCTCCTGATCCTCTTTGGGTGGAGGAAGAGGACAAGGAAACCCCGCCCCTCTACTAAACAGCGGGAATCTCCCCATGATGAAGAGACGAACTTCCTGATCAAGATGGCGACCAATGGCGACTTGGAGAGTGAGGGAGCGGAGGAACGCACCTTCCCCAGGAGAGAGAAGATTTCCCCACCACTGAGCTGCCCGCGTTGCCGGAGGATGTCTGCACCCTCCCTGACCCTGATGCAGACGCTGAACTGGCCCGGCACCAGGAGGAAGCGGAGAACATGGAGCGGAGCTGGCAGGCCCCGACGCTGTGTCCGGACCCGCCGCTGGAGCCGAAGCAGCCGCTCCGCCGTCCCTTCACGCCGGCACCTGGAGCAAAAGAGGACCCCTGCATCGCTGCTGACACCATAGCGGAGACACCAGGCCCCGCGGAGGAATCGGTGGCGAACCCTCTCCCCACGCCGCCTGCAGGTGAGCCCGGCCGGCCGCCAGCACCCCCAGAGTAAAATGAGGCCCTGCGGCCTAGAGGACCGGAGCAAACCGGCTCTGCGGCCAGTACCAGCCCCAGCACCTGTCCGTGCTGGAGCTGCCGGCTGGCGCTCAAGTGACACCCGGTGTTGCTCCCACTAAGTAAATGCTAACCCGGACAGGGTCTGCCATTTGTAAATAATGTAATCTGTTTCCATTACCCGTTCATGTTTGTTGTTCTTTTCATATTCTGAACTTTGAAGCCATGAACTGTGCTGGCTCGCAAACTTTCCTGTATATAGTTTGGCACCTCTTTAGGTGCTCTCTCTTGGTTTTACGCAAGTCTTCTAAGGTGCAATGACTGCACCACTACCTCAGAAGACAAAAACCCGTTAGGTGTGGCCGAAGACGAGGTCTGCTGAAATGGCCAATTATGTCTTGCAGCCCATCCAAGACCAACGTGGGAGGTTTGGAGCGGGTCCTCCACAAGCACAAGTTTAAATGCTACTGTCTTATTGCACTTTATCTTGCCTAAACTAAAGAGAGTTTTATAAATGTTATTTAAGCAACATTTAACCTGAAGTGCCTCCCATAAAGTGAAGATTAGTTTGAAATTGTTTTTCTATTAATGTGCACATTATAAAAATTTGCATGTTTCTGTTACAACCTTTACTCTGTTTCAGCCCGCGGACGTGCTGTGTTTAACGGGGGGGGGGAATGTGGCGCCCCTGAGGGATTTAGTCGCCACAGAGGTGTTGCATCTCACCCAGAGGTGTGACACCTGACTCTCAGGTAAGGAGGAAGCACCCCTAAGACTCTAACACTGCATCCAACACACCATGCCAGCTGAGCATACGGACGTACCCTTAGGGAGGTTGGTCTGACTCCGTCTGGTTAGCAAAGGGTGTAGTTATGGGTGGGTGGAGTTAGGAGCAGCACTTAGGCTGCTTGTGAGAATAGAGAGCAGACAGTCACTGACTGGGTCTCCGTCTGAGTTCACCTCAGGGAGAAACTGCTAGAGTCAGCGAAAGGGTCCGAAAAGGCACAGACGTTGGTTTATCCATCCGTGGCCCCCATCCTGAAGAAGGAAGGACCAAGGCCATCAGGGAACGGCCCCTAAACTAGTGGGAAAGCTTCACGCCCTGCTAGTAAGCCGACGGTGGTGATTACTCTATGGGTCACTGTCACCAACCACCAGCATCTCCTTCAAGTCAGAGAGCACTACGGGGTCAAGTACGCACAGAATTGATCTGTTAACCGAAAGGGCCCACAGCTTCGGGACTGAGAGTTTGTGTGGTCAGGTGCTAGGAAGAAAGGAGTAAAGAGCACAGAGAGTAAAGGCCAGAAAGGAACATACTGAAAGGGAGTCTTGGGAAGTGTGACCAATCTACCTGGGGTTGCTGGACCACTCTCCCGGAGGACACAGTGCCAGGCGGGCATCTGTCTTGCTAGCAACAGACTGAGTAAATCGCTGAAACTACACTTGGACTGTCTCCCTGGTTATTCCAGCGTCGCACATTCCTCTCTGCTACATCCACAAGCACCATTCCTTCACTACCACATCTACCTGCCCTGGAAGGACACAGCTTCACCTGTAGGAGGTTTACCATCCAGCTGCACAACACCATCCCTTCTAGAGGACCTGAACAGCAGCGCTGGTCACCCTGGCCAGACACTACAGGTGGTGTCACGAATCACTATACAAACATTAATCCCCTGTAAATATCCCCTTTTTGATGAGCGCCCAGGGCCACGGACCGAGCCGTGGCCACCGTGACATCCCCCATAGAAATCAACGGGCTCGGGTCCGAGTACCCCACGGCCCTGGCGGGCGACTCATATCCAACATGTACTTACTCTAAGGGCTGATCTAAATACTTTTCGCTACACAGTACTTGCTTCTTTATTGCACTTGTATTTGACACTTTATCCTTGCTCGGTATAGTAGTGGTTGTGTTCAATTTCTCTAATTTTTATCACGTTAATATTTAGCTTCCATACCCATTCTCTGTTATTTAGTCCCCTTTTTTAGATGTCTTGTGTGTATTCAATTTTAATATGTCCATAATAAAGTGAATATATATATTTTTCATGAGATATTCTGTATTGCTTCTTTTTTTTTTTGTTTGGTTACTTTTGCTTCCATGACAGGTGGTGACAACCAGATCCAGTCTCTGTGCTGAGGAGTGGTGTTTAATCATCACACCACTCAGGATCTCTGGTCTCTGAAGGAATTCTGACTCCTGATCAACCTCTTGGAACTGGGAGCCATTTTTCTCCCATTAGTCCTTCCTCTTCATAGACTTGTCTGCTTCAAGTTTAAACTGAAAACTCGCCAGCAGTGGCCGATCTTACTCATCAGGAGGGCATTAGGAGCCTCTCAGTCATGAGGGAAACTGCCAGGATTCTGAGTTAATGTTTCCGCTCTCTCCAGTGTTTACATTTCTAGCAGGGCTGTGGAGTCAGAGTAGTGGAGTCGGAGTTGGAGTCGGTATAAAATGGACTGACTCCGACTCCTAAAATATATAATAGGGTACAGTAGTTCAATGCAGTTTGAGGGGAATATTTTTTTCATAAGAATTTGGGAAAGTTATGAAATGTCCTATAAATGTCTGTCCTATTCCTGATCTAAAGGTACTGCCACACTTAGCGATCTGGTTAGCGATCTCAATAACGACGCAAGCTAATGAGAGCGTTGGTGTGATCTCTTTTAGGTCGCTAGTAGCTGCCAAACAGGAGATCTCATAAACAACTCATCAGCGGTCAGCGATCTCTTTAACGACTTTGGCGGTCGTTAGGATCTATTAGCATGTACTGAGTGCTTCTGATTCATAGGAATTTCCAGCATCGCTCCTGCTCTCTGCGTCCTGCTAGCCTGCTTTGCAACTTCTGCGATCCTCTCTGTGACGCAAAAGAGAACTTACAGATATTGCGATCCACTCCGTGACGCAAAACAGTCATGCGTCACAAAAGAGGTCACTCGTCGTTCGCAAAAGGTGCCAAACACAGCGATTCAGGCTCACCAGTGGGACGCCAACGATCAAAAAACGGTCCAGAACTCTAGTGAACGATCAGCGACATCACAGCAGGGGCCACATCGTTGCTACATGCTACACACAATGAGGTCGCAAACGAGATCGCAAAATAGTGACGTTTTAGTGATCTCGTTAGCGATCTCGTTTGCGATCTCGTTTAGTGTGGCATACCCTTAAGGTGTAGACTTTTACTTTTAGCTGATATGAATCTGTGTTGCAGTTTATGTTCATGATAAGTAGTGATGCTCCTCCTCTACAGATAAGGGGAAAAAATAACAAACACCGGGAAGGAAAGCCTACATTCATCTCAGAACTTCTGGAGTGAACAGGAAAGCAGGATTAAGGAAGGTAAGTACTTCTTAAAGCATATCTAAACTTTCAATAAACTGTGCATAAATCAATAGTCCAATATATGTTGTCTCTGTATGCTTGGTGTTTTAGTTTGTTTCTCCTCTTAGCTCATGTTTGGAGAAATTAGCTGCTCTGATGACTTATATACACTATACATAGAATATAAGGTGAAAAACATCTAAAATTCAGAAATACTGTAACAGGATCGATGAGGACATATATATTTTTGTGTGTATGTGTTCTGGAATATGATTCAGCACAAGCATGCTCCCTCCTCCCCTCTTCATAGACTGTGAAGAAATATGATGTGAAGCATTTAGTGAGCTGTACCCTGAGACAAGCTTGACATTGAGGCTATGTGCACACGTTGCGGAATGTGTGCAGAAATTTTTGCGCGTTTTTACCGCAAATTTTTCCTGAACATTCTAGGTCAATAATATAGCGGGAAATACGCAGATTTACCGCGAAATTAATGAACATGATGCTTTTTTCAGCGATGTGTTTTTTTGCGGAAAAAAACACACCATGTGCACAAAAATTGCGGAATTCATTCTAAATAATAAGATGCTTAATTCATGCGTTTTTAAAGCGTTTTTTTGCCACGAAAAAAAGCGAAAAAAAAAACGTGAGAAATCTGCAACGTGTGCACATAGCCTGAAGGTTCAGAGTAAAGCTATCTAACAACATATTTTACAAACTTTATACTTATCATCTGTTCTATTGATTTATGCAAAGATTGTTTTATTTCTATCTCAAATTATTCAGTGCGTGATTCCCTATTCTTGCAATAATTACAATATGCCTTATTTTTTTACAGGACAAAATTATTTTGAGAGCGAATTTACATAATTACAAAATGTCTAAGAAGCATCTTATGAAGTCAGCTGTATTTGAGCATTTCACAGTGACTCAAGATAAAAAACATTTTATGTGTCAGTGTATAAGAGACCCAGATGAAAACAAATGCTGTGATGCCAAAATCAGTACATACTCAGGCAGCTGTAAAAATGCTCCTTCAAGAGCTTCTAAAAAGAGGTTTACAACGCTGCCACCCAGAAGTTTACAAAACTGTGATTGAAAAAGATCACAGCAGCACCAAGAAACCAGAGACCAGCACTTTCCGCTAGGCAAAGGAGGAGGAAAGAGCGTCTCAAACATCAGTTACAAGATATTTTGTACGTGACAAAGTTACTGTAACAATGACAGCAGATGTGTTTAAAAGACGGCTCATCGAGCTTGTTGTGAAGGACATTGTACCATTATCGTTATTTGCACGACCAGCTTTTACAGCTCTTAATGGAGAAATGGCCCGCAAACTTGGTGTTTCTCTGGAAAGAGAAAGTATTAGAAAATTAGTAATTGAAGAAGCCCTTAACCAAAAGGAAGATCTTAAAAAGACTCGAGACGCTTTGTGTTTCTTAAAATGGATGCCTGCACAAGTCACAGTGTGATGTTATGATCCAGGCCAGGGTTAGTTTCATGTTTTTCTCTCCCCAGTCTGTTCATACGGGAGTTAACCTCTGCCTCAGTTTGGGTTCTGTGTGGCTATTTCAGTCTGCTGTGGCCTGCAGACCAATGTCAGTGATAGTTCAGGCTCCCAGGCTAGAGCAGTTGACCAATGATACCGTGTTTTGTCCTCTGCCCATTTACTCTGTTCTCGTGACTTCCTTTTCCTGCCACCCTGTTATGATTTGGTAGCTGAGGAGAGCAGGCAAAAAAGGCAATACACCAGAGAGGTTGGAATCTATTGGATTGCAGTACCCTGACTAACCACCACAACTAAAGGCAGCCGTGGAGCGTACCTACGTTGGTCCTAGACGCCTCGTCACAGCCTGAGAAGCTAACTTCACCTAAAGATAGAAAGAGGAAAACTATCTGCCCCGGAGCAGATCCCCAAAGAACATAGGAAGCCCCCAAACATGTAATGGCGGTTAGACAAGAGGAAATACAGACACAGACAGAAAATAGTATGAGCAAACGTTGGGGCCCAATCTTCCTAGACAGAAAAGGATAGGAAGGTCACTTACTGCAATCCAAAAAACCCTAAAAAAAATACCAACACACTAATTGCAAAAACACCTGAGATCACACGACCTCTACCACCTAAATTAGTTCTCTGGTGTAACAAAACTAAGCCGCAGCCATAGAAAAAACTGGAAAAGGCAAATGAACAAACAATTGGCTGAACTAAACTGAGAGGAGCACAAGCCCCCTGAGGGGACCTGGCAGACCCCCACAGAAGTGCAGGACAAAATGCAAAAAGCAAGCACAAAAAACTACAAGAAGAAAATGTCTTATCTGTTAGCAGAAGATGCAGGCACGACACAGCAGGCTTCGAAGTGAACCAGGAACAAAAGTTGAGACCAGAACAATTGATCACCGGCAACCCTGATGGGAGGGAACCTCCCTTATATAAGACCAGTCAGTAACACCTGATCGCCAATCTTCACAATCTTCATTGAATAGTTCAGTACTGTTTGTAACCACCAGAGGGAGCTTCTGCTCAGAATTCATTTCTAGCACATTCACAACAGTACCCCCCCCTTGAGGAGGGGTCACCGAACCCTCATTATCACCTGAGTAGAGAACTGGGGTTTATTCTCAGCTAAAGGGGTAGAATCGATCCCCAGTAGGGGAATAGACTTCCGTAGGGGTATCAAGGGAAACCCACAACGTTTAGCAAAATCAAAATCCATCAGGTTAATAGCTGCTCCCGAGTCAACAAAAGCCTGAGCAGAAAATGTGGACAGGGAGCAAATCAGGGTAACAGTCAACAAAAATTTAGTCTGAACACTACCCAAGACAACTGAACGTGCAAAACGTCTTCCTCGCTTAGGGCAGACTGAAATAGCATGAGAGGCATCACCACAGTAGAAACATAACCCATTGCGTTTTCGAAACTCATGACGCTGTGCCCCAGAAGCCACTCTATCACACTGCATGGGTTCAGAAGCTGGTTCACAAGGCAACACTATTCCACGCATACCTCTATGCTCACGCAAACGTCTGTCAATTTGAATCGCTAATGACATAGAATCACTGAGACCAGAGGGGACAGGGAATCCCACCATAACATCCTTTACATTCTCTGACAGACCCTTCCGAAAAAGGGCTGCCAAAGCATCGTCATTCAATTTGGTCAGGACTGCCCACCTTCGGAATCTCTGACAGTATAACTCAGCGTCCTCAAGCCCCTGATTTAATGCCAACAAGGCTTTTTCAGCTTGATCAGTGACATTAGGCTCATCGTACAATAACCCCAGAGCCTGAAAAAATGCATCAACATTACTCAAAACAGGGTCCCCAGGTGTCAGGGAAAAAGCCCAATCCTGAGGATTGCCGCGCAGGAGAGAGATGACAATTTGAACCTGCTGTGCTGCGTTCCCTGAGGACTTAGATTTTAAGGCAAAAAACAACTTACAGTTATTTTTGAAATTCAGAAATTTAGCTCGATCCCCTAAAAACAAATCTGGCATGGGAATCCTAGGTTCCACAACAGGCAACCCTGCAAGATAGGTAGCAATACTCCGAACTTCAGTTGCAAGCTGATCCACACGGCCAGACAACTGTGCAAACTCCATTGAGAGAAAAAAAAATCCTCCTCAGCACCCAGAGATACAGAGGGAAAAAAAAAAATCTCTGACAATCTTCTTTCTTTCACACTATTTTTCCCTTCTGTGAGTACCATATAATTATCAGTTTTAGGCCGGTGATACTGTTATGATTTGGTAGCTGAGGAGAGCAGGCAAAAAAGGCAATACACCAGAGAGGTTGGAATCTATTGGATTGCAGTACCCTGACTAACCACCACAACTAAAGGCAGCCGTGGAGCGTACCTACGTTGGTCCTAGACGCCTCGTCACATCCTGAGAAGCTAACTTCACCTAAAGATAGAAAGAGGAAAACTATCTGCCCCGGAGCAGATCCCCAAAGAACATAAGAAGCCCCCAAACATGTAATGGCGGTTAGACAAGAGGAAATACAGACACAGACAGAAAATAGTATGAGCAAACGTTGGGGCCCAATCTTCCTAGACAGAAAAGGATAGGAAGGTCACTTACTGCAATCCAAAAAACCCTAAAAAAAAAATACCAACACACTAATTGCAAAAACACCTGAGATCACACGACCTCTACCACCTACAGTCATGGCCAAAAGTTTTGAGAATGACACAAATATTATATTTTCACATGATCTGCTGCCCTCTGTTTTTTATGTGTGTTTGACAGATGTTTTTATCACAGACAGAAATATAATAATTGCAAACATATGAGTAACAAAAGCTTATATTGACAGTTAGAATGAGTTAATGCAGCAAGTCAATATTTGCAGTGTTGACCCTTCTTCTTCAGGACCTCTGCAATTCTCCCTGGCATGCTCTCAATCAACTTCTGGACCAAATCCTGACTATATAGCAGTCCATTCTTGCACAATCATTGCTTTCATTTTGTCAGAATTTTTAGGTTTTTGTTTGTCCACTCGTCTCTTGATGATTGACCACAAGTTCTCAATGGGATTAAGATCTGTGGAGTTTCCAGGTCATGGACCCAAAATCTCTATGTTTTGTTCCCTGAGCCATTTAGTTATCACCTTTGCTTTATGGCAAGGTGCTCCATCATGATGGAAAAGGCATTGTTGATCGCCAAACTGCTCTTGGAGGGTTGGGAGAAGTTGCTCTTGGAGGACATTCTGGTACCATTCTTTATTCATGGCTGTGTTTTTAGGCAAGAATGTGAGAGAGCCGATTCCCTTGGCTGAGAAGCAACCCCACACATGAATGGTTTCAGGATGCTTAACAGTTGTCATGAGACAAGACTGGTGGTAGCGCTCACCTTGTCTTCTCCGAATGAGGCGTTTTCCTGATGTCCCAAACAATCGAAAAGGGGATTCATCAGAGAAAATAACTTTACCCCAGTCCTCAGCAGTCCACTGCCTGTACCTTTTGCAAAATATCAGTCTGTCCATGATGTTTTTTCTGGAGAGAAGTGGCTTCTTTGCTGCCCTCCTTGAGACCAGGCCTTGCTCCAAGAGTCTCCGCCTCACAGTGCGTGCAGATGCACTCACACCTGCCTGCTGCCATTCCTGAGCAAGCTCTGCACTGCTGGTAGCCCGTTCCCGCAGCTGAAACACTTTTAAGAGACGGTCCTGGCGCTTGCTGGTCTTTCTTGGGTGCCCTGGAGCCTTTTTGGCAACAATGGAACCTCTCTCCTTGAAGTTCTTGATGATGCGATAGATTGTTGACTGAGGTGCAATCTTTCTAGCTGCGATACTCTTCCCTGTTAGGCCATTTTTGTGCATTGCAATGATGACTGCACGTGTTTCTTTAGAGATAACCATGGTTAACAGAAGAGAAACAATGATGCCAAGCACCAGCCTCCTTTTAAAGTGTCCAGTGGTCTCATTCTTACTTAATCATGACAGGTTGATCTCCAGCCATGTTCTCATCAACACCCACACCTGTGTTAATGGAGCAATCACTGAAAAGAGGTTAGCTGGTCCTTTTAAGGCAGGGCTGCAATGATGTTGAAATGTGTTTTGGGGGATAAAGTTCATTTTCTAGCCAAATATTGACTTTGCAAGTAATTGCTGTTAAGCTGATCACTCTTTATAACATTCTGGAGTATATGAAAATTGCCATTAGAAAAAGTGAAGCAGTAGACTTTGTAAAAATTAATATTTGTGTCATTCTCAAAACTTTTGGCCATGACTGTAAATTAGTTCTCTGGTGTAACAAAACTAAGCTGCAGCCATAGAAAAAACTGGAAAAGGCAAATGAACAAACAACTGGCTGAACTAAACTGAGAGGAGCACAAGCCCCCTGAGGGGACCTGGCAGACCCCCACAGAAGTGCAGGACAAAATGCAAAAAGCAAGCACAAAAAACTAAAAGAAGAAAATGTCTTATCTGTTAGCAGAAGATGCAGGCTTCAAAGTGAACCAGGAACAAAAGTTGAGACCAGAACAATTGGTCACCGGCAACCCTGATGGGAGGGAACCTCCCTTATATAAGACCAGTCAGTACACCTGATCGCCAATCTTCACAATCTTCATTGAATAGTTCAGTACTGTTTGTAACCACCAGAGGGAGCTTCTGCTCAGAATTCATTTCTAGCACATTCACAACACCACCCCTCTTGTCTTAGTCTCGCTCCCTGTGCTTGGACCTCTTGGAATGTGACCCGGCTTGTCTTCTGACCTGTTTTACTGTCTCTCGTCTCGGTTATATCTTCTCCCGTCTGGTTCTGACTTCTGGCTTGCATTTGACCACGTGTATTGCTGTGACCTCTGGTACTTCTTGTCCTGACTGGTTCTGACCTCTCTTTCGCCACCTGGTGGCGCTTGTGCTGCGGCTCAGTGGTGTTACACTGTGTGTGCAACCTCTATTCCCTCACCAGTATCTCCTGGTGGAGGTTGCGCTATACTGCACTGCAGTAGCATTAGAGTGAACTATTTTGCGATCAACGTTTGATATGTTTGTGACAACAAAAAATTTGTTACTAAGTCCCTGGCAGTAAAAGATACTATAGCTCATCACAGCAGCCAGTTTCTCCAGACCTTAGTGAAAAAAGTTCTGCAAGATTATGAACTCAAAAAAGAACATTTTCTCTGATGAATGAGAATAATGAAGGTGAACAGCAGCTAGAAGAACATTTCACATTCAGTATGTTGGGGATGGATGGCCACAGTCCTGTTCCCATAACGGAGAAACAAACATATTACTACAGAAGAACAGCAAAATGATTCTTTACAATTAGATGAATCTGCTTCACACCTCTTTCCTATTCATCACATGCTCTGTGTTGTGCACACGCTGCAGCTGGCAATAAGAGATAGTCTGCAAGAGAGACATGCTGGAACTCTGATTAGCAAAGTTAGGAAATTGGTTATTGCTGCCAGAACCTCTAAAATTGAGTCCATCTTGAAGAGACGTGCTGGAAAAGGGTGCAATTGTGGATCAAGCCACTTGGTGGGCAGCACCTATTTAATGAGTGAGTGATTGTTTGAGCTGAAACCCTTCCTTGTAGATATGGCCAACCCTCAGGTAATACTACATGAAGGTCAATGGACACAGGTGGCTGAATTGAAGGAATTGCTTCATCACCCATTTACAGTGACTAAAAAGTTACAAGCTGAGGATTTAACTCCTGGTATTTTTATAAAGGAGTGGAAGAACTTGTTATTTTGCCTGTCCCAAAGAGGAGGTTTAATCGCAGATGGCATTGCTGCTTCAATGAAACGGAGAGAGACACTGCTATTAGAAAATAAAATTCTTCTGGCATCTGTTTATGTGGACCCGAGTCATCATATATTGCTGGATGATCAACAGCTTACTAAAGGAAAAGAAGCTCTGAGGTAGCAGTTAGGATGAGTGGGTTACAGGACGGCCGAGAGCAAGAGGACTCGAGTCCTGCCAGTGCTGCTGCTGCCGTTTCTTCATCCTCATTAGAGGAGGAGTTTGATTTCGACAAGTATTTGGACAACATGGAACAGGCAAAGCGTTGCTGCAAGGAAAAAGATTCCCCTTCCATAGAAAACAGGTTGACCATATTTCAGCAAAATTTTTCACTTGCTCTCAAAGAAGTAGAAGAGTTCAATTGTTCATCAAAACTGACTGTGCAACAGGCAATTCCTTTATACCCTGAAATTGTTAGAGATGTTGCCCATGTGGTTACTGCTTTGCCACCAACCCAAGTTAGTGTAGTGTAGAGAGGTTATTCTCCAGCCTTAAAATAATTACCGTATATACCCATGTATAAGCCGAGATTTTCAGCCCATTTTTTAGGGCTGAAAGTCCCCCTCTCGGCTTATATGCGGGTCATATGCGGGGGGGGAGCGGGGTGTCGGATCATACTCACCCCTCCGCCGGCGCGGTCTCTGCAGCCCCCCTGCTTCTCCCACGATCTCCGGCTCCTTCCTGCAGCGGTCACATGGCACCGCTCATTATAGTCATGAATATGCACATATTCATGACTTTAATGAGCGGTACCACGTGACTGCTGCAGGACTGAAGCGCTGCGGAGAGCGCTGGGAGAAGAGGAGAGGCTGCAGGGATGCGCGGCGGAGGGGTGAGTATAGCTATATTTACCTGTCCCCATGCCACCGTTGCGCACTGCTCCCTCGGTCCTGGCTGTGAATGTTCAGGCAGAGGGCGCGATGACGTCGTTAGTGCGCGCCCCGCCCCCTGCCAGATCATTCACAGCCAGAGGAGTCAGACCGAGGGAGCAGTGCGCAGCGGTGCAGAGAGGACAGGTAAATATCTCAGGTGCCGGGGTCCTGAGCGAGCGGTGACACCGGCACCTGTCCCCCATAGCGTGCCGTTGTCACCGCCTGCTCAGGACACCGGCACCTGGCCCCCAACGACGAGAGGTGAGTATGTCATTTTTTTTTTTTTTGCAGCAGCAGCAGCATATGAGGCCTATACTATGGGGCATAATTGTGCAGCATATGGGGCATAATATGGAGCATATGGGGGCATAATATGGAGCATATGGGGGCATAATATGGAGCATATGGGGGCATAAGCTGTGGAACATATGGGGCATAATCGAGCATATGGGGGCATAATCAGGAGCATATGGGGCATAAGCTGTGGAACATATGGGGGGATAATCTGGAGCATATGGGGGCATAAGATGTGGAACATATGGGGCATAATCTGGAGCATATGGGGGCATAAGATGTGGAACATAATGGGGGCATAAGCTGTGGAACATATGGGGGCATAATCTGGAGCATATGGGGGCATAAGCTGTGAAACATATGGGGCATATTCTGGAGCATATGGGGGCATAATCTGTGGAACATATGGGGCATAATCTGTGGAGCATATTGGGCATAATCTGTGCAGCATATGGGGGCATAATCTGTGGAGCATCATATGGGGGCATAATCATTTTTCACCCTAGGCTTATACACGAGTCAATAAGTTTTCCCAGTTTTTTGTGGCAAAATTAGGGGGGTCGGTTTATACACGGGTCGGCTTATACATGAGTATATACGGTAGGTCAGATTTGAGGTCATCTATGAAGGAGGATCTAATGGAGGAGATACTATTTCTCAGAACAAATTCATAGACTGCACAAGTGTTATTCAGTATGTTTTTGTTAAAAACAGTTTTTTTCCACTTACTGCATAGTGTATAATAAATTCTAAATATGCATTTTTTTTGTTCTAAAGTTGTATTCCAATAAATGTATTTTATGTTCTATGTTCTATCTAAATGTTTTGATTATTGTATCATAATAATGATTAAAAGCCTGATGTTACCATTTTACTACAGTAAATTTAACACTTAAACTTAAACATGAGCCATGTATGAGGGAGTCGGAGTCGTAGAGTCGGGGTTGGTGTCATGGAAATTGAGGTGTCGGAGTTGGAGTCAGAATCGGAGGTTTGGCTTACCGACTACACAGCCCTGATTTGTAATGTGTAAAACTGGGCAATAGACTTTCTGAAACTCTTAATCGCGGTCCTGTGTCCACCAATGTATTCTATAAGCAATTTTGCCTCACGTGTGCGGATGATATTAACCTCTCTTTTTATATGAATAATAGTTATGACCTTTGCATCATTGTTTTAAAGCACATTTTCAATTGGTTATATAGAGCCAGTCTCTACATGCTCCTGTGGTCATACAAACATGTAGCAGCTCTAACCAGTCACTGGCCATTAGGCAGAGCTATAAGTCGTGATTTGCTGTAGCTGTCACATGCCTGTCTGCGGTAGAGCTGAGAATGAGCAGAGGACCTGGGCGGTGCTGGAAGTGGATAAGCCGAAGATTGTAACATGATTATAGTGTATTTCTTTTCTTTTTAATTCAGGGCCATTCATTAGAGAAAAAAAATCGGAGTAGAGAGCACCTCTAACAAGGTGGCATGTTTATTCTTGCTGTTCATCTTGTACCTTGACCTGAACAGAAACCAAGGTATGCCGACCTTTTCTAAAGCTAGTTGGGTACCGTGATCTTTAATGTTACTAGTTCTTGCAAATTAAAAACTGATTTTGTGTCTATGGGAGAATTTGGTGGCGTGACCTGGGTAATAGGTGCCAGGGTTAACCTGCCACTTACACCTGAAAAATGGCAAAGTGTGGACACTAAAAAGTAAAAATTTTAAGTCTGTCAAAGGCTCGGGACATCCATAAACCTTTATACCCTATACATGGTGTGAGGAACTCAGCCGGCCGCCACACGGTAGCCCGGGTATCACAGCTTCTGATACCACCGCCGCTACCAAATGTGACGGACGATCCTTTCCTCCCACGTCACCAATGGGACGTAACTCCACAGGTACAGCTCTCCGGCGCCCCCCTTTGTCTCTCAGGTCAGTAAGAGAACTGCACCTAGAGCAAATGGCCGCCGGGGAAGGTGTCCTGCTACCCACTGGGTATTCTAAGATTCGTGATCAGAGTAAAAGCATCAGCCCAAGATTAATTTTATGGTTTAATTTGCCTTAAGGGCGCACTAGATAATTACAGAAATATACAGTAAAGCTATACAACGTAACTACAATGGAATGGCAGTCAGAGTAAAAATACAACAATAATGTACAAGGCTTAAAGGTATTAGCTATAGATCAATATTACCGGGTTGTAGTATGGTCATGGGAAGGCAGGGGCTTTGCCATTCCCAGGTAGTAGTCTTCAGTTACTGGATAGTCCCCAAAGCATATGTTGCTGCACCCTTGGCAAGACAAATCCGTTTTCTTTTGGTCCTTTCCTAGACCATCTTCTTGGCTTCTGTGTGTGAAATGGAATGAGAGACAGCCTCTTCTTGGCTACAGCTTTTGAACCTGCTAGGCCCTTCCCCATTGCTTTGAAGCCCGCATATTAACTGGCCTGCAATTCATATGGAGCAGGAAACAATGGCTTGAGCTTGAGCTAATTACCATACGACTGACCATCTTATTCAGACCCTGGCCTAAACCAATTAGCATGTAAAGGCCTATTGATTCACAGTGGACATCAAAGCTGGCCGTACTGAATATGCTAATAGGCCCTGTGTAGCTAAAAGTCTGTGGCTGTGTGAACTGACAAAATGGAGGCTGGTACAGGCCCTATACAAAATGGCGACAACCTTTCCTTACACATGGATCTGGACATACAATGGTGGCCCTTGGGTTGTCTACACAGTAGGTGCTGGGCAGATCAGCAATCTACAAGCAAGTATTGCCAAATAAAGATGGCTCAGTCTCTGGACACCAGCGGCAGAATCAGAAGACAAAATCTTAGTTAAGAAAACAGCCAGGGTCAGATACCAGGTGGTCAATGAAAGGAAAGTCAGGCTAGCTGTTGTCAGAGTCAAGAGGGGGATACAGAGCAAATGTGGTCAGGTTCACAAGCCATGAAGCATCAGGATTATCACCAGTGAACCAGGAGATTGAATTGTAAAGTGCTGCTGATTATGTTGGCGCTATAGAATTAAAATTATTATTATTATACCTAATGAACAAATCAAACACTCTTTCTGCCTGACAGGGTGGCACCACAGGTACTTGACTGGACAGCGCCTGCGCTGTCCAGTGTGTCTCCACAACGAGTGCCCTCTATGGGGTGAATGTGGCTGCATCTGGCCACCAGGTCCTGGTAGAGATGCAACAAAAAGCCTTATTTTAATTAAATAGTCACAAGAAAATTTAGTATTAGCAGGCATTATAGAAAAAATGTGACAGCTGCTGTTTACAGTATAGCTGCTCTCTGAAGCACAACTCTTCACTAAATATAATGACATTTATTTTATAGGAATTTCCCTGTACACGTCTTTTAGCAGATATGTTATATTCATGAATTTAGCAAATTGGCTAGAAGCTACAGGAATTTACTAATTCTCAATTATGCCCATCCCCACTGACTGCAGACTGCCAGAAGGCAAATGGCTCTCCAGCTGCCATAAAGTCATAAGTTGCTGGAGAGTGGAGACTTCTGCAGGATACTTTTCCCACTGAAACCACAGATTTACTTACAAAAGTATAGTAACTGCTACATAAACTGTTTCCTGCATCTGGAATTGCAATGTAAAATTGCTTGTAGAAAATGTAGCTAGACCTCACATAATCTTGATCTTTAATACCCAAAAATTACGGATTTACATAAATTATAACCGCAAAAAGTGTTCCAGCAAAAAATCGTTAAAATTCAACCTTTATTAACATGTTAATGCAAACAATTAAAACAATAAAATAACAAATCTGCCCAGTAGGAGGTATATGACATATTACCACATCAATAGTATTATATATCACAGGTACAGTATGCAGGAGCTATAAAGCAGAAATACCCTAAATCAACACTCCTCAATGAGGATGCCCCACAATGCAACTTATTGGCACAACAATATGCCACAAAGCTCATTCAGAAAGGAATAACTCCTATTATCAGTGAAAAAATGGCTGGACTCCCAAAGAATCCTAAGCACTACATGTGACTACCACGATCTGGCTGAACAAAACCAGTCCTAAGCACAGACCAATAGGAAATGATTAACTGGACATACAAGTCCTAAGATAACACTTGCCATATAAAGCGAAGGTACATGAGATATAAGGTATATCACACAAATTAACAATTAAATTACCTAGTAACTGGACCGTGATGATGTGCGTAGTGTTGCCTCCTCCACCCCAACGCGCGTTTCGCTTAAGCTTCTTCCGGGGGTTGTACCTGTGATATATAATACTATTGATGTGGTAATATGTCATATACCTCCTACTGGGCAGATTTGTTATTTTATTGTTTTAATTGTTTGCATTAACATGTTAATAAAGGTTGAATTTTAATGATTTCTTTGCTGGAACACTTTTTTGCGGTTATAATTTATGTAAATCCGTAATTTTTGGGTATTAATGTTCATGTGGAGTGCCAGCTCTAATACTATATACAGCTTTGGACTGTTTTTTTTATATAATCTTGATCTTGACTAAGACTCACGTCGAAACGCGTTGATCTGCGTAACCTATCCATATGGAGCTGTATCTGCTTTAATTTTTCCTGGAAAATGTTTTTCCATTTTAAAGTTACCAATAAATAGTAATTTTAACCTTTTTCAACTCACTGTAAGGTTCTTTGTCTCTTTTGACATGTTCCTTGAAACTCAGTTTTCCGTCGGCCATTTTGCTTTCTGTCTTTCTGCAGCTCTTGCCCTCAGTTAATATGGAGTTTCCAGTTTTCATGTTCCCGCCCTGATTCTCTCCCTCTTGCTTCTTAAGCAGCCTCAGCTGAACAATCAGTGCTCCTGAATCAAGCCTCAGTCAGCCTGTGACCTGACTCCTGGAAACCTAGGATTTTGGACTCCAGCTATTTCCTACTGAGGAACTTTGGAACACTTTTGGGCTTTGGAAACCTGCTGTCTGGTGAATCCATGTTTGCAGAGGAATTACGGTACAGAGAAGAGATCCTGAACCTGCTTGGAGATTTATTGTAGTGCTTGAAGTTACTCTGGCCTGCTGTGTCTCCTGTCGCTGTTCCTGCAAACTGTGTGACCTTTTCTGCATGTTTGTATGAAGTAATACAAGTCATTTCATATCAACCTATGTCTCATGTGTTTTCCTCGCACCCAAGCACAAGACGCTATAGGAACTGTACACTATACATGACAAGATTCAGGAGCCAATGTTTAGTGTCTGCTGGGTCTGGGAAAGCCGTGTCTGCTGTGATTGTGTATATCAGATGTCCGTTTAATACCTTCTGTGATGACAGTGGTTGTGACTTCTCACAACCATTCCAGGTGAGCGCATTCCCTTAAATGTTACTCTGGAGTGTTACCACAGGTAAACACTATTGTTTTTTTTTTTTTTTTTCCTTTTCTCTTCTCCTTCCAGCACTTCTGCCTTAAAAGATCTGGAAGATGGAGGCCCGCATAAAGGAGCTTTGCGGAGTGACTGATACAATCCTTTCAGATGTACAGACTTTAAAGACCCGTTTTGCAAGCCTACAGGACCTCACTAATCATAATTTGCAAGTGTTTGGACAAACTACTCAGGAATTACGAGCCAGGATTGAGGCTCTAGAGGAACGAGTCCAGGCTCCTGCCATAACCCCGAGTTCTGGGATCCCCAAGTTACCTCCTTTTCGTTTTGGCGGTGAACGTGAGAAATTCAGGGGATTTATTAACCAATGCAATCTTTTTTTTTCATTGCACATGCTTCACAATTTCCCACTGAACGATCCAAAGTGCTTACTATAATCATGTTGCTTACCAATAAGGCTTTGATGTGGGCAAACCCTCTGATTGAGACTGAGGATGATTGTTTGAATCACCTTGATGCTTTTATTTCAGCCATGGGGCAGGTGTTTGATGACCCCAATCGAGGTGCAACAGCTGAAGCAGCCATGTTAACTTTGCGCCAAGGTAAGCGTTCAGTAGCCGAATATGCCTTGGATTTCAGGAGATGGGCTCTTGATACCACTTGGGACACTTCCGCCAAAAAATCTATTTTTCGGAAAGGGTTGTCTCCACTGATTAAGGATGAACTTGCTCGTGCTGACCCTCCCACTGCGTTAGGTGACTTTATTAACTATTGTATCCGTATTCATGCTCGTCTGACTGAACGCAGACAAGAGAGATGGTTCGAAAATAATCGCACTAACCTTTTCCTACCTCCCTCCTCAGCTAAGGAACCTTTGAGTAGGATCACAAGGGAACCAGAACCTGAACCCATGCAGGTGGACTCTTTACAAAGACGGGTTAGTGATGCACGCAAAGAACATCGTATAAAAGAAAATCTATGTTTTTACTGTGGTAAGTCAGGGCACTTCATTATAAACTGCCCCAGCCGTTCTCGTAAGACTACTGCAGCAGTCATTCACTGTGAGTGTTGCGAGAGGAGCTCTGTCATGTCCGAGCCTCAGACTCCAGAGAGATCTGCTGCAAGAGATCTTGATTTTTCGGACTTAAACTCTGTTAGTTCTGGGGACAATGACGGTATAAACGCTGCAATTTTTCAAGTTTCCTCAGCGGTGTCCCAGCTGAGTTGTAAAATAAATAATTCTCATTGCTTCCTTTCCATCAAACTCTGGGTGGACTCAGTCTGGGTGTCTAGCTCTGCTATGATCGACTCAGGAGCAAGTGGAAATTTTATGGATATCTCCTTTGCTCTGAAACAGGGGATACGTTCAGTGAAGAAGGCTACTCCAGTACAGATGGAGACTGTGGATGGCTCCCTGCTGACCTCTGGACCAGTGGATCAGGAAACAGAGCCTTTGAGGGTCCTTATGGGTAAAGATCATCAGGAGAAAATGTCTTTCATGCTTATCTCTTCTCCCCACTTTCCCATTATTCTAGGGCTACCATGGCTGCAGGCGCAGAATCCTATGATTAACTGGGAGACCAAGGAATTACACTTTCGGAGAAACAGATGAGTCAAGGAGTTTCAGCTTGCTCTGTTCCTAAAGGAACCATGTCAGTCCCTGAACTACCAGCTGTATACCAGGACTATGTGGATTTATGTGACAAGAAGAACGCTGATCAGCTTCCTCCTCACCGTCCATATGATTGTCCAATCGAATTATTGCCTGGAGCCGAGATACCTTTTGGTAAGATCTACCCCTAGCGGGGCCCGAGCTAAAAGCTTTGAAGGACTACATAGATGAAAATCTAGCCAAAGGCTTCATACGCCCCTCTTCATCTCCCGCAGGTGCACCCATCTTCTTTGTGAAGAAGAAAGATGGATCTCTGAGACCCTGCATAGACTATAGGGAACTCAATAAGGTTACTATTAGAAACCGTTATCCATTGCCTTTAATCCCTGAGTTGTTGGAGAGAGTGCGGCACGCCAAAATTTTCTATAAACTGGATCTCCGTGGGGCCTATAACTTGGTCCGTATTAGACCTGGGGATGAATGGAAGACTGCATTCAGGTCACGCTATGGACACTTCGAATATCTAGTTATGCCTTTTGGTCTGAGTACCGCCCCAGCCACTTTCCAACACTTGGTGAATGACATCTTCAGGGATCTCCTAGATACATTTGTGGTGATTTATCTGGATGATATTCTAATTTTTTCTAACTCCACAGAGGAACATCATGGACATGTGAGAATGGTCTTAGAACGCCTAAGACAAAACCATCTCTACATCAAACTTGAAAAGTGTGAATTCCATAGGACCGAAATTCAATTTCTGGGGTATGTACTATCTACGCAAGGGATTAGTATGGATGGAAGCAAGACCCAAGCCATCAAGGATTGGCCAATTCCTAGAAATGTGAAGGAGGTGCAGCGCTTCATCGGGTTTGCCAACTTCTATAGACGTTTAATTAGGAATTTCTCTGAGGTAGTGTCGCCTATCACCCAACTTACCCGGAAACAGTCTAGGTTCTCCTGGACCCCGCAAGCTCAGGAAGCATTTTCCTGTTTAAAGGATAAATTTACCACCGCACCTATCTTAGTACATCCCAACCCCGAGCTTGCCTTCATAATAGAGGTGGATGCTTCAGACTGTGCCGTTGGAGCTATATTCTCTCAGAGAACAGGTGAGAAGAATGTCTTGCATCCCTGTGCCTTCTTTTCCCAGCAGTTGTCTTCGGCTGAGAGGAACTACGATGTGGGCAATAGAGAATTGTTGGCCATTATTGCCGCCTTCAAGGAATGGAGACACCTTCTTCAGGGAGCTGCACAGCAAATAGTCGTCCTGACAGACCATCGTAACCTTGAATTTATCAGGTCGGCTAAGTGCCTGACTCCTCGCCAGGCTCGCTGGAATCTTTTCCTAAACCAATTTAATTTTGTAATTTCTTATAGACCAGGATCGCGCAATGGAAAGGCTGATGCACTCTCTAGGATTCATTCAGCAGAGACACGTCCACTTACTCCTCCTAAGACTATTCTTCCTGACTCTAGATTCCTGGGAGTGATTCATAATCAAGACCTACTTAAGGACATCAAGGAAGCATACCATGCGGATTCTTTGTTGGCTCAACCCCCAAGGGACGTAAGTCTTGTCTTTAAGAATGGTGTGTGGATTCAGGGACAACGTCTGTATATACCTGAAACAGTCAGATTGAGAGTATTGCAACTCATCCACGATTCCAAGATAGCCGGGCATAGGGGAATTCTAAAGACACAAGAATTTCTTTCTCGTTTCTTTTGGTGGCCCACTTACAGGAAAGATGTTTTAAACTATGTCACTTCATGTGAAGTCTGTGCAAGATGCAAAACACCTCGCTCCTCACCAACTGGTCTGTTACAACCTCTTCCCACCCCGTCCCGCCCGTGGGGATCCATTTCTATGGACTTCATTGTGGAGTTACCAACCTCTCAAGGGAAGAACACCATTCTAGTGGTGGTTGATCGTCTAACAAAGGCAGCTCATTTTATCCCTTGTGTCGGCTTACCCACTGCAAAACAGACATCAGACTTGATGATTAAGAATGTGTTTCGCTTACATGGAGTACCGGATGAGGTCATTTCGGATCGAGGGTTGCAATTTACTTCAAGGTTTTGGCAAAATTTCTGTGCCGCATTGGACATTAAAGTAAACCTTTCTTCTGCTTTTCATCCCCAGACTAATGGACAGACAGAACGAACCAATCAGACCCTGGAGCAGTATCTCCGCTGCTTTATCTGCCACCTACAGGATGATTGGGTGGATCTACTCCCACTGGCTGAGTTCTCTTATAACAACTCTCAGAGTGCCTCCACTAAGCAGTCTCCTTTTTACTCCAATCTAGGTTATCATCCTAACATTCTTCCTCGATTTCCCATAGATACGCCCTTGCCGGCAGTGGCTGAAAGAATCACTTCTTTACAAAAGAATATGGATCTTCTAAAGGAAAATCTAGAATTGGCTCAGGAAAGGTACAAGAAAGCAGCAGATAAATTTCGTAAACCTGCACCAGCTTTCAAGGTAGGAGATTTGGTCTGGCTGTCAACCAGAAATCTTAAAATAAAGATTCCATCGTCTAAATTGGGACATAAGTACATTGGACCTTATAAGATCAGTAAGATTATAAGTGCTGTTGCTTGTCGTCTTCAACTGCCCAGAACTATGAGAATTCACCCTGTCTTTCATGTATCCCTACTAAAGGCTGCAACACCCAATACGTTTCCTGGACGCTCTTCTCCTTGCCCTGACCCAGTGCTGGTCGATGGTCAGGAAGAATTTATGGTGGAAAGGATTCTAGATTCCAGGTTGTACAGAAATCAGTTGCAATATTTGATTAAATGGCAGGGCTACCCAGTGGAGGACAACTCATGGGAACCAGTCAATAATGTAAATGCTCCTCGCCTGCTCCGCCAGTTTCATCAGAGGTACCCTGACAAGCCTGGTCTGAGGTCAACCGGAGGTTGTCCTTAAGGGAGGAGTAATGTAAGGTTCTTTGTCTCTTTTGACATGTTCCTTGAAACTCAGTTTTCCGTCGGCCATTTTGCTTTCTGTCTTCCTGCAGCTCTTGCCCTCAGTTAATATGGAGTTTCCAGTTTTCATGTTCCCGCCCTGATTCTCTCCCTCTTGCTTCTTAAGCAGCCTCAGCTGAACAATCAGTGCTCCTGAATCAAGCCTCAGTCAGCCTGTGACCTGACTCCTGGAAACCTAGGATTTTGGACTCCAGCTATTTCCTACTGAGGAACTTTGGAACACTTTTGGACTTTGGAAACCTGCTGTCTGGTGAATCCATGTTTGCAGAGGAATTACGGTACAGAGAAGAGATCCTGAACCTGCTTGGAGATTTATTGTAGTGCTTGAAGTTACTCTGGCCTGCTGTGTCTCCTGTCGCTGTTCCTGCAAACTGTGTGACCTTTTCTGCATGCTTGTATGAAGTAATACAAGTCATTTCATATCAACCTATGTCTCATGTGTTTTCCTCGCACCCAAGCACAAGACGCTATAGGAACTGTACACTATACATGACACTCACACTGGATCTATTCCTCTTTTTCCAGACCTGACATAACTCGTATTTTCAGTGAGATATTCTGTGGCAGTGGCAGTATAGTATATTGTTCTCTCACCTGACATACCCGAACCTGGTCTGTAATCTGTGATTGCTGGATGGGAGGGCTGCAAATCTCTTTACCTCACGTTATTCCTGTTCTAGCATGATGTTGTGTGTGCGTCATACCGCAGTGTTAAAGTGAATCAGATTTTTCTAATTTTATCCTCATGCTGATTTTTTTTGCCTGGAAATTGGCCTGTTTTGCAACTGCTTTCAGGGTGAGTTTCCACGATCCGGAATGCTTCAGGAAATGCTGCGTGTTTGACGCTGTGCGTTGGCGCAGCGTCAAACACGCAGCGTCCAGATGTTACAGCATAGTGGAGGGGATTTCAAGAAATCCCGTCTCCACTATGCGTAAAAATACGCAGGCGGAAGACCTGCGTTTCCGGACATGCGGCGCTTCTTTTCAGACCGCAGCATGTCCTAGCCTGTTGCGGCGACGCTGCGTCGCCGCAACGGAAATAACACAGGGCTATGCAGCCCTGCGTTCTTTCCGGAGGTGTCCTGAACACATCCGGAAAGAGCGCGCGTCAAAAAGGGGGCGGGGCTTATGATGGAGCGGAATTTCCACTCCGTCAAATGCGCTGTGGTTCCGGACCGTGGAACCACAGCCTCAATCTGCAGTGTGTCAATTTTTCCCTGCATATTTTATGCAATTTTTTTGTACATTTTTTTCCACTGACATGAGTGCAATGGTTGAAATCCGCAGTAAAAACACAATACCTTTTGAGTTTGCTGCAGATCTTATGTGGGTCACCAGGTAAATCCATAAATGAAAAATATAAAAAAAAGCATGAAAAGTTAATGAATCAGTGAGTATCAGTGGTCACGTGGCTCAATGCAAACACGTGCAAGCTCAACTGACTATACATGTGTTTGGGGAGTCCAGAGAGCTAACTATTGACCAATGACTGTCAGCTGAATGCTTTCTAAGGTGTATAGACCCCAGTCTGGGACTAAAATATTTATGAACTATCCTCAGGATAGGTAATTGATGGTGCAGGTGTCGAACTACCAATCAGATGATATTCAGATAAACTGCAGAGCTCCTGGCAGATATCAGCTTATCTGTGGTAGCACAGACAAAATGTCAATAGTTTAGCCCAGCACAGGCCGGAGCAAGCCGCCCCTCCCCCCCTCGCGGCGTAGGCAAAAGCTGGCATGACGGGGTTGGAGGGGTCTGGGATATTCATAAGAGAGTGGGCATTATGCAAAAAGGAGGTTTATAGGGTTAAGGATGAGAGGGGTTTGGGCCAGTTCCCACTCCGGAGGCAGTGTGAGCAGTTCCTGCAACCCCCCCACTGCGCTTACCATGACTTTCGTCTCGCAGGTACTGGAGAGGCTGCGGGTGGCAGCGGAGAGCCAGCCACCGGGTTGGTTGGAGGCACAGGTGACGCAGATCATCGGGGGCGACCGGAAGTTGCCGGGAGAGTAATCAGGTACACGGTGTTCCCAGCGTGTGCGGCCTCCGGAGCGCCTATCGCCCGATGCTCAACCTCGGTCCCAGGTACGCCGCAGGAGCCCCTCCAGGGACCCTCCAGGCCGGGTGCCTGCATGCAAATTTCCAATCAGGCCTCGGGCCGGGAGGAATCCGATTGCTGTGGTGGGGCCTGCTGCGGAGATAGGCCTTCTCCCACATTGCTTCGGGGGGCGGGGCTTCCATGCACCAGGACCTTGGTTTCTTCCTATGATGTCACGGCGGGTCGCCATGGCAACGACCCGGTCAGGTGGCTCACCTCTTCTGCTGGACACAGACGCCGGGGGAGACACCACTGCGATGCAGCGACAGGCGGCTCCCCAGTGGATGCGGGGCTGCCGATCCTGTCGAGAGAAGGGGGAATGTAGTCGTCCTCCAGCAGGGCTGGAGATGATGTCCAGCATGGATTGCCAGGAAATGGAGCGGGCGGTGGGCTTACTCCTTGGGGGCTACCCTCTCAGGGTTCGCCTGCAGGCTCAGGGACTATATATGGGCCTGTTGCATCACAGATTGTGAGGCCAGTTGGGGCTGCGCATCAGGATCTTCAGCTGGAGGCGGACCTCAGTTCCCAGAGGGTCCTGAGAGCGGTTTGGGGACTAGGAACAAATGGAGGAGCACGAGGTCTGCGACTGGGGGGATCACAGCTCCCTCGCAGCCCGGTGAGTATGGTTCCATGTCTTGTCTGTCACCGATGTTTTTACTGTCACCATCGGGGGTTAGTCAAGCAGTAGGGTCTGAAGTTCAGGGCCAGGGGGTGGGGGTTCAGACCGAGTTTGGGGGTGAGGGGGTTAGAGAAATATTGTGCAATGTGCGGGAGTTGCTCATGCGTTTGGATAGGGATAGGTCGACTCTGTCACATTTAGCCGCTTGGGTGGGTGCTCAGGGGTTGGGCCTTGGTGTTGCGGACTTGGGTTCTGTGGCGCCAAGTAGAGTTTCCGATCCAGTATCGGTTTCTGTTCAGACAGAAAAGGAAAAGGTGTGTAGGATTCATCTAGATGATAGGGCGCACGGTGAAGTTTGTCTGTTTTGAGGGCCCACTTGGGGCTCATCTAAAAAAGGAAGTGCGTGAGAAGATTTGGAAAGATAAGTATGTCGAGATCTTTTCACTTCTTCCATTGGAGAAGTTTAATTTAGATAAGGGCAAAAAGGATGAGAGAAAGAAGGAAGAAGAAGAAAAGTGCTGGTGGCATCTGATCCCACAGACGTTTGTTAATTGGCTACAGGCGATTGCGATTTTGGTGAGTGTAGTGGGGGAGAAGGCTCCGGAGAATTGCTCTGCCTTGTTCTGCCTTGGACTCTATAGGGGAGGCACATAGGGTCTATGGGGGTCAGGTATGGCTACGTTACGATGACCAGTTCAGGCAGTGGAAGGCAATTCGTCTGACAATTCGGTGGGATCAGAAGGACATAGGTCTGTGACTGTGGGTTATGGCGCCGACACGGTTTGGTCATTCCTTTCAAGGTGGGGCCAGGGTTGCTGGCCAGTCCGCTTCTCAGGGAGGTTCACAGGGAGCTGTGGGTCAGACAGGGTGTTGAGGTAGGATCTAAGTGACCCTTCACGGTTGACCTAGTGATTTCCAAATTAATTCATAGAACGTTGCTAGCAACATAAATAACCAAACAGACACGTGTTTCCGTCTGGGAGAATCAAAACAGATTCCTATCCCATGTATTACATCATCATCTTTTATAGTATTTAGTGAGCTTGTACTTCAACCAAAAGTATAAAACCACACCTACAACATTTAACCAATGAAAATACAGGAAGACTGGAAACTACATATATGGTCATATCCACGTGACCATAGAAAGGAACAATAGTATCTTATATCTTGTCCAAACTGGAACGGTCTGGTTTTATTACAGCCCATAACCTTTACTCTACTTCTTTATAACGGCCAGGAACTATAGCCTTGTTAAGTAACAGAATTTATCTCATAAACCACAAGATGGAGTTACAAGCACAAAATGGAGCATTCAGTTTTGATGTTTCTTAATTTAATCCTTCACAAGGGCAGTCAGGAGGTCAAAAGCACGGATTATGCTGGCAATTTAAAGACGGCCAGTGTAAATTTGGGACCACATGCAAGTTCAAGCATGTGTGCTTACACTGTAATGGTTCCTCCCATGGAGCGGCCAGATGTTTCAGAAAGAACAAGGGAAAACCAGAGAATGGCAATCTCAAAGGTGGTGACGCCAGTGAAGCTGAACGCGATGGTCCCCTATCTAAGTAGATTTCCAGATAGGAGCAAGGCAAACCTTTTATTGTTGGGTTTTCGGGATGGTTTTAGGATCCCTGCTCCTTCTTTTGAGATTCCTCAGGTCCTTATGAATCTTAGGTCTGCAGAGCAGCATGCTGATGTTGTTATGGAGAAGTTGAGAAAGGAGGTTGAGTTGGGTAGGATGTCTGAACCTTTTGCAGCTCCTCCGTTTGCGTATTTGGTGGTGTCCCCTTTGGGTGTGGTTCCTAGTGGGAAGTCGGTTAATGATGGGATAGACCCGAAGATTTGTTCTGTGTTTACACGTCTTTTGATGAGGCAACGCGCTGGGTGCGTAGTTGTGGCAAGGGTGCATTGTTGGCTAAAACCGATATTGAGTCGGCTTTTTGTTTGTTGTCGGTTCACCCTGAGAGTGTGAGGTTGTTAGGCTGTTATTTGGGAGGGGTTTTTTTTGTAGACAGATTTTTTTTGTAGACAGATTCCTGCCCATGGGTTGCTCTTTGTCTTGTGTGTTTTTGGAGACTTTTAGGTCGTTCATAGAATGGGTTGTTCGAGATGTTTCGGGTTTTCATTCATTGATACACTACTTGGATGACTTTTTGTGTATCGGGCCTGGGCAGTCCAGGTGCTGTGAGGTGATTTTGAAAACGGTCATGTGGGTAGCGGAGCGTTTTGGTTTGCCGCTGGCTCCGGGTAAGACTGAGGGGCCAAGCACGAGCCTCTCTTTCGCCTCTCTTTCTTAGGCATTATAATTGACTCCGTCAGTTGGGAGTTCAGGCTGCCTGAAGAGAAGGTGGCAGCCTTATGGGAGGAGGTGGCGCGAGAGAGGCGGTTGAAGAAGCTGTCGCTGTGTGAAGTTCATTTGCTTCTCGGGAAATTGAATTTTGCTTGTTGCATCATTCCGATGGGGAGAGTTTTTTCGCGCAGGTTGGCTAGCTCCATAAGGCAGATTTGGAGGTTTGGGACAATTATTTGGCCGTTCTTTGTTGATGGAAAAGGTGGTTGGCAATGTAGATTTGGAATTGTTTATGGAAGCTTCAGGTGGTGTTGGTTTCGGGGCATATTTTAGAGGTCAGTGGTGTGCTTCCAGGTGGCCCGAGGAATGGTTTGTTTTGAGTTTGGTTAAGAATGTCACGTTACCCAAGATTTTTCCCATTTTGGTGGCGGTATATTTATGGAGGGCGGATTTTCAAAACAGGAGAGTCCATTTCAATTGTGACATGGGCTTGATTTGCGCGATCAACAGTTTGACGGCATCTTCACCTCCGTTAATACGGGTACTTCGGCAGTTGATATTGTCTTGCCTGTCCATAAATTCCTATGTTACTGCATCACACGTGCTGGGTGTGAAGAATTCCATCGCTGACTCCTTGTCTCATTTTCAGTGGGAGCGTTTTCGGTTGCTGGCCCCGGATGCGGAATAACACGGTACGGATTGCCCGGCAGAACTCTGGAATGTGGTCTCCGGGCTGCAGGTTCTTTGATTCAGGCGGCTTTGGCTCCAGCACGTGGGCTGTTTACCAATTATTAAAGGGGTCATGGGAAGGGTGGCTGGTGTTGTGTGGGGCTGACTCTACTATGGATGAACAGGTGGGAGCATATTACTGTGGTTAACTCATGGGGCCGAGGAAGGTTGGTCAGTGGCTAAGGTTGGTCGGATTAGTACAGCATTAGCTTTTGGTTTCAAGTTTCGGGGTCAGAGAGATTTGACAAAGGTGTTTTTGGGGTTTAGAAGAATGGGCAGTCAAGGGGATGGTAGGTGCCCGGTCTCTTTTACGGTGCTGGAACAATTAGGAGGTTGTATGGAAGCGGTTTGTGTTTCTGACTTCGAAGCTGCTCTGTTTCGTCTGGCTTTTTCTTGTGCATTTTTTGGGGCATTACAAATTGGGGAATTGGTGTCACCCAGTAACAATAGGCCAGGAGGATTGTTGGCTAAGGATGTGGTGAGTGACAACGGTCATTTAGAATTTCGGATCAGGCGGTCTAAAACGGACTAGGAGGGGAAGGGTAGGCGCGTCGTGTTGGGGGTAGTACCTGGTTCGTTGAATTGGCCATTGCGCTGTTTACAGGCTTTTGATAGTTTTCGGCCTAATAAGGAAGGGCGATTACTGTGTCACGAAGATGGTTCTTTTCTGTCAAAATTTCAGCTTGTTGCGGTTTTCCGGCAGGGTTTGGATTTGTTAGGACTGGATGCTTCTCGGTTTGCATCTCATTCATTTAGAATTGGGGCAGCAGCAGAGGCGGCGGTTGGTGGTTTACCCCCCGAAGTGGTACAAAGGATCGGGAGATGGGATTCCAGGCGTTACAAGAGTTATATTAGGCCTCAGGGAGTGGGGGTAGTTCCTTAAGGTGGGAACTGATGGTTGTTGCTCTGTTGTTGAAAGCTGTTGGTAATATGTTTGCATTTTGTTGTAGGTGCAAATCCTCTGTTGGTCTGGATCCTGGGCCATTACTACGTCCATTGGGGGGCAAGGCGTGCTGACGTGCGGCGCAAGGGAAGGCAACTTGGTTTTCCCAGGAGCGTGGCGGTTATCAGGTGGTTGGGTTTCAGGGGCATGGAATGGAACAGGGTCATTTAGGACGCTCATAGTAGTGTCAGGTTGGTGTCACGCAGTATAGCAGATATATATATGTGATGTCAGTAATCTATATCAAAAGGGCAACATACTATATAACATGCGCATAGATATATGATAACATAGATTTACCTGACAGAATGTCCAGAGGGTCAAAACGGAATCCGTTATACGCTGTCTCCGGCTAGAGGGTGACCGGGGTCTAAGCTGACCCTAAACTGGGGTCCTAACTAATCCCTCAACCTGGAGGTACTGTTAAAGGTACAGAGGTCCAGGCCACCAGCGTAAACCCTGTCTCCTATCAATCCCTGCCAACTGTAATCTAGTCCTAAGAAGGACCCTGAATACCACCAAAGGGAATGAACAGGTAACGGTTAATGAACAGAAAGACAAACAACAAAGACAAGAAATAAAGTAAATAAAGTCTTACATACAACACTCACACACAGTAGGAACACCTAAGGTCTCAGAGAAAAACTATAAGCTGTAAGAGTAAAAACAACTAAGGAGCTCTTAGCTTAAATATTCTCAGAACCGATCCAGTCTGCTAAACTACATGAATGCTTTCACCGGCGTCCAACACCCAGACTGGCAGAAACATAAAGGAAACTAATTAGAACATAATCAAAAGCAGCCGGGCGAGGCTGCACCTAGCCTTAGCAAAGAGCTAGGAAAAATTAACTCTCTCATTACCAAAAAACAAAGAAACAGCAGCTCAGCTGTGAGAAGTCAGAATGTGCAATCGCGACGATCTTCATGGCGATGCACCCATGACAGTACCCCCCCTTCTACGAGGGGCCTCCGGACCCTCATGACCAGGTCTGTCCGGGTGAGTTGTGTGAAAGGTCCGAATCAATCGATCTGCGTTAACATCAGACGCAGGGACCCACGTCCCCTCCTCAGGACCATACCCCTCCACTGAACTAAGTACTGAAGGGATCGGCGACTGAGACGTGAGTCAATGATTTTCGACCCATGAATTTCCACGTTATCATTGACCACCACTGAAGGAGGTAGAGGTGACGGTATGACTGGTGCCACATACTTTTTAAGTAATGACTTGTGAAACACATTATGATTTTTAAACGTAGGAGGGAGGTCCAGACGAAATGCCACAGGATTAATTATGGAACTGATCCTGTACGGCCCGATGAATCTGGGACCCAACCTCCAGGAGGAAACTTTACGTTTTATATTCCTGGTAGACAACCAAACCAGATCGTTCACCTTCAGATCTAGACCAGAAACTCTCCTCCTATCAGCCATCCGTTTGTAACGGTTCCCCGTAACCTTCAGTCTTAAGCGATCTGGAACTATCAGTCTCCTGGAAGTGCCACAGGGGCGTCCCCCTGAGCCCCCAATACCTCCCCTTCAAGCTCAGAGCATACAGCTGACACTACAACTCCCTCCTGAGGAATAGGAAACCGGATCATCCGTCTTCCCGGCCCCTGGGAAAGTACGAGATAAGGCATCAGGAAGCAACTTTATTGAGCCGTCATATGCGCGATGAGGAGGTAACTCTTTACACCCCTCCTCTGAGAACATCTCCCCAAAGTCCTCCAGAAAAGGAGACAAAGTCCTAGGCACAACCGCACCGATGACCGTGCTCATGCAGTTATTCCTGCAAAATTCACCCCACTGGCTTATCTTTCTGGATTGCCAATCAATCACTGGGTTATGTTTAGCCAACCAAGGAAGTCCCAACACAATAGGAGTAGGTAGACCCTCCAACACATAACAAGACAATTGCTCTTTATGTATTGCCCCTACTCGAAGATCTATGTTATGAACAGCTTGTACCAAGCTACCTTGACCAAGAGGTCTAGAATCAATAGAGAGTATAGGGACCGGTTTGGCCAATACACTCAGTTGCATACCATGCACCTGGGCAAACCGAGCGTCCACCAAATTAGCCCCGGACCCACTATCAAGAAAAACAGAAATCCTCTCAGTTCTAGTACCAATCACCACCTCCGCAGGCACGAGAAACTGAGAGGGATTTGGGGACGAAATACACACTCCCAGGTTAACTCCTTGGCTCAAAGAGGTCCGGGATGGACACCCCCCAACAAAATGTCCCTCTCTCCCGCAAAAGAAACACCTTCTAGTCTTGCGGCGCACCGCCGATTCCCTCCTACAAAATGATGTCCCTCCCAACTGCATGGGTTCCTCAGAACAGACCAGGGGAACCTCAGTATAAGGGACTTTAGTAGTAGGTGGAGTCATCATGGGGGGCGGAGTTACCTCGCGTCTTCCCCGAAGTAGTCTATCAATGCGAATAGCGAGGGCCATAGCAGCCTCCAGTGATGGAGGAGAATCATACTGAGCCAACACATCTTTTAATTTGTCAGACAACCCTTGACAAAACTGGCTCCTAAGAGCTGGGTCATTCCACTGAGTATCTGTTGCCCATCTACGGAACTCAGAAGAATATTCCTCCGCTGGACGATTTCCTTGCCGTATTTTACGTAACCTTGTTTCAGCAAGGGAGACTCGATCCGGATCATCATATACCAGACCCAGGGCAGTAAAAAATCGATCCACTGACTGGAGATCTGGGGAGCCTGGTGGAATAGAGAACGCCCAAGATTGAGGGTCCCCTTGTAAGAGCGAGATAACAATTCCCACCCTCTGCTCTTCACTCCCAGATGACCGAGGCCGCAGCCGAAAGTACAATTTACATGCCTCCCGGAAAGTAAAAAATTTGTCCCGCCCACCAGTGAACCTGTCCGGGAGAGCAACCTTAGGTTCAGATCTGGTTTGCTCCGGGAGGGACAAAACCTTGGACTTAATGTCTGCAAATTCCATGGACAACCCCTGCAACTGCCGGGCCAGCTGGGCTACTGGATCCATGACAGCTGGGGAGAATCTTTAGTTGGGCCGGTGAAAATGTCACGCAGTATAGCAGATATATATATGTGATGTCAGTAATCTATATCAAAAGGGCAACATACTATATAACATGCGCATAGATATATGATAACATAGATTTACCTGACAGAATGTCCAGAGGGTCAAAACGGAATCCGTTATACGCTGTCTCCGGCTAGAGGGTGACCGGGGTCTAAGCTGACCCTAAACTGGGGTCCTAACTAATCCCTCAACCTGGAGGTACTGTTAAAGGTACAGAGGTCCAGGCCACCAGCGTAAACCCTGTCTCCTATCAATCCCTGCCAACTGTAATCTAGTCCTAAGAAGGACCCTGAATACCACCAAAGGGAATGAACAGGTAACGGTTAATGAACAGAAAGACAAACAACAAAGACAAGAAATAAAGTAAATAAAGTCTTACATACAACACTCACACACAGTAGGAACACTAAGGTCTCAGAGAAAAACTATAAGCTGTAAGAGTAAAAACAACTAAGGAGCTCTTAGCTTAAATATTCTCAGAACCGATCCAGTCTGCTAAACTACATGAATGCTTTCACCGGCGTCCAACACCCAGACTGGCAGAAACATAAAGGAAACTAATTAGAACATAATCAAAAGCAGCCGGGCGAGGCTGCACCTAGCCTTAGCAAAGAGCTAGGAAAAATTAACTCTCTCATTACCAAAAAACAAAGAAACAGCAGCTCAGCTGTGAGAAGTCAGAATGTGCAATCGCGACGATCTTCATGGCGATGCACCCATGACAGTTGGACAGGCCTCCTGATATTCTGGTGCTACACGTAGGGGGGAATGACTTGCGTGTTCGCCCCTTGCATGAATTGGTGAGGGACATTAAACATGAACTGTTGAGGTTATGGATAGCTTTTAGTGGGATGACGGTAGTATGGTCAGATATTGTTCCTCGGAAATGCTGGCGACATGCTAGATTGGCGGAGAAGATTAATAAGGCGAGGATTAAAGTGAATTGGGCGATATCCAGTTTTGTGACTAGAAATGGAGTTGTGGCTGTACGGCATTTTGAGTTGGAAGCAGGGGACTGGGAATTCCTGTTGGGAGACGGGGTGCATTTGAATGCTGTGGGTATTGATTTGTGGGCACTCGGTTTACAGGGCGGTATTGAGAGGGCCATAGCAGTTTGTTTCAGGAGGGGTCTCGGGTATTTGAGGTGGTCATATACCCTCGTTGTGGCGGTTGGGGGGTCATTGAAGTTGGTGCTAAATTGGTCTGAGGATCCGTGGGTATATGGATTCCTCAGTTGGTGTTATTTGATGGTTTTCTAGTCTGGTGATTTTGGGGGACTTTGGCAACGTTTAGGCCGGATTCCCGGGGTTTAAGTGGATAATGGTACCCTTCGGGGTGTTTGGTGCTCCCGAGCCAGTAGGGTAACGGCTGGGAGTAATTTATGGTTTTATTTGTCCACTTTCAGTATAGTTAATCACCAGATTTCTGAGCTTCAAGGACCCTTCCCATGTTATTTATTAATTTATTGTTAAATATTTGTATGTTCATAATAAAAGGCTGATGTGGCCAATTATTATCCAATTTTGGTGTAAGTGTCTTCATTGGGATAAGGGATACTGGGTTTTGGGGGAGGGGTTAGCAGGGTATAATGTTAACTTAGTTGCCCCACCGGAAGATCGACAATACCAATGTCATGGCCAACCCATTAAAGTGGTTTATCTCACAGATGTATAGGTTTCTGGTGTTCCTTTTATAAAACTGCTTGTTATGTTTCATGACAATTGAATGATGCTTTTTTTTTCCAAGGATAACAGTAAATATCCCAATTTTATTCCAAAATTACGGTATATTACGTGATTAATGAATGTGCTGTTTGTTCAGAACTTTAATGTTGAGGGACTAATAGGAATTAATTGCATCTCTGAATGATCTGCCAGACACTTATCAAGCAAATGAAAACGCTCAATCTTGTAATAGCATTTTTTTATTAAATTATATTTAGAAATTACTTCATATTACTCCATAAGTAATTATTAAATCAGGGTTATAATAACCAATTAACCAATCGGTTCTATGAGAGTAAAATGTAGCATCGACTGACATGAATCCTGCTGTAAAGAAAACTAAAGTGCAATGACATAAAACACGAAGAACAACTTTGTAAAGACCACAGAAAAATAAACAAACAAAAAATAACACATTTTTATGCTTTTAACCAATGGTACAAAAATACCTAATGCGATCCACCAGGACAACAATGCTGGTCCACTCTAGGAGATAAAACTTCTCCTAATCTGGAAGTGAGGAATAGGGGCAGTCATTTTGTTCATGATTACTCTGCCTGGAGAAAGCAGAGTCTTGATGTGACTGATCAGTAATTACAGCTTTGTATTAACGTTATCTGTGAAATGAGAATTGTTCCACGTCGCTGTGGAGTCCTTTAGGCAATAATTGGATTTTACATCAGTCTAATCACAGTTTTGTACAAATCTGTCTTTGAAGTGTATTCCTGCTCGCTTCTTTTTTACTTAACCCTAAATCATCTTCAAAAACATCAAATGATCCAAGTATAAAATTGACTTTAATAGTGCTTCAACTCTGTAGTATCTGAATAAGTAAGGGACTTTTAATAGCTTTCCATTGACTATTGGAAATATAGTGAATAGGGGATTTTTCTAAGGCTCTACAGCTACTCAGGGGCCCAACGTATAAGTGGACAGTGATACTATAAATTGCAAGTGTAGGTTGGAGGAGCCCTGCTACTCTAGAGCCCTCCTGATGGTACTTTGCTTCCCCAGCCTCAGTTGTCAGTGAATGTTGGCTTCTCCATGATTAGTCCACATTGTGGATTGTCCATGAGGCAGAAGGCTGCAAGCAGTCATGTCCCATGGGGTATATTCCTTTCTGTTACACAGCTAAGATCTGTGAGGTAAAATAAGGCTGGCGGTATATATATCTACATGTACATGCATAATTAAAAGAAGGAAGATGCTGCAATGGTGACTTTGCTGATGAGAAAGTTCACTGTAACTTTTTGTTGCTCTTTTACTTCCAATGTTAACATTACTTCCAAAGTAGATGCAACAGAGAGGGCGCCATCTGCTGAGCAGTCACCGATATGGCAACTAGGCATCAGTAATATGTCAGCTCATAAGACACTAGGCCTAAACTCTGCATTGTAATAGTGCAGCACTCAGATTGGAAGCACTGCTGATGCCACTCACTCAGTTGTATGGAAATAGTTTCTTGGATAGAGAGACATTTGAGGGTCCATGTGGAGGAGGTGCATTTATATGGTGTTTCTGTTAATACTTAATACTTCTCAGTCCCCTGTTTTATACAAGTGAGCAGGCCAAAAATGATGTGAGTTAAATCTTACCAGGAAATATCTACAGTATATACATATATCTGAATTTCTTATGTAGGCTTATACCTAGATTATCTATAAGACAAACCTGGTCAAGTGCTTATGGCATGTAGCACTTAGCAAGCTGGGAAGCTTGGGATAATGTGGTAGCCCTGGTACAGTGTAATCTATACAGGTCCAAAGTGCAGAAATGATGAGAACTTCCATCTATAAAGTCCCATGACATGTTGCTGGTATTTCAGGCACAGGCTGGTATAATCACTCTATGAACCAGTATTTTAAATGTAAACTTGGTGTTGGGCCATGTCGTGATTTATGAAGTTTCCCAGCAATGCTTTAAAGATTTTGGTAAAAAACACTATCCCACTAATAATAATAAAAATAATAAATGCAATCTCTTCTCTTCTAAGTAAATTCAGCTGGTGCTGAATTACACTTTTTGATATTTACTAGGATTTATTAAAATCCTAGTAAATTAAAATAAATTAAAATCTCTTCTCTTCTAAGTAAATTCAGCTGGTGCTGAATCACACTTTTTGATATTTACTAGGATGGATTTGAAAGAAAGGAATTGTGGTTAATGTACAGTACCTAAAATACAGGCAGTGCCCACCAGTCATTTCTGTCTGGAACTTTAATCCACAGTTACAGTCTGAGATAATTTCTACATTGTATGTATGTATATGCAATAAAGCAAGGATAAATTCAATAGAAGATTCAGATATTGCACTTTTCATCTTTGCCACCAAGATAACACATACACTGTATTACCAGCAAGTACCTTCGTAATCTTTGAGATGCAGCAAAGGCTCTGTTTTACAATTTACATCTGTAACGCTCTATTACACTACACATCCTACTGTTTTATTAAAGTAGTAGTATAGCTTTATCTTACAGAAGCCATATTTCAGAGAGCACCTCTAGATAACATCAAGACTATCTGAAGCCTTCAGTCCTGTCTTTAACGCAACCTAATTTTGCCTTCTTCACTTTTTTTAATTAAGACTTTTAATTAGGTTTTGAGAATAAAAAATTGTTCCATCCACATAAGTATTTATACTGTTGATGTTCCCTGAGGTCACTCCAAAAAACGACTGACGATACAGTGCTTTTATAATGACTCGTGCTTGTTTTTTGCTGATCTTCTTGTGAGGCGCAGACTACTCCCCAGCCTTCTGGCTTCCTGTTTGCCGGGTGATGAGGCACTTCTGTTTGTTTGACAATTTCGACCAGCGCTGCAAATCCGATGCAGCATTGGAGGAACGCAGGGGTACTGCAGATAGTTTGGTTCAGCTATCTGGCCTGCTTTAGAGCAGTGCCAGTCCTTACCTAGAAGACTGGCCATTGTTGATAGACTGCAGAGGTGGCCAGTAGACAATAAAATTAAAAAGCCCAATAATCTTGAGAACAGAGTAATAACAGGCAAATTACAAAGTTGCTTGTTTTTACAAACACTGCATTTGTAACCATTTATGATGATGAGAAAACTACTTTAAATCCTCAAATGTTCCTATCAGTGCTTCAGACAGATTTGTTGTAGTAATTGGCATGTCTGTATCATCATACAAATTAGGCTGGTTTCACATTTGCGTTCAGGAGGGCTGCGGATGGCTGCCTACTTCCTCCTTTCTTCCTCGTTGAAGCTCCGCCTACTTCTGTATGCATCCTGCGTTTGTCTGCGTACCTATCTTTAACATTGGGTACGCAGGGACATACCCGCACGAAAACACACACGTCAAATCACCGCATGCGATTGCTAACAATATCGAAAAATCACTTAAAATGAGCTAGGTGACAAAATGTACTGTGTGTTTTTTTGGCTGCACCATTGATTATGGCCTATCATTTGCCTTTTTGCCCCAACTGGACATGTCCTGCACAGCTACTAAAACCACCAGCTGTTACTGGGTTGTTGATGGTGGTCATACTTATCTCCAGAACATATGCCACAGAAAAAAAATATAGTATTGCATGATGCCCACACATTTCATAATTAGTATATCTATGGTACTTAAAAACAGTCATTGACTCCAGGGGAAATCTTCCTCTTTCACCAGCGCATTTATCATATATGCTTTCAATTTTTTTTCTGGCCTTTGGTGGAAAATGATCGGCTCTTACTTTTCCATCCCAAAAAAGTTTGGGATTAAGTTTAACCCTCTCCAATCCTTTAGTGGTATCCATACGAAATGTGAACTGAGGAATTGGAGATGACCCTTATAACTATTTCCACATTAAACAGGATTATTTTAAAATAATTACAAAATAGTAGGTACTTTCTAACATAACTCAGCCTTATTGCTTAATCCGAATATGTATGATGTGTATAGCACTTAAATTTGAGAAAAGCACCTCAAAATTACATAGTACTTGGGGTATTGTTTATGCTCTCGTACCAACATCACAATGTATATCTTGTAGCAGGGGCGGACACTGACAGCTTGGGGCCCCCCTCCCTGCCAGGTACGCTGCTTATGATGAGGGCAATCTGGCAGTGGGACCCCTGGAGCCTCGGGCTCCGAGAAACAATCCACATCGCCCTCACCTGCCTGTAAGCAGGGGCGTAAATAGCAATCACAGGGCTACATAGCAAAAGTTCTATTTGGGCCTCCGCACCTTTAAAAATAATATATATATTAAATTTCTTCACTGAGATGGAGACATATATACTGTGTGTGTAATAAATATATATATATATATATATATATTATATGTATATATATATATATATATATATATATACATATATATATATATATATATATAATATACACACAGTACAGACCAAAAGTTTGGACACGCCTCATTCAAAGATTCTTCTGTATTTTCATGACTATGAAAATTGTAGAATCACACTGAAGGCATCAAAACTATGAATTAACACATGTGGAATTATACATTACACTTTACAAAAAAGTGTGAAACAACTTAAAATATTTCTTATATTCTAGGTTCTTCAAAGTAGCCACCTTTTGCTTTGATTACTGCTTTGCACTCAGAAAAGGTGAACGGATGGACTCTACATGCCTGGTTCCCACCGTGAAGCATGGAGGAGGTGGTGTGATGGTGTGGGGGTGCTTTGCTGGTGACACTGTTGGGGATTATTCAGACCCCTGTTCTCAGAATCTCTGGGGGGGCCCAGTGCTTGAATCCCCAGTGATCAGCAAGTTATCCACGATCCGATGGATCACACATACATCGTACATATACCGTACATACATACACCATGCATACATGTACATACACACACATACACCGTACATACATATACCGTACATACATACATATACTGTACATACCTATACCGTACATACACACACAAACACTGTACATACATATACCGTACATACATACACATATACCGTATATACACACACACATACAGTACAGACCAAAAGTTTGGACACACCTTCTCATTCAATGATTTTTTTGTATTTTCATGGCTATGAAAATTGTAGAATCACACTGAAGGCATCAAAACTATGAATTAACACATGTGGAATTATATATTACACTTTACAAAAAAGTGTGAAACAACTGAAAATGTCTTATATTCTAGGTTCTTCAAAGTAGCCACCTTTTGCTTTGATTACTGCTTTGCACGCAGAAAAGGTGAACGGATGGACTCTACATGCCTGGTTCCCACCGTGAAGCATGGAGGAGGAGGTGTGATGGTGTGGGGGTGCTTTGCTGGTGACACTGTTGGGGATTTATTCAAAATTGAAGGCATACTGAACCAGCATGGCTACCACAACATCTTGCAGCAGCATGCTATTCCATCCGGTTTGCTTTAGTTGGACCATCATTTATTTTTCAACAGGACAATGACCACAAACACACCTCCAGGCTGTGTAAGGGCTTTTTGACCAAGAAGGAGAGTGATGGGGTGCTACGCCAGATGACCTGGCCTCCACAGTCACCAGATCTGAACCCAATTGAGATGGTTTGGGGTGAGCTGGACCGCAGAGTGAAGGCAAAAGAGCCAACAAGTGCTAAGCATCTCTGGCAACTCCTTCAAGACTGTTGGAAGACCATTTCCGGTGACTACCTCTTGAAGCTCATCAAGAGAATGCCAAGAGTGTGCAAAGCAGTAATCAAAGCAAAAGGTGGCTACTTTGAAGAACCTAGAATATAAGACATATTTTCAGTTGTTTCACACTTTTTTGTTAAGTATATAATTCCACATATGTTAATTCATAGTTTTGATGCCTTTAGTGTGAATGTACAATTTTCATAGTCATGAAAATACAGAAAAATCTTTGAATGAGAAGGTGTGTCCAAAATTTTGTTCTGTACTGTACATACTCACATAGATACACACACATACATACACAGATGCAAACACACACACACACATAGATACATATAGTGTACATACATAAACACACATGGATACACATACACACACATACTGTACATACAGTACATACACATATGTACATATGCAAACACACACATACTAATTTATGACCTAAGGTGTTCAGGTGAGCCCTGGAGCAGGTCGTCCTCATAGTTCAACTAGAGAGGGCAGCAGAACCCACTGTGGGGGATGGGGACACAGCAGAGAGCACTGATATCAGGCCCCTGCCGTGCTATCAGCCTCCTCCCCCGACCTCTTCTCTGAGATACTGCTGGGAATAGAACAGTGGAGGGAGCAGAAGACAGTCCTGCTCTTCCTCCACTGTTTTCCCCTGTGTGCTGTGTGGCCCGGGGCCTCTGACTACAGGTGAACACTCACTATTGGGACGCGCCATGCAGGAGGACAGACTGCAGCCAGTGAGCCCTCTCCTCAGTCTGGTGAGGAAAGCGTTCATTGGCCAGCGTTTCTCCCTGCATGACACCCCCCCTTTTTGAACTCCTGCACTCTGCGTGCCGCTCTCCCAGCTCTGGGCATACACATGATTACTGGAAGGAGTGAGAGGGGCCCGATGCTGCATGACACCAGGCCCCTCTCACTCCAGCTTGTAATCTTGACTCAATGGCCCCATATCGACTGCATACTGTGCCGCTATGGGCTGCCTGCACAGGTCCCCTCCACCTTCGGGCCCAGGTGCAGTTGCACCAGCGGTATGTCCGCCCCTGTCTTGTAGTGCTGGAGCAATACTGTATGTATTGTCATCATAATTAAAAATAAAATTGTGAACAAAAAATGTATTTATTTTTTTTTTAATCCATGAGTACAACCATAATAGTAAATAGACATGAAACAGTTCTTGGACCAGACTCTACTAAAAAAGTGTCATCTGAGAAAGGTAATGTTTATCCATGTTAGATATGAGAACTGGTACATACGTACACAGGTTATTTTTTGGATAAAATGAGAAGCTAAAATTCATTTCTACACTTTATTCTACTATTCACTGCGGGTTGTGACACTTTTTTTTAAATTTAGTAGCAAAAATTGAGTAGCAAAAACCCATCCACACTATTTGTTAATTGCAACGGACCAAATGGTTCATTGCTGACCGATACTTATGGCTTATTTTACAGTTCTTTCATGAAAACAGTAGAACGTCCTTTAGGCCGGCATCACACATGCAAGAAACTCGCACGAACACCCGGCAATGCCGCCGGCACTCGGACCGGAGCATGCGGCTGCATGTAATTCTATGCAGCCGCACGCTGCGGTCCGAGTGCAGGCAGCAGTTCCGGGTGTTCATGCGAGAGACTCGCACGAGAATCGTGCAAGTTTCTCGCATGTGTGATCCCGGCCTTAGACTGAGTTACAAGAGAGGCTGCATATCAGCTATGTAAAAGTGTCGAACAGCCATAAGCGAGCTGTACATGTAAACATTTTCACAGGTACCTGTTCTGTCTCCATCTACAAGTACTATATGTGAGGCCCATTGAAATGTAGCAATTATTGATACAACTGGAAGAATAACTGGAAGAATAACACAATTGTTATTTCTGTGATTGTACAGATAGCAGCTGTGCAGCACTTGGCAAATCAGCCCTAGTTATTAGCAGACTGGCGACCCACATGGATTCTATAGCAGACATACTGCATTGCAAATAACATTTGTTATTTACTGAAAATCCAAAATATGTTTTTTTTCTTTTTGCTGCCTGGCAGATAACCACTACTTGCAAGGGCAGCATTTGTGGGGCAAACGATTAATTAAATCGATCATTTTGCTTTGTAAGATATATTTTAACCACTTCCTGCTGTGGACAATATTGGTTTGGTTTTTGTACTTAGGCCACATTCACACGTTGAGTAATTGTGTTTTTTGTAAGCCAAAATCAGAAGATCAATAAGAGGAAAGGTATAATAGAAACACTTGCACCCCTTCTGCTTTTTTTTTACCCTTTCCTGGTTTTGACTTACAAATACTGAGGTAAAATACTGACCAAATACTGAACGTGGACTTACGGCACATTTTTTTCTTCCCTTTTTTCCAAGCATCATAACTTTTTTGTATTCTTCTGTCAACATAGCTGTTTGAGGGCTACTTTTTTGTGGGAGAAGTTTTATATTTTTGAATGAACATTGAATATTTTACAATATAATGTACTGAAAAATGGGGGGAAAAAATCCAAATGGGTAAAAAAAACAAAAACATTGCAATTCCGCCATTTTTTTTTTAGTTTTGTTTTGGGGAGGGTTTGATTTAATTTTCAATTTGCAGTAAAAATGAGCAAATTGACCTGGTAACATGAGTCTTCAGGTGTGTGTACAATATATATAATGTGTGTAATATATACAAAAAAATCAGAAATTTGTAAAAAAAATAAAAAATGGCTGGTCGCCATTTTCTGTAACGTGTAGCTTATTTTTTCAGCAATTAAGTTTTTTTTTCCCTATGCATAAGCTGTGGATTTTAGTGATGCCATATTAGAAGTGCAAACAATGTTTTCATCACTTCTTGTTTTTTTGGAGTATTTGTGGCAAGCAAAAAAATCAATTCCTAGCGTTTTGAATATATTTTTTGCTTTACACCATTTAGTGTACAGGATAAATATTTTTATATGTTAATTAGACTTTTGCAAATGCTGCACTGCCAAATATGTTCACTTTTTTTTTTCATTTTGTTATTTTTGTATTGGGAAAACAGGATTGTTTCTTGAACCTATAATTCAAATTGTCTTGAATCTACAAACCCAAATTGGTGCGACATCAAGATTGTGCTAAGTAAATGCCGCTTTGAGTGCTTGACGGTGGCATTTAAGGGATTAAACAGCAGTGCTCGGAGCTAGCCCTCATTGCTGCTGTAAGTGGTAGGTTCTGATTGCATTATTCAGCCGGCACCCTGTGTGTGTAGCCTGCGCCCCTCATGTACCGCACATGTATGGCAGATGTCCATGTTAATTATACAAGTAAATTGCTATCCCCTGGCTTAGATAAAATAGTCTAAGGATGTCACTCAGAGTAAGTTTCATCTTACAGTTGTACCAATTTCACATAATATTGCTACCTGTAGATGGACTTTTTATAGATTTAGTACAAGAGTTGAGGCCATATCACTGGGTGGGGAATCATTTTATTTCGTACCTAATTTCACACCTGATTATAGAAATAAGCCCTTTAGCTTATGCAGAACATTATTACTTATTGCGGTGGCTTGGTTAAGAATATGTTTTTATTTATCCCCACCTCTTCCTCTCAGTCTCTTGGCATTTTATAGTGCATAAGAATATCTTCCTCCCACCACAACAGCATTTAGGCCAGGGTCAGACTTGCGAGAACCTCGCACAAGTCTCGTGCGAGTCTCTCGCATCAACACCCGGCGCTACCGCCAGCACTCGGACCGGAGCGTGCAGCTGCATAGAAATACATGCAGCCGCATGCTCCAGTCCAAGTGCCGGCGGCAGCGCCAGGTGTTGATGCAAGAGAATCGTGTGAGACTTGTGCGAGTTTCTCGCAAGTCTGACCCCGGCCTTAGTGTAGGTGTTGCAGCAATGAATTACTATGGGCCACATTTCTCATGACATGGTCTTTACCAGATTGCCTCTTATTCACAGGCATCCAGTGACATTGTTGAGGCACAAGAAAAATTTAGTATGGTCGCTGATTCTTGGCAAGGTATGTAGTGATGCTCCAATGCATTGTTCCCCAACATGTGGCTCTACAGCTTTTGCAAAACTAAAACTCCCAGTATCTTTTCTGTTGGTTTTATATAAGGAAATCATAATACTGATGATCATAATCCTAGCATACTCTTTGACAGTAACAGGCTGTCTGGGCATAATGAGAGTTGTAAGTTTTACAACAGCCAGAAAGCCAAAAGTTCGAGTAAACAGCTCTAATGAATTTTTGGGTACTGCTAGAATGTGATGGTGATAATTGACTGCAAGATATAATGAACCTCTACTGAGAATAGAAGAAAAGACCGTTTTGGCTGTAAGGCGTCTTAACCAGATAGGAAGTGTCTATGGGCAATTCAACCATTGACATTTCTGCTTAACAGAACATTAAAATTCACACAGTCAAAACGATAACGATATAAAAAATTATTTCCCTCATAGAACGACTGTTTCGTCAAACATTATTTCGTACCTTCAACGTAAAGTATTTGGAAGTTTTCACTTATAAAACAGTTCACATTGCTACATAGTTCATCGTCATTACTGTAACCTCTTCATTCCCCTAACTGCCCACATGAAGCATTTACAATCTGTAGAACTTGTATTCATATTCCCTTTGAGTTCAGGTTCTTCCTATAATTCCTGCTACCTGTTCGAGGTTTGAGTGGAAATCTGAATGACGTCTTCAGTTCACTTTGTAGTTTTGACGTCTGTTTATTGAAAAGGTGCAAACGCTACTGGTGAATATAAACCAAATGTGTGGTCTGTAAGGATTTATACCGTATGTGAAGAAGACCTCTTAGCAAAGCTTGTCCAAGTAGGAGGCCCAACATCTTTAACCCAGTGGCACAAAGGACACATACATTCTTTTTATTATTTTTTAAGATCTTACTCCTTTAATAACACGGCTCTGCTTCTGTTCCCTTATATCTGCTCCAGGCAGTGATGCCTTGAGTCCCCATGAGGTGCTTCCTGTGTTGAAAGCGTTCGTTGGCTACGAGAGGCACTGTTGGTTGTAGACCGAGTAGATGAAGAACCTGAGCGTGAGCTTCTGGAGCCTGAGGAAGATGATCCAGGTTTCATTAGGCGAGCTTTAGGTGCTTCTGCATCCTCCCTTTAAAGGCCAAAAGAATAAATTATTTGACAGGAAAGATTATTGCACTACCCTCTGGTTCTGGAACTATTGCATGCTTTAGCTCCCAGCATGTCCTGAAATTTCATGTAGTATTGCCAGAGGTAGAGAGACACAGGTTTGAGACCACAAGTGTACAATAATATGATATGTTAGCGGCAATTAAACTGAATATTTGTAAGTGTAGCTACTTTGGGCCTTGTGCCGTCAGATCAGATTACAGGAGACTATATTTCACCATTCCCAATAATTACCTAATTTCGTTCAGGAACTCATCTTCTTCCCGTTTTTTGAGCTCTTTCTTTCGAAACAGGTACCAGCACAGGAGAACTAGGAATAGCACCCCACCTATAGAGCCACAGGTGATCCCTGCTAGAAATGCCACATTGGTTGGAGCTATGAAACAAAAAAATAACTTTAGTTTAAAGAAACAGCATCTTAAAATGATCAGAATATAGCTGTGGTATAATCAATATTTTTCTTCATCTGAAGCGTGCAAGAAGTTGTCGATCCTCAACACAAACTCTACAGGTTGCAGATATGGTAACAAAATAATTCTCCTTATTGTTTATTAAAATAATAACATTAGGATTATTGATTTGCCTTTCTCCTGTGTTTCCAAAACAGGCTGCACTACTGGTATGTGCCAGGACAAAAGTTATCTCTTTTGTTGGTGACCTGACTACTGGGGCCTGTAATTGGCTGCAATGGTCAGGTAAAAAGAATCGCTGTCACCATTCAAATGACCAAAGAACTATACATTATCACTTCCTGTCTTGGTACAGACTACCATAACGGCCTACACTGGAGTCAAGGAGCTTAGAGTAGATAAGTAAAATGTTGTCTTGTAGCCTTCCCTACAATCTGTAAAGTTGTTTCTGTTGAGACCAGGCAACCCTTTAAATAATGTGTCTGATGTCAAGCAGAATAGTGAGTGAGTTAATACATAATACAGGATGTAACTCGGGATCAGTACAGGATCAGTAATATAATGTATGTACACAGTGACAGCACCAGCAAAATAGTGAGTGCTGCTTTGGAGAATAATACAGGATGTAACTCAGGATCAGTACAGGATCAGTAATGTAATGTATGTACACAGTGACAGCACCAGCAGAATTGTGAGTGCGGCTCTGGAGTATAATACAGGATGTAACTCAGGATCAGTAATGTAATGTATGTATACAGTGACTGCACCAGCAGAATAGTGAGAGCGGCTCTGGAGTATAATACAGGATGTAACTCAGGATCAGTACAGGATAATAATGCAATGTATGTATACAGTGACTGCACCAGCAGAGTAGTGAGTGCAGCTCTGGAGTATAATACAGGATATAACTTAGGATCAGTAATGTAATGTGTGTACACAGTGACTCCACCAGCAGAATAGTGAGTGCAGCTCTGAGGTATAATACAGGATGTAACTCAGGATCAGTACAGGATAATAATGCAATGTATGTATACAGTGACTGCACCAGCAGAGTAGTGAGTGCAGCTCTGGAGTATAAGGCCGGTTTCACACGTCCTGATAGTTCCAGTACCGGAAAAATCGGTACCGGAGATATCAGTGTCTGTGTGTCCGTGTGTGTACTATGTGCGGCACAAGTGTGGCAACCGTGTGCCACCCGTGTGCCGCATCAGTACCACACAGACTCACGGACGGCCGCCGGGGAAGTAGCGCTACAGTAAGCGCTGTACCCCTGCGGCTGGTGCTGAAGCCGGCTGTAATTCCCCCTGCTCTGCCTGCGAGCAGAGGAGAACGATGAGCGGTATATTAATACACCGCTCTTCGTTCTCCTCTGCTCGCAGGCAGAGTAGGGGGAATTACAGCAGGCTTCAGCACCAGCTGCGGGGGACAGCGGCTTACTGTAGCCGCTACTTCCCCGGCGGACGTCCGTGCACATGGAGGACTTTGAACAGTTCTCCGTGTACACATGTGCGGGACGTTTTCCAGTCTGTGTAAAAACGGACATGTCAGAGTATTTTGCACAAGGACACACGGTCCGTGAAAACACACTGACATCTACATAGACCCATTCATTTGAATGGGTCTACGTGTGTATGTGTCTCCAGTACGTGTAAAAACTGTCACCACACGTACCGGAGACACGGACGTGTGAAACCTGCCTAATACAGGATGTAACTCAGGAGCAGTACAGGATAATAATGTAATGTATGTACACACTGACTGCACCAGCAGAATAGTGAGTGCAGCTCTGGAGTATAATACAGGATGTAACTTGGAATCAGTACAGGATCAGTAATGTAATGTATGTACACAGTGATTCCACCAGCAGAATAGTGAGCGCAGCTCTGGAGTATAATACAGGATGTAACTCAGGATCAGGAATATAATGTGTGTACATGGAAGTGAGTTTCGTTAAGATTTTTATTTATTTATTTTTCTATACAAGAAGTAGCATCCACCTCTCAACAGTTATTTAAATGTTGCAAGCATCATACACATCAATGTACAGTACAGTAGATAATCAGTTCTGTGTGGTTCTGCACTTTTTGTATGTTTTTTTTTAATAACCTTTCTGAAAGTTTCTACGTACTCTGAGCTGTCAGGTGTACATAACATATCCGGCTTCCAGCTTGGTTTGATACAATACAGCGGTACGAGCCATTGTCTGCTTTACTGATGTTTTGCAAAAATAGTTGCTGAGGAGATCCTAGGGTACAAGGGGATACACTTTTTTATGAGGCATGTTATGATTACACTTGTTATTGTGACATATAACTCAAATTAATAGACAGACGATATCAGCCAAAAGGAGGGCATTGGTTTGCGCTACAGAGAGTCATGATAATGACATTTGCTAACTACAGTAAATGTTAAGAACGGTTAGGTGCCTTATAAAGTATAGTATCCATTTTGATCAAGTAGTTTTAACACTAAATATACTGTTATTCAATGCAGTGTGATCTTGCCCTAACAGATTCCTCTGAAAGGAACTCTGAACAGGTTTTTGCTAGCTCATCTGAGTACATCCTGCTGTATGTAAATACAGGGTGGGCCATTTATATGGATACACCTAAATAAAATGGGAATGGTTGGTGATATCAACTTCCTGTTTGTGGCACATTAGTATATGGGAGGGGTAAAACTTTTCAAGATGTGTGGTGACGATGGCGGCCATTTTGAAGTTGGTCCAATCAACTTTCCAGAAAACTGTTCAAGTAGCAATGCTCGGACCTGACTCCCATAATGTGGTGGTGCACCATCTTGCTGGAAAAACTCAGGGAATGTGCATATTCAGTTTCCTGGAAAGTGGATTTGTAATCGTGGGCCAGTTGAATGGCCACCAAGGTCTCCCTATCTGACTCCATTAGACTTTTATCTTTGGGGTCATTTGAAGGCAATTATCTATGCTGTAAAGATACGAGATGTGCAGCATCTGAAACAACGGATGCTGGAAGCCTGTGCTAGCATGTTATCTCCGGTGTTGCTATCGGTTTGTCAAGAGTGGGAGAAGAGGGTTGCAATGACAATCCAACACAATGGGCAGCACTTTGAACATATTTTATAAGGAGTCATAAGCTTGTAAATAACTCATGAAAGAATAAAGTTACGTTAAAACCAAGCACACCATTGTTTTTCTTGTGAAATTCTCAATAAGTGTGATGTGTCACATGACCCTCTTCCCATTGAAAAAATAAAGTTGGATCCAAAATGGTCGATTTCAAAATGGCCGCCATGGTCACCACCCATCTTGAAAAGATTTCCCCTACCATATACTAATGTGCCACAAACAGGAAGTTTATATCACCAACCATTCCCATTTTATTTAGGTGTATCCATATAAATGGCCCACCCTGTAGAAGCTGAATCCAACAATGAATCGCTTAGTTTACTGGGTGCAGCCATTCTGACACAATCAGAGTTTTTAGATTTAGCGATACAGCAGAGCTGAGGAAGCTAACCCCGGCCACACCAGGCTCTGTATGTACAATGTCCATGGACAGTGAGGTACCTGTTACAGGAGGGGGCGTGGTGGACTAGCATGCAAGTGCTGCTGTGTCCCAGCAATGCTCCTGGTGCTAAAATAATCATTGCAAACAAACAAGAGCACAGAGCTTTCTATTCAACAATGCTGAAATCTGTGTTTTAACCCCTACATCACACAGTCTTCAAATTACATAGCAAAAACCTGCTGACAGATTCCCTTTAACCCCTTTCTACCATATGACGTACTATGCCGTCCATGTGACCTGGGTCTTAAGTCCCAGTGACGGGATAGTACGTCATAGTCAATTGGCCGCGCTCACAGTCGCAGCCGGGTGTCATCTGATTTTCACAGCTGACACCCGGCACTATGTGCTTGGAGCAGTCACGGACCGCTCCCGGCACTTTAACCCCCGGCATAGGGAACCATCGCGTTGGGAGGCGGCTCCTTGCTTGCTTCCCTGAGACCCTCAGAGCAACGCGATGTGATCATGTTGTTCCGAGGGCCTCCTCCCTGCAGGACCCTGGATCCAAGATGGCTGCGGGGTCCTTCCGGGTCCTGCAGGGAGGTGGCTTGTCAATGCCTGATGAGAGCAGGCGCCGGCAAGCCTCCTGCACTGCCTGTCAGATCGCTGATCTGACACAGTGCTCTTCAAACTGTCAGATCAGCGATCTAACACTATATAATGATGTCCCATCCTGGGACAATGTAAAAATGTAAAAAAAATAAACGTGTAAAAATATTTTAAAAAAATCCCCTAAATAAAAAAAATATATATTTCCCCAATGAACACATTATTATTATGTAAATAAAAAAAACAATAAAAGCACACATATTTAGTATTGCGGCGTCCGTAACAACCTGCCCTATAAAACTGTCCCACTAGTTAACCCCTTTAGTGAACCCCTTAAAAAAAAAAACAACAATACTTTATCATCATACTGCCGAACAAAAAGTGGAATAACACGCGATAAAAAAGATGGATATAAATAAAAATGGTACCACTCAAAACGTCATCTTGTCCTGCAAAAAACAAGCCGCCATACAGCATCATCAGTGAAAAAATAAAAAAGTTATAGCTCGCAGAATAAAGCGATGCAAAAATAATAATTTTTTATATAAAATTGTTTTTATTCTATAAAAGCACCAAAACATAAAAAAAAAATTCAAATGAGGTATCGCCGTAATCGTACTAACCTGAAGAATAAAACCGCATTATCAATTTTACCACACGCAGAACGGTATAAACGCCTCCCCCAAAAGAAATTCATGAATTGCTGATTTTTGTTCATTCTAACCTCCCAAAAATCGAAATAAAAAGCGATCAAAAAATGTCGCATACTCAAAAATGGTACCAATAAAAACGTCAACTCATACCGCAAAAAATAAGACCCCACATGACTCTGTGGGCCAAAATATGCAAAAATTATAGCTCTCAAAATGTGGTGATGCAAAAACTATTTTTTGCAATAAAAAGCGTCTTTTAGCGTGACAGCTGCCAATCTTAAAAACCCGCTATAAATATTAAATCAAACCCTATTTATCACACCCTTAGTTAGGTAAAAATAATAAAATTAAAAAAATGTATTTATTTCCATTTTCCCATTAGGGTTAGGGTTAGGGTTGCGGCTAAAGTTAGGGTTAGGGTTGGCGCTAAAGTTAGGATTAGGGTTAGGGTTGGGATTAGGGATAGGGGTGTGTTAGGGTTAGGTTTGTGGTTAAGGTTGGGACTAGGGTTAGGGGTGTGTTGGGGTTAGGGTTGGAGTTAGAATTGGGGGGTTTCCGCTATTTAGGCACATCAGGGGCTCTCCAAATGTGACATGGCGTCTGATCTCGATTCCAGCCAATTCTGCGTTGAAAAAGTCAAACGGTGCTCCTTCACTTCTGAGCTCTGCCATGCGCCCAAACAGTAGTTTACCCCCACACATATGGGGTATCAGCGTACTCTGGACCCCAAGAGTTATTGTGCAATTTGTCCTATTTCTTCTGTTACCCTTGGGAAAATAAAAAACTACTGGGGGCGAAAATATCATTTTTGTAAAAAAAAAAATGATTTTTTTGTTTTTACGGCTGTACGTTATAAACTTCTGTGAAGCACTTGGGGCTTCATAGCGCTCACCACACATCTAGATAAGTTCCTTGTGGGGTCTATTTTCCAAAATGGGGTCACTTGTGGGGGGGTTTCCACTGTTTAGGTGCATCAGGGGCTCTCCAAATGCGACATGACGCCCCCAGACCATTCCATCAAAGTCTGCAATCCAAAACGTCACTACTTCCCTTCCGAGCCCCAACGTGTGCCCATACAGTAGTTTTCACCCACATATTGGGTATCAGCGTACTCAGGACAAATTGGAAAACAACTTTTGGGGTCCAATTTTTCCGTTACCCTTGTGAAAATAAAATATTGGGGGCGAAAAAAATCATTTTTGTAAAAAAAAAAAAAGGATTTTTTATTTTACGGCTGTACGTTATAAACTTCTATGAAGCACTTCGGGGTTCAAAGTGCTCACCACACATCTAGATAAGTTCCTTGAGGGGTCTAGTTCCCTTCCAAACTCTGCCATGCACCCAAACAGTGGTTTACCCCCACATATGGGGTATCAGCGTACTCAGGACAAATTGCACAATAACTTTTGAAGTCTTGTTATCCTTGGTAAAATAAAAATTGGGGTGAAAAGATCATTTTTGTGGAAAAAATATGATTTTTTAATTTTATGGCTCTACGTTATAAACTTGTGTGAAGCACTTGGGGGTTCAAATTGCTCACCAAAGATCTAGATAAGTTCCTTAGGGGGTCTAGTTTCCCAAATGGGGTCACTTGTGGTGGGTTTCCACTGTTTAGGCACATCAGGGGCTCTCCAAATGCAACATGGCATCCAATCTCAATTCCAGCCAATTTTGGTTGAAAAAGTCAAATGGTGCTCCTTCCATTCCGAGCTCTGCCGTGCACCCAAACAGTGGTTCCTCCCCACATATGGAGTATCAGCGTACTCAGGACAAATTGGACAACAACTTTTGTGGTCCAATTTCTCCTGTTACCCTTGGGAAAATAAAAAATTAGTGACTAAAAGATAATTTTTGTGGGAAAAAAATAGAATTTTTTATTTTCATGCCCGGGCATTATAAACTTGTGTGAAGCACTTGGGGGTTCAAAGTGCTCACCAAAGATCTAGATAAGTTCCTTAGGGGGTCTAGTTTCAAAAATGGGGTCACTTGTTCAGGTTTTCCATTGTTTAGGCACATCTGGGGCACTGCAAACGGAACATGACCCCCATCAACGTCTGCATTCCAAAACGTTACTACTTCCTTTCCAAGCCCTGCTGTGCACTCAAACAGTTTTCCCCCCCCCCACATATGGGATATCAGCGTACTCAGGACAAATTGGACAACTTTTGGGGTCCAATTTCTTTGGGAAAAATCATCAATTTGGGACTAAAAAATCATTTTTGTGGAAAATTGTTTTGTTTTTTTTTCACACCCAGGCATTATAAACTTTTGTGAAACACTTGGGGGTTCAAAGTGCTCACAACAGATCTAGATAAGTTCCATAGGGAGTCTAGTTTCTAAAATGGTGTCACTTGTGGGGGGTTTCCACTGGTTAGGCGCATCAGGGGCTCTCCAAACGCGACATGGCGACCAATCTCAATTCCAGCCAATTTTAGTTTGAAAAAGTCAAACGGCGCTCCTTCCCTTACGAGCTCTGCCATGTGCCCAAACAGTGGTTTTCCCCTACATATGGGGTATTGGCGTACTCAGGAGAAATTGCACAACTTTATCTGTCCATTTTCTCCTTTTACCCTTGTGAAAATAAAAAAAAGTTTGTAAAAGATCATTTTTGTGGCTCTAAAGTTAAATATTCATTTTTTCCTTCCATGTTGGTTCAGCTCCTGTGAAGCACCTGAAGGGTTAATAAAATTCTTGAATGTGGTTTTGAGTACCTTGAGGGGTGCAGTTTTTAGAATGGTGTCACTTTGGGGTATTTTCTGCTATATAGACCCCTCAGTGACTTCAAATATGAGGTGGTCCCTAAAAAATGGCTTTGTAAATTTTGTTGCAAAAATGAGAAATCGCAGGTCAACTTTTAACCCTTATAGTTTCCTAACAAAAAAAATTTTGGTTCTAAAATTGTGCTGATGTAAAGTAGACATGTGGGAAATGTTATTTATTAACTATTTTGTATGACAAATTTCTCTGTTTTAAGAAAATAAAAATTCAAAGTTTGAAAATTGCAAAATTTTCGCCATATTTGCGTTTTTTCAAAATAAACGCAAGTTATATCGAAGAAATTTTACCACTAATGTGAAGTACAATATGTCACGAGAAAACAGTCTCAGAATCGCGAAGATCCGTTGAAGCGTTCCAGAGTTATAACCTCATAAAGAGACAGTGGTCAGAATTGTAAAAATTGGCCCGGTCATTAACGTGCAAACCACCCTTGGGGGTGAAGGGGTTAAAATCTTACTAATGTGCACATTCATTCAGACCTCTGTCGCTGATAGAACAGTTCTCCAAACAAGATGATACAAATAGATGAAATTCTCACCGGGCCTTGTTGGTAGATATCCTGAGTATTCCTGGTGCTTCAGATGCTGCCAGTAGTATTTCATGGGCAGTGAACCCGCTGATGATTTGCAGTGCAGTGTGACATTTCTCCCCATGATCTGTTCCCCTTCTATCCAACAATCTGGGTCCGAGGGCTTCACTGCAAGGAAAGTAAATTCAGTATATCTGCATACTGATTAATTCTGCATCATATCTACCATGGTAAGAGCAGTACAACAAAGCAGGAAAGATTCTGCAGGGACAGGTGGATCACACTCTTCAGTGTCTGTGTCAGCGCAGATGAGGTAATGTTATAAAGGTCTGTATCTTTTTCTACATGAGGGAAAAATGGAGGAATGAAGCTATGACAGTACATGAGATCTAGTAAAGGCAGAAGCAGCCTAAACTGACAGCACTCACATCCAGGAAATATTACTGCCAGGGACTTTGCAAAGGTTGAAACTAGGTGCAGATTAAAAACTGCACACTGGGGTGTCTGAATGTGACTGAAGAGCACAAACTTTTCTCCTCAAGTTATCTTTACTAGCATAGCATACTAGCACCAGAGGAGACCCTACTAATGAAAATAAAGTGGCCAAAACAGACAGCACTTATGTCTTTAACTTTAGTAAGTATTCAGATTAGGGCTCTAGAACCCTGAGAACCGCTTTCTGCATCCCTTTACTGAATGAAACAGATTCACAGGCTCGACCTCCTCTCCATTCATTGTCTACGTGACAGCCAGAGGAAGCTAGGCACTGGACTCGACTTTATCTGGCAGACCCTTTAACAATGAAATAGTGGAGGCCGAGTATGCACATTTTTACTCCATGCAGGATGTTTTCTCTGGATTATTGAGGGTCTCAGTGGGCAGACTTCCGGCGATTAGTAAGTTATTCCCTGTCCATAAGCTTTTTCACGCACACTTTATTATGCAGATAGATTGGTATTATTTGGTGTGTCATGACTGTTAAGTATGACGAAAAGGAGATCATGTACTCTTCATGCTAATAGTGACATACTTGTTGTCATTCCACTTACCTCTATCTTTATGATCCAATTCTAACCCATCCTATTTCAATACTAACCTAATATCTTAAGGATGACGTGACTCCATGCATACTGGCCAGCATTTTTCACTTTGCATGTATACAGTCCAGCGTCATTGGGCTCTAAAGATCTTATAAAAATGGTAGCATCGCCAGTTAAGAAGTCTGCAACAAAACTGTAACGGCCTTTGAGTTCTCTGTTTTCATAGACTTGACCTCCGCTGTAGCTGAGTATCTGAAAAGTACAATGTAAAAGTAGAAAAAACAGTAAGTAATAAATATTTCCCATGTCCCTATTCCCAGAGCTACCGTGTGACTTCAAGATAGGCTGTCGGACACCGCAATGTAACTGAAAAGACCTCATTATAAGCCAGTGGGATCTGTCAGATACAGTTAGTAAGTAACTGTAATGTATTGGACTGTGACTGTGTCTTGTTTTGTGCTTTTCATATAAGTCTCGATGCAGATGGGAACAGAGCCCTGTTGGCTGTTTAGTAGCCTCTCTACAGTTCAGCACGGTACTACATATTTTTTGTCACTATCTATAAGGCCGAGAGGAGCAGATCCATTTTTTTATTACTGTATGGGACCCAGAGGAGGCTTGTGTCCACAACAGAATAGGTTACTTACGGCTTCCAGCAGTGTTTTCTGTCTTCTACATTAAAGGGCATCTGCCAGTAGGCTCATCCTTCGTAAGCCGTCTATATGGGTACGCAGGTCATAGAAAATTGAATTAAAAGATACCTCAATATCTGCGATCCGATCTGTTATTCCAGAGAAATCCATATTTTCTTAATATGTGAATGAGCAGTTAAGATCATTGGGCTTGACATAGATCTCACTGTGACTCCACCTCTAGAGCTTATTTAAAATAAGAGGTAGTGTTACCAGTGAGATAGCCGCTATCTGCTCTCCTGATTTCACTACAGAGCTGTGTATGATTATACATGACACATCTACAGCTTCCATCTCACAGGCAGCCAGTAGAATACAGCACAGCTGTGAGAGCTACAGCAAATGTGTTTGTAAAGAGACAAAGTTCAGTTATACTGTTCTGTGTTAGCTACATGTCTCACACTGATAACGCTCTCTATAATTTACAATAAGCTCTGGAGGCGGAGTCTCAAGGAGATCTTTGTCCCGTCCATAGATCATAACTCATTTACAAATTAAGAAAAATATGGATTTCTCTGGAATAATAATTCAGATGTCATTTTATTCAGTTTCTTATGACTTGCATGACCACATAGGCCTCTTTAGATGGTTGATCCTACTGACAGATTCTTTTTAATATGTGTTTTTTTTCTGGAATGGTTACCATCTCATTTGCTTTAAATCTTCATTTTATTTCTTATTTTGGGTTGACAATTTGGAACTTTGCAAACATTTGCCAGTTTTTTATGGAGTAAAATTATGATCTCTGGTATCAATGGTTCTTCATTTAGTGCAGTCACTATAAAGGACATAACTCTTTAACAAATTAAAGGGCTTGTCTGCTACTTAAGTGTTGTTGACCTTTCCTATGCTTGAAAAAGGCTAGGATGTAAGCTGAAACGTGGCATACTGGTTATAATATACTGTACTATAATTTTGGGAGCGCTAACTCATTCTTTCCTCTGGTTTGGATTTCTTGCTTCAGGATCGGACATCAATATTAGATAGTTAGGGTCTAACACTCTACACCCCCACTCGCAACTGTTTGAAGGTCCGCTTTGTGACCTGATGTCTATAGAGTCGAAACAGCACAGTCACATTCACTTTGTAGTGGTCGTTTTCAGATACTGCCGCCCATCTCCTATTGAAATGTCCAAAAATGGCTACTACACATTATATAAAGCTTTGTGGTTTCGGATCCACACGCAGTATACATGCAGTCACTGTGGGAATGCTCACTGCTGAACGTGGTGGGGTGTCAAGTGTCAGACCCTACAATCTGATATTGATGACAATGGACAACCCTACTAATATTGTAACTTGAGGCCAGTGTATTATGTGACATATAACTAGACTTTTTTTTTTACAATTCTCTGATGTTACCATAACGTACTTCTTTTATGAACAATTTGTACAAATGATGTGAGTGACTGTGACTG
>JARQOD010000003.1:389420414-389525313 GCA_033576555.1 Oophaga sylvatica
TTTCAGAATCCGATCAATTTTGACAAATGCACAAAAGACTGATCCGTTCCATTGACTTGAATTATTTCCCCGCCGCCTAAGCCCCCGCTTCAGCCTACGGCGGGTCCGGCAAACAAAAAAAACTTTGCATGCACTGTTTTGTCCCCCCCCCGGAATGTATTTTTTCCCGCGGACCGGGGGGACAAAACCATACAACACAATACATCAGGCGCATCCGCCTAAAAAAAGTCAATGGTAAAAAAACGACCCCGTAGGAAATCCTTTTTTTTTAAAAAACACGCCGGAGGCCGAAAAAAAAAGGGGATGTGTGAAAGAGGCCTTAGGGGAAAAAAACAACGGCTCGGTCCACACCTCAGTCAATTGCGTACTTGTATTAGTTTGCATGCGGGGGAGTGGGTTCGTGACTTTTTTGGAAAGGGGGGGGAGATATCGCAGGATCTCCCGCTGTTCTCAAAAAAGTAGTAATGGCCAATTAAAAGGGTTTGGATGAAAATTTTGTAACACACACAGAAAAAGAACATTGTCATAGAATTTTAAGGTAAAAAAAAACAGAGCAAAACCATTGTTTCTATAAAAAAACACTAAAACATAAAAAAATTACTAAACCCCCCCTAGCACAATCAGGGCATACAAGAAAAATGGATTTTTTTTGTCGGTCACTGTCTCTTTCCAAAGCACTGCATTTCTTTAAAGGCTGGGGCCACACAAGTCTAAAAAATCACCTTTTTAGGGGGACATTATCGCAGCAAAAGTCAAAACTCGTCCGCGGCATGCGATTTTCCAAAAAATGCGATTTATCGCATCTGACCATAGTTTGTAACACCATTTACACCGACTTGTGAAATTTATCGCAGGCTTCAAAACTGACATAAAGGGGTCCAAAATAATATTTTTTAAAAACACAAAAGAAAAAATAGATAATCCAAAGAACACAATATTATAAATTTTTAAAAATTTTTAAAAATTTTTATAAAAAATTTTATTGTGACATAATATAATTTTGAAGCTTTCCGGGGGGTTTGCTCTGGATCCCCGGGAAAACAGAAGGGCCCGGGGAAACAGTTCATTCAGACAGAGCTCGGTGAAAACTGGCCGCAACCATTTTAAAATTAAAAACCACAGCACACAGATAAAAAAAAATCCTAAACAGAAAACCGGGCTGTCTAGCCACTAAATTAAAACTTAATAAGGGGCCCCTCTATCCGGACCCAACTCCCATCTTGCCCAAAACAACACAAATCACATAGTTACCATTTGGAGTTTCACAACACTCCTCTTTATTCCAAGGAAACTCCAATCCAACTGAGAGAGGTCACCTCCTATTCGTCCTTCGCAGGTTTTCTCATGCACTACCCTTGCCGGGTACTTCCCCGCACCCAACTGGAAGCCACACTTTAGAACTGTTCCCCTTGTCCGGACACCTCCCTTTCCCGGGGGCTAAAACGCCCCAACCTTGGAGACACCTTCTGTGTCGGGCCCCCTTGCCAACTAATAGCCTCTGTTTTCCCCCAACACCTACTTCTGTTTTCCTAATCAACACCTGATGATTGGGGCTGACTCAAGCGGGTACTGATGGCAGGGAGTACCTTTCTTTACCACCGTTTAAAAAAGCCACACATTTCGCTCATACCACAGCAAGTCTTGGAAATATACACCTCATTCACCAATACCTTCACTGTCCACATACCCCTCCCCTTCTCCGACCGGGGGGGGGGCCCCCAGACCGGGGGGTGGCAACATCCAACAAACAGGAATCTGGACCAGTCATGCCCCCTCAGCTTCATCCCACCACTGTCAAGCCAACATCAGTTTTTCCCTTATCGAAGCACCCATACCCTGTCCCCTCCCAGCCATACCCCCTCGGGCCTCGGGTACCCACGGTTTTTTTTCTTGACTTTAGTCCAGCCTCATCTCTATATGGCTCACCAGATAATACGACCCGCACTCGAACACCTGCTGATTCTGCCCAGAAACTTTTTTACCTCCTTTTTTGGGGCACGAACCCGTGTCACCAACTGTCACGGGGTATAGGGGGGTTTTTTTTAATTCCCCCGAACTTTCTTTAGCAATCACTTTCTTAAATATCAGTTGATCTAAATTTACCTACAAACCCAAGCGCCCCCGTCTGGGGTCTGACCATTCACCACCTTTTAAACATTTTGGACTGTAAGGGACTGATCTTTTTCTTGGGTACACATAATTTATCCTCTTCGGTACAGGGGCCCCTTTTCATCAGACCAACCTTTTTTTCTTTTTTCTCCAAGCCTCATGGCTACGCACTTCTCCTGTAGTTTTGGGGTCCTTTTTTGCTTCGCCCTTTCTTTTGCTCTTCGGTAGGAAAATGCCAAACCCACCACACCCCTTTTTTTCCACCACCCATCCCTCTAGCTCCCGTATCTGCAGCGCAACGAGCGACACATCGCCCCTCCCACTCACTGGGGGGTGTTCAAGTGTAGACCCATGAAAATGCGCCGAGCTCACCAAGCCAAAACCCAGGTCTAAAATCTCATTTTTGGGTTTATCCAATCCTTTGGGTCGCTCGGGGGAATCCTGGCGCACCGGCGCCGAATTTCCGGCCCGAACTTTTGGAGTCCACCACGATCCGACAGTACACCGTCCCCGCCCTGCTCCCTAAACATATTCCGGGCAAGTCACCCCACAAATTTCAGTCTTGTTCCTCACAGCTTCCTTGAACTCAGCCTCTGGTGAGGCACCTGGCTGGGGGCCCCCACCCATGGCTTTTTTCCCCCTCAGCATCACCTTCAAGTCCTTGCCGATGCAACCACACCAAATTGATAACTTCTCATTTTCAACAGCATCCACTTGTCTGTTTCATTTCGGTCCTTCTTTCACCTTTTTCTTCCCCCGGGAACCCCGGCCCAAAGTACAACATTTCAATCCATCCTCCCCTACTGCAAGGTCACCTCACCTTCCCCCGGGCCTCAATCTCCTCTCTACCAGCCTTCCTCCTTGACGGTTTTCTTTATTGTCATCAGATGACCAAATACACCACCACATCCCGTCGCCCCCCCCTTTTCCCCCACATCGCCACTTCCAGGTTTGACACTTCATTTTCATCAACCGCTCACGTCGGGGTTTTACAATTTTTCTCATTCACATTTTATCGGAACCCTTATTTTTTAAAATGTCATCCACAACATTAACTTCACCATCTGGTCCCTGGTTTCCCCCCGGGGGGTCCCCAATATGTGACTATTAAAACCCCAGCACAAAATTCCAAAAGCTCAATACCAGGACTGACTTACGACCTCTCCCGGTTTCATGTCCCTATAAAAAGGGGTTTTTGTTCAGGGACATGGAAACCTTTTCCTCAAGCCGGCTCAGGGGGGCCTCATTCAAAAAATTACATTTTCCTGTGCCTTTTTTGATGGGGGCTCGCACCGGCTCACTCCCAAAATGTCACAGAGCCAGGCATCGGGGGCACTTTTTCCCAGAACCACCATCCTCGTCTCCCCAAAATCACCCAAAGAAAGTCATCTTTTCACGGGGATCACAGATCATCACTTTATGATTACAAATTTTTCATTACAATATTAGCACCCCCTCATGGTCATCATCATTATCATGATCATCATTATCATTATCAATATTTTTAGGTCATCACATTTCACATAATTTAACGGGCCCCCTACTTTTTTTTTCCCCCCTCGGGACTGCGCCCCTCAGCAGGACCCCATCACACTGTCCACAAAACATTTTTCCCCCAGAGATCCTTGCCCGGGGGGGAAATCTTTTCCCAATAAACGGGGGCACCGGGGTTTACTCCCCCCCTTTATTTTAAACCTCCCCGATTTGGGACCAAGTCCACCATCCGGGGGAATTTTTGGGTCTTAGATGTACACCACACTCAGGGTTTTATCAGGATGAAGTCCCTATCACCAGGTTTTTACATACGGAATCACGGACTCCTGACCCAAAAAGAGGGCCTGTGCTGGGCACACTTACAACCACCGGGGACCCCGGGGGCCCCGTCTCTTGGGCTGATGGACCACACACAGCCCCTGCGCAGGGGGAGGGGAGGTCTGCCACACAACACATAGGCCCCCCTCTATTGGACTTGCTTAATTTTTCACGCCACCCCAACACTGTCCATCACACTCTCCCACCCACATGTCCCCTCGGGCCTGAACCCCTTATCAGCATACCCCTGTCCCCCAACAGGGGGAACCTTTACCGCGAGATTTTTCGGGCCCGGGGGGAACTCCGAAGTTTTTACCCTCAGACGCGTACCTCAGAGAGTGCTTGGTGTAGGGGGTCCACTATCCCTTTTCAACTCCATAATCAGCCTGCGCTGCAACCCCAAAACGTATCTCCCACAAACCCCCCCTGGCAGGGGCTTCACCTACACCCACCGGGGGTAAAATCGCCGCTTTCAATTGGGGCATATTTTTCGCTGTCCGCTTCTAGTCACCAAAATTTTTTTGGGGCCCCCAAAACAATAGGGTACACCCCTGGCCCATTCAGATAGTCAGATTCTCCTTCTCTGCCATCTCTCAAACCTAGTAAAATAACCCCAATCATCACGAGGTGTCTTTTTCCAAGGCCCTTACCGCCTTCTTTAACGGACAAAACCGGTGCCTTCCAACATTTTTTTTTGGGACCGGCACCGAAATCCTTTTTTGGTGCTGTCATCCTACAAATAACCTTATTCCCTGCTGCTCTGCAGGGGAAGCTGCTGGCCGCTGCATCGCTGGGGCGCAGCCTGCTGCCCATGCCTCTCCTGCTTTTTCTGGGCCGGGGGAGGACTCAAAAAGCTCCTCCATACGCCGGGGTCACTGTCTCAAAACCCGGCAGTTTTTTGTTGCCATTAACTTGTGCCATTTGTTCAAACACGCCTCCTCGCACCATGCTGTCAGACTTTTCGTCTTAACAACGCATCTTCACTCAAACTACACACTACACCTTTTTTTCCACAAAAAATTGCCTTGCTGTCAACCAATTTTTTTTTTTTTTTTTTTTTTTTTTTGGAAAGTCTATTAGGCTACTGCTCTTTAAGACTGCCCACAAACTTTTCTTTTTTCCCGCACATTACATCATTTTCCAACAATTCGCTTTGCTGTGCAACATTTTTTTTCTCTGCATTTCAAAGACTTACCTTTTTAAGCTTCTCTGCCACGTGCCGCACGCACCTCCAATAACTTATCAGGCCCGCGTTTGCCCCAGCATTCCCCCCAATTGTAAGCTTTCCGGGGGGGTTTTCTCTAGGATCGCTGTCTGGTAGAAAATGGCACGGGAAACATTCATTCAACAGCAGCTGGGGGGAAAAACGGGGGCCCAAACCCTTTTTTTAAATCCACAGCCACGATAAAAACAAACAAAAAAGAAAACCGGGGGTTGTCTAGCCACTAAAATTTCACTTAATAGATGCCCTCTCTATCCGGGCCCAACTCTACCATCTGTGCCCAAAACAACACATATCACTATTTCCAATGGGTTTCACAGACACTCCTTTATGCCAAGGCAATCCAATGTCCAATTGAGAGAGGGGACCTCCTATTATCGCTTTCCACGGATTTTTTACTGCGACACTCCGTCCGGGACTTCCTGCACCCAACGAATACTCACACTCTTAAGACCCCCTTTGCCGACCCTCCCTGTGTCCGGGGAAGACAGCTCCCACCTCTTTTGGAGACACCTTTTGTCTGGACCCCTTTCCAACTAAAGAGCTTCGACTGTCTCCCAAGCACCTCTTCTGGCTTCCTAATCACACCTGAGGATTTTGGGGAGCCAAGCGGTATGAATTGAGGTGTATACCTTTCTTTACCACCAGGGGTTTCAAAGCCACACATTTCCTCATACATACAAGGTACTTAGGTGAAATATACACCTCCACCACATATTCCTTACTGTCCACAATTAATATATAATATATAAAATTTTAAAAATATAAATATTTTAAAAGTTCTTACACTTCACATACGTACTAGCGCAAAAACAATTCCGGGGTTTAGTGAATCCCAAAGCCGACAGAAATGAAACATTTTTTGACACAGTTAACCTTAATTTCAAGTATTTTGATAAATGTTTTAAACTTACAATTACATAAATATTTGTGAAAATTTTTTCAGACATTGGGGGGTTTTTTAAAGGGTAAATTCGTTAAAAAAAAACCTTTTTTTTTACACAATTTACCCTTTAATTAACCCCTACAGTCAAAATTTTTGCACAAATATATTATGTAATTGTAATTAAAAAAAAATCAAAAACTTGAAATTACAGGTTAACTTTCAAAACAATGTACATTTCTGTCCTTTTGGGATTTCACAAAGCCCAATTAATTAGGGGGTAGTACAGTAGTAAAATGAAAACTATAAATATATAAATTTAATTATATATAGTCACAATGACATTTAAATAAAAATGTGGATTTTTTTGTGGATATTTTTTATTTGATTCTTTATTAAAGCTGTCAGGGCTTTTACAGTAACAGGAATAATTCCGGCTTTTTTCTAAAGACACCGATTTTTAAAAGGGGAAATCCCACGTGGGTCCTTTTTAATCAAATTTTTCATCGCCCCATAACTTCTTGGCGTAGTCCCCACAAGGGGTGAAATCCACAGCTCGATTGTACCGACTTTTAAAACGACCACAAAAAACTGTACTGGGAACTGCTCCATAGATTAACATAGGTCCGAACTGCAATGCATATTTCTCTATTGCAGTCCGATTTTGTCGCCAGTTGATCCCGCCTAATTGGGAAAACCACTCGTTTGGTATTTGTCATCTCTGCATGGCTTATTGTAGAATCACTATCTGCAGCAATCGTTAGAATATTCATTTATCATCTTCTGCTCGTTTATACTATGAACACCTTTAGGAAGAATGAAGCAGAGCTAATGTAAGTGCAAAATATACCACATTGCTGCAATCTAGATATCTAAAAGCTCTAAGGTACAATAGGGTGAATTCTCCATGGCATATGCTCAGGAAATTTTACCGATGTGTAGAATAAAGAATATATATAGTAGAAAAAAAAAAAGGGATGGTATATGACAGAATAATTACAAAAATTTATAAGATATAATAATACTGTTTGTACTCCAATGGCTTTACACACTGTGTTTCCAAATTATTATGTAAAAATTGTTTTAGGAGTGATAAGGTAAAAATTTTTGTTTGTCAGTTAAACTCATTGATGGTGATGTGTGTCAGGCTCTTTATATCACTGTAACAATTGCAACACCTGTGCTAATTAGTTTGGCAGGTGTGTCCAATGAAAGGCAAGACTACTTAAGAAGGCTGTCCCACATTTTTAAGCACCTACATTTTCTGCCAAAATGGGAAAGAAAAAGGATGTGTCGGCTGCTGAAACAACAAAATTGTGGAGTGTTTAGGTCAAAGCATGACTACAATCAACATTGCTAAGACACTTCATCGTGATCAAACGCACAATCAAGAAGTATGTAGCGATTCACAGTACAAAAACGTGTGCGTGCTGATAAGGGAAAATTGAGTACTCTTTCCTACAGCAATTATGTCAGGTTAAAAGAGCAGCGGCAAAAAAGCCTTGTCATAGCAACAGACAAGTTTTTTGAAGCTGCTGGTGCCTCCAACGTCCCCCCGAACAACAAGATGCAGGTCCTTCAGAGGTTTGCACACAAGCAGAAACGGCTCCAGTGGGCCAAACAATACATGAAGACTGACTTCAAAACTGTTTTGCTCACCGATGAGTGCCGTGCAACGCTCGATGTCCAGATGGATGGAGTGGAGGATGGCTGGTTGATGGACACCCCATGCAAACACGGCTATGGCGCCAACAAGGAGAGGTGGAGTAATGTTTTGAGCTGGAATCATTGGGAGAGAGATTGTCGGCCCCTTTAGGATCCCTGAAGGGGTAAAGATGAACTCCATAGTGTATGTTGAGTTTCTCAAAAAGCACTTCTTGCCATGGTTCAAGAAGAAGAACCGTGCATTCCGCAGCAAGATCATTTTCATGCATGATAATGCACCGTCTCATGCTGCACATAACACATCTGCATCTCTGGCTGCTATGGGCATAAAAGGGGACAAACTTATGGTGTGGCCCCCATGCTCCCCTACCTCAACCCCATTGAGAACCTCTGGAGCATCATCAAAAGGAGTGTCTATATGGCGGGAGGCAGGTCACATCTAAGCAACAGCTCTGGAGGGTATTCTGTCCTCATGCAAAACAATTGAAGCAGAAACCATCTAAAACCTGACAAATTCAATGGACGAGAGAGTTCAAAGCTCCTTTCGAACAAGGGTCCTAGTCAAATGTAACATCACCTAGAATAAAGTTTTGAGTGAAAACGTTTGATTTCATTTGTAATAACCTGCTAATACATTAATTTAAAAAAATGACCATTTTTTTGTTCTTTATTAAAATGAAAAGGTTGAAAAAATCTGCTGTGCATAATAATTTGGAACATGCATTTTGAGTGCAGTTTGGGTGTTTTATTTTTTAAAAATATACTGTTATCAAAAGGCATTTTGTACAAAAACCTTTCAATTGTACTCTAATAGTTATTTGACTGAAAATTACAATGACCAATTCATATAGGAATTTGGGAAAATCTGAGAAAATATTATTTGCATAATAATTTGGAACACAGTGTAGAACAGCAGGACTGTCCACAGCTGGTCATGACTATCCACCGATTACCTAGGAAAATCACAGGGTTTTATAAACAAAGGACTAGTGCACAGGCGGAAGATGGAGATGATAGAAATAGGCATGTATAGCTGAGAGAAACATTCTGCATGTGACGACAGAGCAGAGTTTCAATATGTTTTGCTGTGTGTTTCCAGCGTGTTTCTGTCTTAGGTTGGTCAATTCTTTGTTTTGTTTTGTTTTTTTTTATTTCATCAATTGTGCTTCAAATGTAAAATTTAGTATGGTCAAAAAAAAGTTTGCTTTCTATAGCAAAATCCTGACCATAATGAATTCACGAACTATCACATGGCACATAAAATTTCCCAAAAATAAGTTGATTGTATATGGGAAAAAATAGGGTTTGCATACATACACATGGGATCCTAAATACAAATCTTTCTTTTTCAATTCTGGTCCGACATAGACTTGTAGAAGTGAGTGTTTCTGGTTCACAGAACATAATGAGACCTCACAGGCTTCAAGTCATTTGAGATATCGCGTTTCATCATTGCACTGTTTACACATGTGATGTTAATGAAGCAGTATTTCTAGATGTCCTTCATTCTGTGAACGTACACCGGCTCCTGTCAGTTTCTAAATTAATAACTACTATTACATTGTTCTGCTAAATGGAGCTGATTGTTTTTTCTTATTGGAGAGGAGCTGGGGCTGCCGGGATATGCATGAGATGTTGAATCGTAAAGGGGTTCTTACCTTTTTATAAATTAAGTTATAGAGCAGAGAATTCACCTTGTAATATAAGCCTTCTTTATATTTTACATTATTCTCCAGTAGAGATGGGCGAACCCCCAATGTTCTGGATTAGCAGGTTAGGCCGAATGTTTTGTACAGTTCAAGTTCAGGGCTGGAGATGATGCGAACTTGCGTCCGAAACCCGAACTTGGACTTTACAAATATGGGCCCATTATAATTATACTTACCTGTCCAGCGACGCATCCTCCGATGACGTCACCGCACGAACACTGCCGGAAAAAGCTGAAGACTGCCGAGTGCAGTGAATACTGCCAGCAGTTAATGAGCGGCCCCGGAAGCAGATGCGCCGGGAGACAGTGGGACGGGAGAACGCGTCGCTGGACAGGTAAGTATAATTATAATGGCCCTGGACCCGAACCCGAACTGTAACACGGGTTTCCCATGGAAACCCGTTTTTGGGACCTTGTGATTGAACACTATGTGTTTGATACGGTCCTGAACTTTACAGTTTGGGTTCGCCCATCCCTATTCTCCAGTTCTCTGAGTGTAGTCGGCAGTGTAAAGAATGGAGGTTTTTTTATTTTAGCTGTCACTGCTATGACCAGTGTTATATCGTATAGGTAATCTTTCTCCTCTTGCATGTACTATACAGTGGGAAAAATAAGTATTTGATACACTGCCAATTTTGCACGTTTTCCAACCTACAAAGAATGGAGAGGTCTGTAAATTTTTTTCGTAGGTACACTTCAACTGTGTGATACATAATCTTAAAATAAAAAAAAACAAAACAGAAAATCACATTGTATGATTTTTAAACAAGTCAATTACATTTTATTGCATGAAATAAGTATTTAATCACCTACCAACCAGCAAGAATTCTGGCTCTCACAGACCTGTTAGTTTTTCTTTAAGAAGCCTCCTACTCTGCACTCATTACCCGTATTAATTGCACCTGTTTGAACTCGCTACCTGTATAAAAGACAACTATCCACACACTCAATCAATTGTACTCCAACCTCTCCACCATGCCCAAAATTAAAGAGCTGTCTAAGGACACCAGGAACAAAATTGTAGACCTGCACAATGCTGGAATGGGCTACATGACAATAGGCAAAAAGCTTGGTCCGAAGGCTACATCTATTGGCACAATTATTAGAAAACGGAAAAAACACAGGATGACTGTCAATCTTCCTTGGTCTGCGGCTCCATGCAAGATCTCGCCTTGTGGGGTAAGGACGATTCTTAGAAAGGTCAGAAATCGGCCCAGAACTACATGAGAGGAGCTGGTCAGTGACCTGAAGAGGGCTGGGACCACAGTCTCAAACATTACTGTTAGTAACACTACTCCCTCATGGATTAAAATCCTTCAGGGCACGTAAGGTTCCCCTGCTCATGCCAGCACATGTCCAGGCCTGTTTTAGTTCACCAGTGACCATCTGGATTATCCAGAGGAAGCATGGGACAAGGTCATGTGGTCAGATGAGACCAAAATAGAACTTTTTGGTTTGAACTCCACTCGCCATGTTTGGAGGAACAAGAAGAATGAGTACAACCCCAAGAACACTGTCCCAACGTAAAGCTTGGTGGGGGAAACATCATACTTTGGGGTGTGCTTTTCTGTAGAGGGGACAGGACGACTGCGGCATATTGAAGGGACGATGGATGGGGTCATGTATTGTGAGATTTTGGCCAAGAACCTTCTTCCCTTCAAGAAGATTGAAGATGGGTTGTGGCTGGGTCTTCCAGCATGACAAAGACCAGGAACACATAGCCAGGGACAACTAAGGAGTGGCTCCGTAAGAAGCATTTCAATGTCCTGGAGTGGCCTAGCCAGGCTCCAGACCTGAACCCAATAGAAAATAACGCGCTTCTGGCAAGTGCGATGGAAATTCCGCCCATTGGCACCTGTGTCACATGACCGCAGGTCGCCAATGGGTTGGCATGACAACCATAAGTCTCCAGCAGACCTCTATGGTTGTTAGAAATGAGCGAATTTGTTTGGATTTTGGCTCCGAATCTGATTTTGACATATTCTGGCCATATTCAAACACTATTCGGACCGAATGTATATCTTATGTTCGGTTCCAAACATATTCGGTAATTTCTACTTCAATTGACTCTAATGAAGTTCGGCTATATTCGACAAATATTGCAAAAACAATGTTCAAATCCGATCATATTCGGAACCAAATCCGAACAAATTCACTCATCTCTATTGGTTGCCACTGCCGGCGGTCGGCGCTCATAGCAAGTCAGCAATTCTGCTACATACAGGCAAACTCATCATCGCCTGTATGTAGCAGAGGCGATCGGGTTATGGCAGCTTCTAATCTCCCATGAAGGCTATTGAAGCATGCCAAAAGTAAAAAAAAATGTTAAAAAAAATAATAAAAGTTCAAATCACCCCCTTTTGTCCCATTCAAAATAAAACAATAAAATAAATCAAATATACACATATTTGGCATCATCGCATTCAGAATCTATCAATACAAAAAAAAGAATTAACCCGATCGCTAAACGGTGTAACGAGAAAAAAAGTCAAAACGCCAGAATTATGTTTTTTTTGGTCGCCGCAACATTGCATTAAAATGCAATAATGGGTGATCAAAAGATCGTATCTGCACCAAAATTGTATTATTAAAAACGGCAGGTTGGCGCGCAAAAATAAGCCCTCACCCAACCCAAGATCACGAAAAATTGAGAAATTATGGGTATCAGAAAATGGCGCAATTTTTATATTTTTTTGACAAACTTTTGAATTTTTTTCACCACTTAGGTAAAAAAGAACTTAGATATGTTGCATGTAACTATGAACTCGTAATGAGCTGGAGAATCATAATGGCAGGTCAGTTTTAGCATTTGGTGAACACTGTAAAAAAAAAATCTAAAACACGGTTGTGGAACTGCACTTTTTTTGCAGTTTCACCACACTTGGAATTTTTTTCCCATTTTCCAGTGCACAATATGTTAAAACCAATGGTGTTGTTCAAAAGTACAACTCGTCCTGAAAAAAACAAGCCCTCACTTGGCTATTTTGACCGAAAAATAAGTAAATACCTATGTCCCCCAAAAAAGTGATTTTTCTGGCTAACACGGTACCACAATATTATTTTGTATTGTACATCGACCGAAAATAAAAAAAGTTACGGCTCTGGGAAGAAGGGGAGCAAAAAATGAAAACGCAAAAATGAAAATACCTCCGGTCATGAAGGGGTTAATAAAGATACTCGTGATATAGGCTTTATGAGCTAACCACAAAATGTACTCTGAGACTTCACCATTGTCATTATGTTTGAAGAATTCTGTCAAACTTTCAGTTAGTTTATCAACATCCAATTTAGCAAGAAAGTGGGAATTCATATGGGGATTTGAGTAAACTAACTAATCCCTAATCCTCAGGCAAATAGGGGCGCGGTCAGACCAAAAAATCAGAACTATAGAAGCATGTATGTGCACACGTTGCAGTTTCTGCTGCAGATCCGCAGCGGATTTGGCCCTGCGGATCCGCAGCAGAACTGCAAGTGATGTACAGTACCATTCTAGTCTATGGAAATCAAAAAACGCTGTGCACATGCTGCGGATTTTTCCGCGCAGATTTGCTGCGGATTTAAAACTGCAGCATGTCACATCTTTTTTGCATATCCGCAGCGTTTTGAGACCTGCTCCATTATGGGAATCCGCAGGTCTCAAAACGCAGGGGAAATCTGCACAAAAAATGCAGTAAATCCGCAGTAAATCTGCACTAACTCCGCAGGAAAAACGCATGTAATTTTATCTGCGGATTTAGCAAAATCTGCGCTGAAAATTCCACAGCAGAATCCGCAACGTGTGCACATAGTCTAAGGAGGAAGAAGGAGGAGACGACGCCATCTTGCCTGTCTGCGGAGGTACTGCTTCCCGTGCAAAGAAGTCAGTTAACTTAGTAGGTGATCCCGTTTCTGCAACCGTCCTTCTCTTCACTGGATGTTCAGGTAACATATAAGCCGCCTTAGGAGGTTAGAGCAGGTGTCAGCCACTTCAGGAGCAGGAGATTTGCTGGAGCTCAAAGCTTAAGCAGCCAGCGCCATTGGCGTTCCAGAAACGCCGCCCAATACAATCACATCGCCTCTATGTAGTAGAATTACTTACTTGCTATGCGCGCCGGCCACCGGGTGGCGCTCACAGCAAGCCGGCAGTGACAACAATAAAGGTCTCCAGGAGACCTTTGGTTCTCATACCTACAAACCGGTTACCCGCGATCACGTGACGGGGGTCACCGGTGGGCGGATTTCCGGCCAGATGGCCGGAAGCTCGAGTTAAATGCTGCTGTCAGTGTTTGACAACGGAATTTAACGGTTTAATAGCTGCGAGTGGATGGCGATTCCACCTGCGGCTATTCCGGGCACATGTCAGCTGTTCAAAATAGCTGACATATCCCGGGAAAGGTGCCTTGGAGCAGTACATTGTGTTTCCTGGTGACCCAGTGTATCCTCACAATCAGAGGCTCTAGTGAATGCCTGGTAGACACTTAGTAATGCTCCCCCAAAGTGGGCCCACCCCGTGGTGCAGTGGATCCACAACCACCAGCGTTACAGTCAGGACCAGCTTTTAGGATGAGATTTCATCAGATTTTTTTTTTAAACTGTAAATTTTTATTAAAGTTTTTACAAAATTTTCAACAAAAAGACATATGTCCAAACAGACAAGAAAAAACATGTACAATCATATGAGATCAGGGAGATTCCATTAGTGGGGTAGAGAGAGAAACAATAGGGGGGAACCCTTATGAGAAACTGTTATCAATAAGTAAATTATACAATGGAACATTGAGCATCGACTATGCCAGGATGAACTAGACACCCATGTTTCCATATCTTACCCAAGCTAGGATCATCTCACAATAAACATGCAAAAAACAGATGCAGAGTATCCTGAATAAACTAAGGATGAACCTCATATAGACAAAAAAAGGACGAGACACACATATCACGGGTGGGTAGAGAAGGGATACAGGATCCAAACAGGAGACCAAATATTTAAGAGCTAGACTAATCATTTGTTTGAACCCAAAAGTAGTCCCATGTTGCCCAAATCTAGTCAAAACCGTCTACAATTGCTCCCAAGAGAGCCTTCATATTTTCCATCCTACGGATGTCATTAATTCTATTTAATAAGTGCTGATATGAAGGAGGGGAGGATTTCTTCCAGTTAAGGGCGATCAAACACCTTGACGCTGTAAGAATATGTAATAACAACTTTGTTGAGTTTTTCCCCATCCCCCTAGGTGAAATGTTTAATAGATAAATAGTCAGGTCAAGTCCCACCTCCACATGCAGAACCCTAGAGATTAACTGTCTCACTTCCTCCCAAAAACCTGTGATCCCCGGACAGGACCAGAAAATATGATATTGAGTTCCTATATCAGTGCCACAGTGCCAACATTGGTTTGAGAGTAAAGGGTTCAGCCTGTGGAGGAGATCAGGGGTGTGGTACAAAAAAATCAGAATTTTATACTGATTCTCTTTATAAAGGGTGCAAATAGAGGATTTGGCTGCTTTTTCCTAAACAATTTTCCAGCTTTGAGGAGATAACCTTCGTCCTAATATAGATTCCCATCTGGACATATAAGAGTGTTTTAGTTGATGACCTTGTCGAGGAAGACCTAGAATCTTATATATTTCTGATATTAGACCTTTAGTCAACGGCCCCCTCCTGCAAATCCTCTCAAAATCAGTCGGCACTGAGACCCTTGGAGAATCATAAAGCGAGGACGCAAAATGTTTGATCTGTAGATACTGATAGAACTGTTTATTAGTGATAGCAAATTTGGACTTGACAGTATAAAATGTAAGGAACTCTAAGGTGTCCCCGTCCACCAGGTCCGCATACCAAAACGATCCTGCGGAGGACCAGGGGTGAGTCATCACATGATCCATACTATTTGGCAACAAGGGCTGAAATATGAATGAGATCATTGGCGAGTTAGGAGAAGCCAAACCAAACCTCTTCATGCAAAAAAGCCATATTTCCCTCATGAACCGCATGGGGCACAACAAAGACTCGGGAATTATAATGGTCCTAGATGACCATAATAGCGAATTGGATGAATTTGTGCTAGCCATAATTTTTATATTTCTGTCCATTTGTTGTATGCCAACAACGAGGACCAGGAGGGAATGCTACATAAATAGGCAGCCCAGTAGTATTTAACAATATCGGGCGACAGACCCCCTGTGACTTATGGGAGATGAGGACACCCCTGGAGATCTGATGTCGCTTATAATTCCAAACAAATCTCAGCATAGCTGCTTGGAGGGATTTAAGTTCCCTCATGGGGACCCTGACCGGAAGGGTCTCAAAGAAGTAAAGCAACTTAGGAAAAAGGGACATTTTAAGAGAAGTAATGCGACCTATTAATGAGAGCAAGAGAGGTTTCTACCTGTCCAATAGTTTCCTCAAATCACTCAGGAGTGGAGGAAAGTTGACTTTATATAGGTTATCATAAGAGGAAGAGAGATTAACCCCCAGACATTTGATGGTCTCCGACTTCCATCTGAATTTAAAGTTTAGCTTTAAATGATCCAATACATCAGGTGGGACATCTAGAGAAAGGGCTTCCGTTTAAGTATTTAATTTATACCCCGATAGTTTCCCATAGTTTTTAAGATCCTCCAGCAGGTTGGGGAGTGTGATATGAAGGTTGGAAATTGTTAAAAGGACATCATCTGCAAATAAGGAGATCTTGAACATTTTGTTCCGAACCTCCACTCCTGATATTTTAAGGTAGAAGAAAAACGGCACTCATACAGAAAAAAAGTCAGAGGTGCTCAAGTAGGGTATCCAGCCCAAAATATCCAAAATAGAAAAAACTTGGCACTCAAAAGGCAATATAGCATGAAAAAAGTACCATTTATTGTGCATCCACAAAGTATGTAGTCGAACATTTTCGGTCCACATCTGGACCTTCATCAGAACTGGTTCAGTAGAAAATATAGATATCCTGCCGTATGTTGATATCCCAACAGAAATTTCGAATTGCCTGGATGCCGTAATGGGTCCTGCAAGTTTCAGCACGTTGCGGTATGCGACCATAGTTGCGGAGAGTAGGCGCCTACCTTTTTTTCACTCTATATTGCCTTTTGAGTGCCAAGTTTTTTTCTGTTTTGGATATTCTCCACTCCTGATATGTTAGGGTTTTGTCTTATCATTGCTGCTAGTGGTTCTATACACATGACATATAATAGGTGTGAGAGGGGGCAGCCCTGTCGGATACCATTTAATTTATTGAACGGGAGAGTAGTGATATAGGGGAGCTTAATTGAGGCTGAAGGAGAACTGTATAATGCCCTTATAGCTGTCAGAAAAGGACAAAGACCTTAAATGTCTTAAACAGGAAAGACTAGTCAAGGTGATCGAAAACCTTTTCCGCTTCTAGACTCAATATGAGAGACTGTAGCTTACTTCTGTTAGCAACATCAATTAGATCTATAACACATCTAGCTTTATCTCCCCCTGACGGTTAGGGACAAATCCTACTTGACCTTTATTAGTAAGTTGAGCGAGCCCAGTGTTTAACCTACTTGCCAAAATACGAGTGAAGATTTTTAGATCAGAGTTTAGTAATTGGTCGATAATTTGAACAATCTAAGGGATCCTTCCCCAGCTTTGGGATAAGGCCTTTTTTTTTGTGTGAGTAGCCATCCATACAGTTGTTTGGTCTATCTCTTTTCCTTACACACCTATATATAATTAAAGTTCTCGTGCATGCTATCCATGCAATAACATTTTGCTCTCACCCATGACCATTGAATATTTAGTTAACAGTTTATACAGGCCATCTGTAGTTCTCTTTCAAACTATTGTCTTATAGGGTGAGATAGGAGAGGAGGGACAGCCGTCGGATGAGTGGGGGCGCCATTCTCGTTATCTTAGGGTGCCAACCTCCGCATCTAGGTAGGAGATCAGGCAGTTGTGCATCTAGGGTCAGATCACCTATCTATGCACTCTGGCTGAGTGAGACTGATGGTTTTTGCTGAGCACCGTAATATCACTGGCTTAGGGATAGAGACAATTTTTTTGGTGCTAGGGACTTTTTCAATTTCTGAGGTATTTACCTTAAGGGCTTATCTCTGTGTAATTCTTTAGCAGAGCTTGTTATCTAGCCAGTTGTTTTTTCACTGGCAACATTAGGCTAGTGGGTGCAATATCTTTTACCCCTAGTATTAATAATTTTTATAGCCCTTCTGGTATGTGTATTTTTTACGCATTTAGGCATTTCGAATCAGGGGTTATCTATTATCGATTTTTATTGCACTTAGTAAAAATTACATTTTAATAGGGTTTTTTGTGTAAGCCTAAGTAAGAATGTGACAATGAACCGTGGATGGGAGAGCCTTCTAAAAAAAGAGTGAAACAGTTCAACCATGTGGAGAGAAAGCTCCTCCACAAAGGTTTTGTAATATAGATACGTCATCCCATCTGGACCTGGAGATTTATCCAAAGGGAGATCCCTCAAGATGTCCACCACCTCCTCCTGCATCACAGTCTGATTAAGAGATAATAAGGCCTCAGGAAGGAGAACTGGGAGATTTCATTTTAATAGGAAATTTTCCAAAGCCACATTTCTATCAGTTTTACTTATGGAGGGAGGGGCATCATGTAAATAATACAATTTACTATAGAAGTTATGAAATATTTTTAAAATTTCGGTTGTATTATAGTGAATCATGCCATCTGCTCCTCTCAGGGCCTGAGGATGAGAGTTCACAGATCTATCCTTCAATACTCTCTCCAAAAGTGTATGAGCTTTATTACCCTTATAGTATTTTTGTTTTGTGTAGAGAAGAAGTTTTTTGACCTTGCGCTTTGAGAGATCTTTTAATTTATTTCAAATCCCTACCACCTTATTTAGTACCCTCACAGATGGAGTAACCACTAATTTACTTTCCTCATTTCTTAGTTGAGAAGTTAATTTATTAAATTCGAATTTAGCATTTTTTCAATCTAGAGCCCTCCTTGATACAGTACCCCGTCATCACAGCCTTGTGAGCGTCCCACAGAACTGAAGGGGAAGAAACTGATCTCTTATTCAAATGGAAGAAGTCAGTGAGATGGTCCAAAAGGGTCTTTCAAGTAGATGGGTCCTTAATTAAGAACTGATTCAACTGCCAGTGAAAAACCCTTGTAGGCATTTGAATGGATTTAAGATCCAACACCACCGGGGCATGATCAAACCAAGTTATTTGTCCCATCCATCTCAGCTCTCCCCATCAGCCTAAGGGTCAGTACATTTGCAAAAAAAAAAATCAATCCTAGAATGAGTTTCATGATGGGGAGAGTAGAAGGAAAAGGCCCTGTCCCCAGGATGATCTATTCTCCACAAATCGAACAAGGAATTAGCCCTAATAAGTTTTCTAAAGTCTCTCACCATTTTAACCATATTTCGTGTTGGAGGCTTACTATTAATAGATTGTCTGTCAAATAGCTCAGAGAAAGGGACATTAAGTCACCTCCACCAATAGGGCTGCCGGCAAAAATTTTTGAATTAGGGAAAAAACCTTTCACAAAAATGTAATCTGGCCTGTATTCGGAGCGTATAGATTGCATAAGTTAATGGACCTACCCCTCAGAGAAGCTTCCAAAATTACAAATCTACCCCAGGATCAATATGAGCTTTGTTCACTTGTAAAGGGCAACCCGATGATATTACGATAGCTACCCCCTCTCTTAAGGGTATGCCACACTGAACAATATCGCTAACGGGATCGCTAAAAAACGTCACTATTTAGCGATCCCGTTAGCGATGTTGTTCAGTGCGGCAGCTGCCAGCGACGAGCTTCCTGCTGTGATCTCGTCCGTCGTCCTGATCGTTCCGGACCCTATTTTCTCGTCGGCGCTCCCGCTGGGTAAGTATATATCGCTAGTGTGGCACCTTTTCTTAGCGATTTAGCGGTACTTTTGTACCGCTAAAGTCGTTAAGAAGATTGCTAACGGCGATAGCGTCGTTAACTATATCGCTAAATGTGGCCGCACTTAGCGATATAGAAACAATCCCGCTAGCGATCGCATTAGTATGCGTCGTTATCGTGATCGCTAGCGGGATTGTTTAGTGTGGCAGTACCTTTATTGTTGTTAAAAGCTGAGTACGAGATAGGGAAGGCGTTGTGGGCAAACCTGAAGGTTCCTGACTTATCAAAATGAGTCTCCTTAAGAAAGGAAATGTCAGCCCTCTGAGACTTCAATTCCTGGAGGGCAAGCCTCCTTTTTCTAGAGGCGTTAAGTCCCCTATCGTTCAATGAAATGGTACGTGTAATTTTGTAATTGTAAGTTACTCACATGCCCAAGACCCCAGAGACTATCAACTCTCCTTTAACCTCTAAGAAACAATGGTGAATCTTCTCCTCCATCCACTTCTGTGATTTCTTATCTAGAAGCTGGTAAATGGGTGGGAAAGAAACACTAGGGAAAGGGAGGAGACAAGGACAACGAAGAACAGAGAGAAAAAAAATATTGGAAATATAAACAAAAATTCCTAATTTTAAGCATGCAAATTGTCTCTTCAAACAAAGAGGACTTGTACTCTATAGCGCCACCTATTGGAAGTAGCGATCCTACAAGTCACAATCAACCCTTTAATGAGTCTTGTAATATGACTTAGGATAAAAGCCAAATCAGAATCTCCATTTGCAGACACGGTGTTTCGGACTGTTGGTCCTCGTCAGTGCAAAGTAGGAGAGATCTGATTTGGCTAGATGAGAGGCTCTGGACTGGGGTCTGGGGGGTAAGGTTACTCCTTGTGGAGAGTGACATACCAGCTCTGGCGTGTCAAGGTAAGGAGGCTTATTCGCCGTGCAATGCTCCTCTGGGAAATTTAATATGCAAATTGCCTCTTCAAACAAAGAGGACTTGTAATAAGGCTCCATAATTCCCAGGAATAGAAAGCCTGGTCTGTGGCTATACCTGTGGAGTAAAACCAGCCCACTAGGAAGACAAGAATCGTAGCCACAGAAGAGATTTTCAGGGAGGCGTAGCCCAACGCTTAAAGCCCCCGTCTCACATAGCGATATCGCTAGCGAGATCGCTGCTGAGTCACTAGTTTTGTGACGCAGCAGCGAGCTCACCAGCGATATCGCTGTGTGTGACATTCAGCGACGATCAGCCCCCCTGTGGGTATCGCTGATCGTCGCTGAAATGTCAGGACATTTTTTTGATCACTGGTCTCCCGCTGACAGGCACGCATCGCTGCGTGTGACAGGCGGGAGACCAGCGATCCGCTGGTAACCAAGGTACACAGCGGGTTTCCAGGCACGGGGCTGTGCCTAGAAACCCGCTGTGTACCTTGGATACGAGCTCCCTGATGCAGGGAGCTTGTAACCAAGGTACACAGCGGGTTTCCAGGCACCGCGCAGCGCCTGGAAACCCGCTATGTACCTTGGTTACCAGCTCCCTGCATCAGTGCGCTGGTATCCAAGGTACACTGCGGGTAACTAGCGATGTTTACCCGCAGTGTCCTTGTGCTGATCGCTGCCTGAGCTGCCTGTTTGGCAGCTCAGCAGCGATAATGTAGCGATACACCAGCGATCCTGATCGTTGTCGGGATCGCTGGTGTATCGTTATGTGAGACCCAGCCTTAACTTGCACAGAGGAAAAAAAAGAATTAAAACAGCTATCTAACAAGATAACAAGCCAGGGCCTCTCCCAGGTGTACAACCACAATAACTTGCGGGATTACCCGCCAACAGATGATTCCAGCTTCAATACACTTAAACAGTAATCTAAAGATAAGCCTGCACCGGTTAATACTTTTTTTTCCCACTGTTTTCCAAATGCTGAAACAACTTTTTTGTAAGTAAATCTTATAATATAAGAAAAAAGAGAAATATTGTATTAAAACAGATATGACAGTTCAGCAGAGGCCCGTTTGGGTTGATCCTCTCTTTTTGCCTCTACCGCTCAAAGGTTTCTTTCTTCTTTTTTGAGACCAAACCGGAGGTGGAGGCGGCCCCGTAAGGTTAGGAATGCCCCAGTCAGCAATCTTAGGGACTTGGAGCCCCAACTTGTCACAAACGTTTGGTAGATCCTCCAGGGTGCGCAGTGTTTCAAAAATCCCCTCTCTCCTTGCTGTTGTAAGGGGGTGACATAGGATTACTGCCTTACTCTGCTCCCCTAATGGTTCTTAATGTGTAACTGTTTACATCTGTTGGTTACTGTAATGTCGTTGTTAACACTCGGTGATATTGCTACATGTAAAATATGTATTACCCAGCATAGTCAATGGTACTGCCACACTCTTTTCTGTGTTACCATTTTATGTACAATGTTATATGTGTGTGTTCCTTCCTTTAATGTACAAATGTATTTATGCCTGTAGATAGGGACAGTTCTTAGTGCACCTTTCAGACACTAGAGGGGGTACTTTAGTGTTTATAGTTCCGGGTAAGTGTAGTTTCCTTTGGGGCCAGTAGATGAGGGCATACTAGTGAGCCTTATTAGTGTTGGTCTTAGTGAGTTGATAAGGGGTTAACATAGGAGGGGCTGTCGGGTGGTAAGCTGCAGGTCTTAGGGAAGTTTAGTCAGACGGGGCCAGGGTGCCCGAAGTGTCCACACGGGCTCTAAGCCCAGGATGGCTTGACAGCCCAGTAACATTCGTCAAGTGAGAGTCCCAGGTATCCGCAGTTGTATGATGGAAGGACAATGGGACAACAGAATGAAGAAGTTAAGGCAACTGATTGCCTGGGCGGACACCTGGCGGTCCGAAGACAGGCGGACCACGAAGCTAACGGGGCAAGTGAGTGAAAAAGAAAGTAACGTTGAAGCTTCACAGGGGACAGTACAGACGGGTTGGATGCTTTGTCAGAGGCAGCTTAGCTTAGTGACTGATGATCTCTATCCTGAGGCGAAGCAGGCAGAGGGAATTGTCATTGTGGCAAGGACGAGCCGGGAGGAAGCTGAGAAGCAGTTTAAGATGGTCCGATCTGGGCGCGTAATGCAAGGAAGTGTCAGCAGTGCAGTGAAAGTTGAGGAATCCCGTATGAAAGAATATGTAACCCGAAATGTATCAACTGTGGATATGCTGTGCAAAGTTTATAGTAAAGAAACTGTGCCAGTTACAATGGACTGTGTCTTATTTGATGGGGGTCACCGTGGGAAGGAATCTTTCTTGTCTGAGAAGTGCCCAGAAGGACCTGAACCTGGAGATACAGGTACGCACAGCAATGGACTTTATGTTTCTGTAGGGGACCGCCAGGACACTGATGCTGAAGTAACCATGGTCACGATTATAGTCCTGGCTGGCCCTTACACTGTTAAAGTAAAGGGTAAACCCCATCTATAGGAGACTCCAAGGTCTTTCAGGATGAACAACAGAGGCCTAAGAAGCCGCCTTTTTTGCAAGGTTATACGGGATAAATCCGGAAACAACTGAACACCACAGTCCTGGTGCAGAATATCCTTTAGGGACCTGGCTTTTGACATAATTTTTTCTTTGGTTTCAAAGTCATGCAGGCAACAGATAATATCACGTGGATATGGTAATGAACCCTTAAGCTGCAGGGCTTGGTGTGCTCTATCAAATTTAAGGGGTGTAGAAACTGGGTCTCCCAAGATGGGATTAAAGATGTCCTGAAGAATTAGTTTAACATTTTCCTGATAGTCAGCTTCAGGGACACCTCTCACCTTAATGTTACGTCTCCTTCAAATGTTTTCCAAATCTTCCATCTGCACCTGGAGATCCCTAATCATTTTCTTTTGCAAAGTAGTTGTTTGATGCAGCTCAGCCCATATGGGATCTCGTTACATCATGTTCATCCTCTAAGGAGTGAATTCTGAAAGTCCTGTCGGACATAAGCAATTTCAGACCGACAGTTGTCCTTAACCTCTGTTATTAATACTTTAAAATCCTCTTTTGAGGGGAAATGAGAAAAAAACTTTACCCATTGTTGGGGAGAGATGCTCATCCAGATGTTCTCTTTTGTCATCTGAAGACCCCTCTAAATAGTCACTGTCATCCTCCCTCATTAATACTTGGGGTTAGTCTAGGGGGATCATTTTGGGAGTTAGATACACCTGTTTTCGCTGGTTTACAAGACACCTCCTTGATGCTTACTGCCTGGTTTTGCTGCAGCATAGACTCTGCAGCCTGTGCATGGTCAGGGGAGGTGGAGAGATGGCCTCCTTCTATTGATTGCTGCACGCCGCCATTTTTATGCATGATGGTGACCGAGGAGGACCAGCAACTGCTCTAATCCAGCAGGGCCGCGCATATCTTGGGGGTTCTCTTCTTTCCACCTTTCTCTTTACCCCCTTCGGTCCTGGCATCAGCCCTCTCTGAGCATCGCGCCCCCTCCTCCAGGGCTCCAAGCACTGCAGCTCCCTCAAGCTCCCCTGCCACCTCTCCACGACAAGATGGGGCCAAGACCTCGGCGGAACCACGCTCCCGCAGGAGAAAGACGGCCAGGGCCGTCGCGGAGCTGGCTGACCCCACTCTGGAGAGCGCAGGGTTTCTCACCCTCCTGGGACCCATCGGGGGATGGTAAGAAGCGTCGGTGCAGGCTTTTGCTAGCTGATATATAATATGCCTGGCGGGAGCTCCTCTGCCACGTGTCCTCTCTAGCCGGCATTAAGACACACCCCCTGATTTCATCAAATTTCATGAGCTGCAATATTATCAATGTAAATTGTCTGGTGCAGCCATCCACAGAATGTCAGTTTATTCAGCGAATATTCACCACAGAGATTTAGGGTTGGTATGCCAACATGAATTAGTTTTTACACCAAGTTTCCCCTTTTCTTCCTGTTTCAACTCAACTCCAACTAATGTCATTTTTGGCAACTTTCATTTTTTATGGCATCGGTAAACTAATGGGTCACTGTGGCCATGATGCATCTGTGTTCCCCTAGAGGAAAAAGGCTCAGGTGGCATCCACAAGTAATCTTCAATTTTACTGTGAACTCTTGTGGAGCAAAAATTACAAAGTGGAAGTTCTCACCTCTAAATGTTGTATGAATGAGTAAAATAATAACTTGTGCAGAGAATATTTCACTCACATTAAAATCTGTTCTCAGGGGAAACAACTTCTTGGCTAATTGAGTTTCTATCAAGAATTCATAGTTGCTCACATTTAGAAATCTGCATGATGTAGATATCAGGATAGAAGGCGATTTTTGAAGAGTAGACACTTCTATGATTTTTACAGTCTAGTTCCCTGATAATGTGAAATGCGTGACTTGCACAATTCCTTTTGTCGAACATGCAGAGCAAACAGTTTAGATTTTGGAGGCAGTGCTAAGGAGGACAGCGCCGAGAAGCGTTCCTATAAATGGTAATTAGGAAAGATATAAACAAGAGGAGAGAGACACCATCCAGCTTTTATTCTGTAAATAATGTCGTGGACCATTTGGCATATTCCTCCCTGCCAGGCTGCTTTGTATACACAAGTTTAACGTGAATTCATCTTTAAAATCCAATTCAGAGAGTAGTAAGCTCCTAAGAGATGATGGAACGTCATGAATGAAATAATGGAAAATCACCATGTACGGCTTCAGAGGTAGTCACCATCATGTATGCAATGAATATTCTGAGAAAGTACAGCAAGTCCTCTGTTCTTGAGTGACGTCATTAGTCTATACCAAGAATAAATGCTGTGGAGCACAGCTTCCCAAAACTGTTCTTAAGCAAGAAGTAACAGCAGTGATTTAGAGTGTAGCCTCTGAAGTCATTTGTCAGATAATCTCAACAGGTAGGGCATGAATTTATATCTATCGCCTACACAAGAAGCCACATTTAGTGTCGTGTATGGATGTGTTCAGGGATCTGCCATACAGAGCTAATTACTGCTTTTAAACGACTAGTGTGTCTCCTCATTGGCAGAAAAAAAGTCAGCGCTAAAAAAGTGAAAATGTACTTGTGGAGACATGGGGGTCGGCGGGCGCTCAGGTCCGCTAGCTGAAACCGCATGGACCAGGGATCGTACCGCCGAATGCCTTCTTTCCTTTTAACGTGGGCATAACGCTACTCAGATAACACAGGGTGAGGGTAAAACAGTGTGGCAATGTTTTGTTGAACTACAAAATAGGCAGATAACATGTAGAACAGTCCCAGTAAAATACCCCAAGGTGGTGCATATTACATTCCGCTGACTCGCCGGGATAATGGCAGCTGTTACTTCAGAGCTCCCAGGGTCGACTACCCCACCTGTGGCATGCACACAGAGAGGAGGTATTGACAAGCCTAGGAAACTGACAGTCCATTCAGGTGTAAGGCCAGTTGACCCGGGGGTCACAACCTGGCTTCTCCGAACATCTCCATTGAGCCAGGCGACCAGCAGGTCCCAATCCTAGCTTGCTCCTAAAGTATCCATGGTTCAGTGATGGTCAATGGAGCAGATCTGCATTCTTCCAACCTGGGCCGAGGTCCCCTAGGTTGTTTCCTGTAGAATGATAGATCTGTGTCCCTTGTGATGGAGCCATGATGTATAGATGGCAGTCGTGTAGAGTTCTCTGGATGAGTGAATGTCATGGCTGAATCTCTGGCTCTCTCTGCCTCTCTCTATAGAGGCATGTAACCTCTTTTTATACTTAACAAGTGTCCTTCATTCAGTATTGACATAAAGGGTAAGAATGGAGATGAGATCAAGTAGCATTACTTGATTATTTAATCTATTTGCATGGTTTTTTCTCCTCTTTTTTCAAAGTCATGAAACTATCTTGCCTACACAATGCATAATTATCATATCAGTAAACATCACTAGTCATCAAAGATAAGAGCACAATATGTTATATGAAATGTCAATATTACAGGCTTAAGGGTATGCCACACTGAACAACATCGCTAACGGGATCACTAAAAAACGTCACTATTTAGCGATCCCGTTAGCGATGTTGTTGTGTGCGGCAGCTGCCAGCGACGAGCTTCCTGCTGTGATCTCGCTCGTCGCTGGAATCGCTCCGGACCCTATTTCATCGTCGGCGCTCCCGCTGGGTAAGTATAATCGCTAAGTGTAGCACCTTTTCTTAGCGATTTAGCGGTACTTTTGTACCGCTAAAGTCGTTAAGGAGATCGCTAACCGTGATAGCGTCCTTAACGACATCGCTAAGTTAGGTAGCTACTAGCGATATAAAAACAATCCCGCTAGCGATCTCATTAGTATGCGACGCTAACGAGATCGCTAGCGGGATTGTGTAGTGTGGCAGTACCTTTACTCAAACAAAGTCTATTTTGTTGACCAAAACATATATTCAAATGTCAACATACAGATAACAGTCTATTCTTCTTGGTTTGCTAAAAATAGTAATCTGGTTAATTTAAGATACAATGCTGTGTCTTTACAGTACTTTTCATACTTAGGTTTACAATAAATTTACTTTTAAAAAGAACCTGCCTGGATAATTTTACTTTTGAAACTAGTTGTATGGCTGAATAATTTGCAGAAGTACAAAAAAAGATGTTTCCTGTTTTGTAGTACTCTGATGTGCCATTGATGAGAAATTGAGCTTTAAAAAAAACCTTTCAGGTCACATAACTATTCAAAACCGCTACAATAGCACTACTAATGTGTCAGATGTTCTAATCGTGCCCCCTTGGATGTGATTGACAGACTTGATACAATCCCTGTTAATGTAGGACTGCCGGCATGTCATTTCAGGTGGTCCTACCAAGTTAGGGTTTGCACAGAAGCCATTAGTCATTCCCAGGGAGTAGTAATTAGAAGATCTGACAGGACTAGTCATGAAAAGACACCCCCACTGAACTAGTCCAGCCTCATTTACATATGCGACGATGCATGTAAAAACTTCATTTTTAAACCATAGCAGCATTACAGTTCAATTAAAGGGAACCTACCCATGCGATTCACACTGCCCGAATCACAGGCCTACTCCAAGGCAGTTCTACGGCAGCTCCTTCCTGCCTCTAAACACATGTATGGAGTAACTTGCCAGTCTAGGGGAGAAGACGCTGGGCGACTTGCCTTTGACCAGTCATCCCAAAATGCATAGTCCTTGGTGAGCATCTGAAAACATGTTTTCTCTGAAATGCTGCTGTGTTTCAGAGAAACATATACAGCTGTAATAACAGACACGCTCTGATTTATGCTGCTCATGATTTAAGTAGGTTCTATTAAAAAGATGTCTTTAGAATACAGTATTGTGTTTGAGGCTATAGTAGCAGTTTTAAAAAATTATGAGTACTCACATTTATAAAGTTACATGCAGACTAGCCTGGAAGTGCATTGAGGTGTGATGATACTTTGAGATACATTGACACACCCCAAATTCACTTCCAGGCTATTTGCATGTTGATTGGCACAAAATATTACAATACTGGTATAATTTTTATTGTACTATGACATTTACAGCCAAACCACTAGTTTGATTAGTAAACAGTCCTTAAGTTCCCATTACATTTCTTATTAAGAGAAGAGGTACACTCTGCAAAAAAAGTACAGCACATTTTTTTTTTGCAAATGATCATCTACATTGTATTATTAGTTTACCTTGTAAAAATCTACCATAATATGTATACAGCTCCTTTACAGACTTATGTGAAGGCTCATACTGCACTCATGTGTTAAGGTACTGCCACACTTAGCGATCTCGTTAGCGATCACGATAACGACGCAATCGTTGGTGTGATCTCTTTTAGGTCGCTAGTAGCTGCCAAACAGGAGATCTCATAAATGACACATCAGCGGTCAGCGATCTCTTTAACGACTTTGGCGGTTGTTAAGATGTCATTAGCATGTACTGAGCGCTTCTGATTCATAGGAATTTCCAGCATCGCTCCTGCTCTCTGCGTCCTGCTAGCCTGCTTTGCAACTTCTGCGATCCTCTCTGTGACGCAAAAGAGAACTTACAGATATTGCGATCCACTCCGTGACGCAAAACAGTCATATGCGTCACAAACGAGGTCGCTCGTCGTTCGCAAAAGGTGCCAAACACAGCGATATAGGCTCACCAGCGGGACACCAACGATCAAAAAACGGTCCAGAACGCTAGTGAGCGATCAGCGACATCACAGCAGGGGCCACATCGTTGCTACATGCCACACACAACGAGGTCGCTAACGAGATTGCAAAATAGTGACGTTTTAGTGATCTCGTTAGCGATCTCGTTTGCGATCTCGTTTAGTGTGGCATACCCTTAAAGGTACTGCCACACTAAACGCTCCAGCTAACGATCACGATAACGACGCATACTAATGCGATCGTTTTTGTGATCGTTTTGGTGTCGCTAGTAGCTGCCAAACTTAACGATCTCGTTAACGGCGCATAAGCGGTTAGCGATCTCGTTAACGACTTTTGCGGTCATTGTGATGTAAAAAACAGCGCACATCGTTAACAAAAGGTGCCAGACACAGCGATATAGCGCTCACCAGCGGGACGCCAACGATAAAATACGGTCCAGAACGCTAGTGAACGATCAGCGAGATCACAGCAGGGGCCACATCGTTGCTACATGCCACACACACGAGGTCGCTAACGAGATCGCAAAATAGTGACGTTTTAGTGATCTCGTTAGCGATCTCGTTTGCGATCTCGTTTAGTGTGGCATACCCTTAAAGGTACTGCCACACTAAACGCTCCCGCTAACGATCACGATAACGACGCATACTAATGCGATCGTTTTTGTGATCGTTTTGATGTCGCTAGTAGCTGCCAAACTTAACGATCTCGTTAACGGCGCATAAGTGGTTAGCGATCTCGTTAATGACTTTTGCGGTCATTGTGATGTAAAAAACAGCGCACATCGTTAACAAAAGGTGCCAGACACAGCGATATAGCGCTCACCAGCGGGACGCCAACGATAAAATACGGTCCAGAACGCTAGTGAACGATCAGCGAGATCTCAGCAGGGGCCACGTCGTTGCTACATGCCACACACAACAACGTCACTAACGAGATCGCTAAATAGTGACGTTTTTTAGCGATCTCGTTAGCGTTCTTGTTTAGTGTGGCATACCCATTAGCCCACAGACAGCCCATTGATTTACAATCTAAAGCCACCCACACTGAAGTGCCTCCTTAGCCACCAGCTATGTGTTATACAAGTCTGTAGTCTGAATCCTATGTCATGCAGCACGTATGTTTACCATTGACAAGAGGAGTAGAAGCGTTACCTTTGTTATGGTCAGATGCTATATCAATAGCTGTGAGAAGTATGTTTTTTTATGATTTTTTTTACCATTTGGCTTTTGTGTGCAACAAGTCAAAATTTCAGGTTCTCATCTACTGATTTTTAACTATGAAGCACAAAAGTCAAAACAGCTTCCAGCATCTTCTTACCATTTCTCCTGTGTTTCATAGTCTCAGTGTGGCCTTTGTGATCATTTCTGTACAGAATTATTTTAATGATGGCGAGTCAACTCAAATACAAGTTTTGGTTTTTGAAGTCATCAGTTTAATACAAACCAGGAATGATTTATTCAGCGTTATATGTAAATACTACAGTGCCTGTATGTGCACTATATCTCAGTACATTGTAATGATATCATGGTGTTAATCTAAAATAAAAAACGTAATGTTCCACACATAATTATTGTATTAATGAGTCCGTAAACAACATTTCTTGTCTTAAATTTGAGCTGTGTTAATATTAATAGGGCAATAAATGAGGCATCGGCGCTCATGTATTTCTTTTGTACATTACGTAGTGTCTTTTTTTTACTGGTTTATTTGTCATGCTTCATATGTTCTGTGCATGACTTGAACTTTTATAATGACGTCTCAGTGCTGTGTATATTTATCATATGTGTGCTTGTAATAAAAGTGGATTCATTCAGTCACATCCAGGTAAATCGACACATGGGAGGAATTTTGAGACCTGCTGATGGCCGAGCTACACTGATGGGAATGTGCTTAGCAATGTTGATGATAAACAGGGCTGTTTTCACAATGCTCCTCCCAAAAACACTGTTCAGATTGATGCCAAGGAAACATATTGAATACTAGAGGTTGCCATACACATTAGATGGCTGTTGGTTGAATAATTATAATAATTGCCCAAAAATTGCCCAAAATGCAAAATTCGATAAATATAGATGCGCACCTATGCATAACTATGGCAAAAAATCTTGCAGTGACCATATTAGACGATGATCATCCATTTTACTTAGTAGCAAATTTACAATTCCCAGATAAGACACAAAACAATGTTTGTTTTATGGCTTTTAATCTGGCTTGTTATACTGCAAACAAATGTAAATTATTTTACTTAATGACAGATGTTTATTCAGATCAAGTGGAGTGAAAAAAAAAATGAAATAATTTTGTGATTTGCATGTATAAAACAAACATCGGCACAAATACTAATTAGTCTGCAGTTAAAAGCGAGTACCTAAAGTCCTTAATGTGCTTTAATGGCTAATTGAAAGAAAACATTGCCCTAAGAGAGCTGTCAGTTGAAAGAAAAGAAGGATAAGACTATTTCAAGATGAAAATCCAACATGGAAAAAGATGTTAGTTGTTCCTTGTAAGCTGTTGGTGCAAGTATAAATCAAAGATTCTGAGAACAGGTAGAGGGAGGAAACGTCAAAGCATCAGGATAGAAAATTCATAGCAGAAGAGAACCTCATGGGCGGAAAAACAATCAATGTTTGTTACTACTGCACAATAAGAAATTAGCTGAATGACATAGGATTTACATATGGAAATTGCAAATGGAATACACCTACAAGGAAGATAACAAGGATGGGTTGGGATAAAGAGAAGAAATCATGGAGTCTGGATTATTCAAGCGATTTTCAGTGACCAAACACAAATCTGCAATGGCCAAATGATCAACTATCAGTCTGAATTAGGATGACAGCTGAACATTCATGGTTCGAGTACCAACCCTAAAAAAGTCAACCGGCCTCAGATCTCCTAGCCCACACTAAACTTTGTTATATATACTTATTAGGCTACACTGTGACATACATGGGAGGGGGGTGATATTATAATGAAGACTGGAGGCAAGGATTTCTTCCAGGCATCGTATGCCCCAGAGCCTGGAAGAAATTATAAGCATAAAGAAATAAAATAAGTTTTCTCAACAACAAGACCGCTAATATGAGGCGTACAGGTAGGACTAGTTTAACATTTCTATCACCTGTATGCCCATATTAATAGGTTATACACATCCCAGGGGGTGACCGATTCCCTTTAATGTTAGTTGCGTGAAACCAAACCTAGCTGAGAAACACTGATTATTTTGTCTAATGCCATTCTGATGCAATATATAAAGAAGACAACAGGGCAAAGAATATTAAAACTTTTCTGTTGGAAATGCATATCAGCTCAATGTCATGGCCTGCAAACATTAAAAAAAAATTTTGTGGAAATTTTGAAAATTGGTTCATAAGAACGCTCCATTATGTAATGCTGATCTGTCAAACTCTCTTTCAGAATTTGATGTAGAATATTTGTTTTATTGTTGTCGTCATGAAAATACACAGGAATGAGAGATAGGCCAGATTTTTTTTCTGTTGACTGCATCTTTTGGGAGGCTGCCATACACATTACACCAACGACATTATTCCATTTGCCGATCCTGCCAATATCGATGGCTTTCTACAACTTTACTCTATTGTGTATGGGGGCCTTTAAGATAGGCGATCAATACCAAAACGGTAGAGCGCTGATACCCGGCACCTCAACCTGTTTGAAGCTTTTATTGTACCTGGATGTAAACATTGAATGGAGCCAGAAATCTACAGCTCTGTACACTGTTAATGGCTGTTGTCAAGTGCTGTAGCTCAGATCTCATTCACTTCAAGTCCTCAAATTTCACATGCTAAAAGTATCATAATGAAGTCAGAATATGAAGCTGTTTACTATTGTTTTATGTAACTGCTGTTATTTTTATGTAAAAAAAAGAATCTTTGTGGCCATCCTCTAGATGTGGTGATTCCATATCACATTTGCTCTGGTCTGATTCCTTTGCTTATATGTATATTAGTGACAAGGAGCCAAAGCTCCTTAATCCTCAGAGGGGACCTGACTGATCCTAGGTGCACGTCATACGCCTCCACTTCACCCAGGCAAACACTTTCTCTGCATCTAATCACATCACATTTAATCTATAGTTTATATTTAGCATATCGTACATAGAACATCTCCCTATGATGCTTGTCTAAAAGGCCATAACATTTCAGTTTGGAAAGAGAGCGCGGTATTGATTTGCCTCTGAGCTTTCTGTTATTTCTCGGATGTTTTATACTTGTCACATTATATAAAGCCTTTCAGTTTGTTTAACCTGGAAAACTGACAAGAGAGGAAATCTTTTGTCAACAAAATATACGTCGTAATTGACGTCTTCACATCTTCTTCACTTGTAAGACTGCATTATTATATTATTATTATTTTAGTAATTTTTCCTTTACAATATACAAAATGAACGACCAATGAGTTTTACTGTTGTAAAGGAATTATTTATTTTTCAGTAATTACTATTGTAACCAAGGAAAATCTAATAAAAACCAATTGCAGATTAAATTGTTATTTTGAGTTCCAAATATGGCCTTAAATCCACAGCAAAATTGCCCATTTCACATTCAGATTTGATGCAGATTTTGCTGCATTTTTGTGTGTTTGTGGATTCCGTACGGTCGAAGACAGGGGTCCCCAACTTTTCTTAACTTGAAAGCTACATTCAGCTTTTAGAGATGGTCACGAGACAGATTCTATGTGTACAAATCTTAGAAGCTTCTATAATAATACTGCACCTTGCGTGCCCCTTTAACAAGTAATTATGCCCCAAGTACCACTTATAAGGTAATATTGTCCTATATGCCCTTTAATAAGTAATGATTCTCCCTGTGAGCCTTCTTAATAATTAATGATCACCCCTGAGGATGCCAATACAACTGAGCAGACAGCAAGGAGCCTCATGTGGTTCATGAGCCACTAGTCTTAAGGGTAGATTCATGCATACTTTTTTTTACGTGGCTTTTGGAGCGGAAAACTGCTACAAAATCCACATGAAAATCTCATTGAATACTCTTTAAATAAGCTAACTGTTCATTTCAATGGGAAAACAAGCCTATACTGCACATAGTTCAAATTTTTACTCTCTTTTTTTTCTATACTTGCAGTGTTTTTGATTGCAAAAATGTTCCAAATTTGACTACGGAAATAAATTTATGCAGAAAAAAATGCCCTGTATGTTAAAAAAGGTGCCAAAAAAAGAGCTCAAAAACAAGTAACCCCCAGTTTTTGAAACATTTTTTTTTTAATTTTAGGTCTGAGGGTATCTTCACACAGAACTTTTGTTATGAGACAGATCCGGCATTGCCAGAATTTTGTTGTTCTGCTGCTATGATGAAGCAGAACGATGATAATAGCGATCAGTCGTGGGAACACAAACAAAAGCATGTAACATGGATTTTGTCATTTTTTTTATAGGTCTGACATTGTTGTCAGCAACATGCTCCAAATAATGTAACATGATGCTTTTTAAGACATAAAATTGTTGCAAGCTATATAAGGGATATGCAGATTTTTTATGTGTTGGGTAGTCAGTGCAAAGTCAGACCAGGTGTATATTGTGCATGAGACATTTTAATTATTTTAGTCAAACATCGTTCTGACAATTTTTTTTTCTTCCAATTTCCCCCTTAAACTTTAAATAACTATTTGTCAATTGGGAGGGGCAAAAAAGTTAGTAGTGTGAAAAAGTTTCTATTGGGTATAGCATCCTTTTTTACATACCAAATGTACCATAAAGTCACATATTGACCTTATTAAACTTTTTTACCACATAGGGAAATGTAACTTGTAAACATCACTTCACTTGTATCACAAATGTCTATGATTACCATGAAGAATTCATGCCCTCTCCTCACCTCACTGTACAAGATCCTCATACACCTGTTCTCCTTCCAATATTATCTCGTCTCTATCCTATAGTCTTTTCCAGCTCCAGTCACTTTGCGCTTCAATCCCCAGAGGCTAACTAGAGTCTGGCTGTGTTCACATGTTAATCTGCTCTTCAACTGTTTACAAATAATCCATTTTAAGGTGTTATTTACCCTTGACCTCACCAAAGCTGTTATCTGCATATGTTACTACAGTACTATCTGCAAGTGACTACAGACTTTTTCTTATGATGGTGCATTTTGATATGCTGATTTGGGCCTGTCAATGCGCAAGTCCTTTGGTGCTTGTCTACTGGCCTCTTTACACAGCCCAACAACAGCGATGAGGACAGAACGATCACCAACGCAATCGTTGGGTCATGTTATCCGCAGCACAACCCCTATTTACCCTGGGTTGTGCGCTGTTGATAACTGATTTTTTTACAACATAAAATATCCTGCAGATATGCATTTTGCTCGTACAACAGATGATTACTGCTATGTTTACACCAGCTGAAAACTGAGAACAAGTGTTCATACAAATGCTCTTTACAGGATTGTAACATAGTTAGCAAGGCTGAAAAAAGACATTTGTCCATCCAGTTCAGCCTATATTTCGTCAGAATAAATCCCCAGATCTACGTCCTTCTAAAGAACCTAATAACAGTAAGATACAATATTGTTACACTCCAGGAAGACATCCAGGCATCTCTTGAACCCCTCGACTGAGTTCGCCATCACCACCTCCTCAGGCAAGGAATTCCAGATTCTCACTGCCCTAATAGTAAAGAATCCTCTTCTATGTTGGTGGAAAAACCTTCTCTCCTCCAGACGCAGAGAATGCCCCCTTGTGACCGTGACCTTCCATGGTATAAACAGATCCTCGGAGAGATATTTGTATTGTCCCCTTATATACTTATACATGGTTATTAGATCGCACCTAAGTCGTCTTTTTTCTAGACTAAATTATCCCAATTTTGCTAATCTCTCTGGGTATTGTAGATCCCCCATCCCCTTTATTAATTTTGTTGTCCTCCTTTGTACTCGCTCTAGTTCCATTATGTCCTTCCTGAGCACCGGTGCCCAAAACTGTACACAGTACTCCATGTGCGGTCTAACCAGGGATTTGTACAGAGGCAGTATAAGGCCGGGATCACACATGCGAGTAAATCGGCCGACACTCGCATGTGAAATCCCAGCTCTGGCGCCGGCACTCGGGAGTGGAGCGAGCGGCTGCATATAAATGTGCAGGCGCCAGAGCTGGGATTTCACATGCGAGTGTCGGCCGATTTACTCGCATGTGTGATCCCGGCCTAATGCTCTCATCATGTGTATCCAGACCTCTTTTAATGCACCCCAGGATCCTGTTTGCCTTGGCAGCCGCTGCCTGGCACTGTCTGCTCCAGGTAAGTTTATCATTAACTAGGATCCCCAAGTCCTTCTCCATGTCAGATTTACCCAGTGGTTTCCCATTCAGTGTGTAATGGTGATATTTATTCTTCTCTCCCATGTGTATAAACTTACATTTATCATTGTTAAACCCCATCTGCCACCTTTTGGCCCAAGTTTCCAACTTATCCAGATCAATCTGTAGTAGAATACTATCTTCTCTTGTATTGACTGCTTTACATAGTTTTGTATCATCTGCAAATATCAATATTTTACTGTGTAACCCTTCTACCAGAACATTAATAAATATGTTGAAGAGAATATGTCCCAACACTGACCCCTGCGGTACCGCACTGGTCACAGCGACCCTGTTAGAGAATATATCATTTATAACCACCCTCTGCTTTCTATCACTAAGCCAGTTACTTAAGCCAGTTAAGCCAGTAGCTTTTTCCTCGTCATCTACAACCATTCTTTCCTCGCAATTGTCTACTCTTATAAATTCACCCTTACTGATGACATCTTACTAATTTTTGTCACTTCATGATGAATACATTAACTTATTTAATCGTTTTCAATTTGTGGTATTGCATATTTTACGCCCTTAAAATTTAGGCTTTGTTCACACCTGTGTTATCAATTCCATTTTTCTGTTCTATCAGAGAAACGAAAAACAGGATTCATGATCACAATGAACCTGTCACTTAGGAAACCAGCGGCATCAAAAGTACCCTATAGGGGTTCGTGTGATGTGACATAAAAGGGTATGTTGTTTGTCTAAAATAAACTAATTATTATCATTATCTTAAATATGTTTTCCACGTATACCTTTTTTAAGAAAAAGCCATTAAAGGGAATCTGTCACCACCGGGATGCTTTTAAGCTATTACTATGGGCAAACAGGTAATAGAATAGTTAAAATAGTCTTACCTGTATGCCTCATAGCTGCAGTCTAGTTGTTGAGAAATTGAGTTTTAATCTTTTATGTTAATGATTTCTTTCAGACTTCGATGCGTGTGTTGACTGTAAGAAATTTCTACCTCCTCTCTGCATTATCATACCAACCCCCTCCCATGCATGTCTGTGACGTGCAGCTGTGGTGCCATAATGCCGCGCCTGCGCCCTGCACTCGTGCTGTTATCTGAACATTAACTGCCCTTTTTATGGGCAGTGTCTTAATCCTTCATCTGCACAGGCACCGGCGAGTCACTGCACAGTAGCAGTGGTTCACCTGCGCAGAAGAAGTGGTGATGCTCTCATCACTCATACAGTGATGATTCAGAACAAAGTCAGACATATTCATAAATTTTTGGAGAATGCCAAACATTGAATATATATGTGGATAGCCTATATTTAACGCCATGTCCATCATCAGATGAAACAATATTTACATGGGTTGAATTTCAATTTCCTCCAAAGAGATAAACGGCAGCAGATGTGTGTGGCAGCCATCTATCTCACCGGACCTACTACACCAAGATGAATGGGCTTGGTGATGTAGAGAAGTGATGGCTAATACCTGTCTGTGATCATTGCACCAGAACCCATCCTATCTGTATGCAAAAAATAGCAAAAGTATAGGAGAGCTTTTATTGAACCGTTAGCTCATCACCTTATTAACGGTGACCATTAATTATCAGCCAAACCAGCCAACAGCTATTCTACCTGAACCTCCATACACATGCAATCTGCCAGTGTTTTATCTTATGCAGGACCAAACTATTGTGCCTGAAATTCAGCATGCCCAATCCTTCTTTCTCCTGTGTACATTTTTGCTTAGGTTGAGCCTGTGGACACTCTCCTACACATTAGTCGATATAATATATATGGCCTTTATTACAGTTTTCTACAAGTAGACAAACAGCAGGATCTCATAGTAAAAAAAAACCTGAAAGGGCAGCTAATCTAACATAAGCCACACTTGATGAACTTTTCAACCTCTAATGAAGAATTAGTCCAATAAATCTTTACAGATATCTAATTCCCTGTTCCTGTTACCATGACATTCTTCATTCAGTCTTCACCAAATGCTTAAGACCACAGGTGAGAAAAGAAATATGTATACTATGACTGCTAACAGCAAATGTTACCAAGAAATGTACATCTTTCTTTGTCCCCACAAGCGAGTACATTGTGTGAAAACAGCTTTCATGACTACCAGGTCAGTTTTTCATATTCATGACCACTGGTCTACTGCAGGTTCATCTCTCATGGTCATGATCTCCGTGTATACTCAAGGTCTCTTTCGTGGTTGTGACCTCTACCGGTACTACAAGTTCATCTGTTGTAATTATGACCTCTATATACAGCAAGTCCATCTATTATATTCATAACCTCTAGTCATGAACTTTAGCTGTACATCAAGTCTATCTCTCATAGTTATGACTTCTGGTTTTAAAGCGAACCTGTCAGCAGTTTTGGCCGATATAAGATACGGCCACCACCTTTCAGGGCTTATGTACAGCATTCTGCGCAGACAAACTTTTCTGCCCTGTTGAGGGCAGAGCAAAGTACTGCGGTGCCCAGTTGGCGGAGAAGGTCAAAGAGCCCCGGCACCTGCGCACTACAGTTCTTTGCTCTGCCCTCAACAGGGCGGAGAAGTAAGCCTGCGCAGGAGTGCAATACCGTGGAGCATGTGTGGATGATGCAGGGTCACGTCATCCACAAGAAGCAAGAGAGAGGCGATCATTAGAAGATGGAAGGCGCTGGACCAAGACCTGCGACACTCCTCGGACTGGACCTCCCCGCAGGTGAGTATAATAAAACTTATTTTTCAGTTCTTCCAGGTTGGGTTGAGGGCTTATATACAGCAGTACACTAGGTGTACTGCAGGTGCCCAGCTCACCATCATAACCTCTAATCTCTGCAGACGAGTCCAGGCTAGAATTTGTCATGTTGGTCTGGGCTAGATGGAAAATATGGGAAAAGTGAACAACTCCAGCAGAAAGGTCATCAGCTGTAAGTCACCATCTATAATTGTGCTGCAGTCTTATATGTTCTACAGGGTTGGTATCTACCACTGTCACTATATGGAGGTAATGTCGATGTTTGTCTTTGTGCTTGCTTTTTGCATTGTTCTCTGCACTTCTGTGGAGGTCAGCCAGGTCCCCTCCGGGGGCTTGTGCTCCTCTCAGTTTATCTGAGCCACTGTTATTTGTTCATTTGCCTTTTCCAGTTTTTTCATTGGCTGCGGCTTAGTTTTGTTACACCAGAGAACTAATTTAGGTGGTAGAGGTCGTGTGATCTCAGGTGTTTTTGCAATTAGTAGAGTTGGTATTTTTTAGGGTTTTTTGGATTGCAGTAAGTGTCCTTCCTATCCTTTTCTTTCTAGGAAGATTGGGCACCAACGTTTGCTCATACTATTTTCTGTCTGTGTCTGTATTTCCTCTTATCTAACCGCCATTACATGTTTGGGGGCTTCCTATGTTCTTTGGGGATCTGCTCCGGGGCAGATACTTTTCCTCTTTCTATCTTTAGGTGTAGTTAACCTCTCAGGCTGTGACAAAGCGTCTAGGACCAACTTAGGAACGCTCCACGGCTGCCTTTAGTTGTGGTGGTTAGTCAGGGTACTGCAATCCAGTAGATTCCAACCTCTCTGGTGTATTGCCGTTTTTGCCTGCTCTCCTCAGCTACCAAATCATAACACCTCTGCCTCTTGGTGTATGGCAGGTCTGTATCTCAGTCATGACCTTTAGGTGTATTGAAGTTCGGTCTCTCATAGTCTTGACCTCTTAAGTTTCAGCAGGTCCATCTCATAGTTATAGTAGTAAGAGAAAACTGACTGGCACATCCAAACTAGTGTGAATTAGGTGCATACCAGGAGCAGCTACCTCCATAGACAATATACAATTGTCACAGTTATGACCTCTAGATGTGATGCAGGTCTGTCTCTTATATTTATAAGCTCTACGTATTTGCGAGATCTGTCTCTCATAGTCTTGACAACTAGGTGTACTGCAGGTCCATGTCTCATAGTCTTGATCTTTAGGTGTACTTCAAGTCCATCTCTCAAAGTCTTGACTTCTAAGTGTTCAACAGATCAATCTCTCATAGTCATGAACTCTAGTTGTACTGCAGGTCCATCTCTCATAGTATTGACCTCTAGGTGTATTGGAGGTCCATCTCTTGTAGTCATGACATCTAGGTATACGGCAGATCTGTGACTCGTAGTCATGACCTCTAGGTGTACTGCAGGTCTGTCTCTCATAGTCTTGACCTCTAGCTGTACTGCAGATCCGTGTCTCATAATCTTGACCTGTAGGTGTACTGGAGGTTCGTCTCTCATAGTCATGACATCTAAGTGTACTGCAGGTCTGTCTTTCATAGTCTTGACCTCTAGGTGTGCTTCAGGTCCTTCTCTCATAGTCTTGACATCTAGGTGTACTACAGGTTGGTCTCTTAAAGTCATGACTTCCAAGTTTAGTGCAGATTCATCTTTCACAGTCATGACCTCTAGGTACACTGCAGGTCCATCTGTTATAGTCATGACCTCTAGGTACACTGCAGGTCCATCTGTTATAGACATGACTTCCAGGTGTACTGCTGGTCCATCTCCTATAGTTTTGACCTCTAGGTGTACTGCAGGTCCTTCTCTCATAGTCATGACATCTAGGTGTACTACAGGTTGGTCTCTTAAAGTCATGACTTCCAAGTTTAGTGCAGATTCATCTTTCACAGTCATGACCTCTAGGTACACTGCAGGTCCATCTGTTATAGTCCTGACCTCCCGGTGTACTGCTGGTCCATCTCCTATAGTCTTGACCGCCAGGTGTAGTGCTGGTCGATCTCTTATAGTGTGGACCTCTAGGTGTATTGCAGATTCGTATCTCATAGTATTGACCTCTAGGTGTATTGCAGGTCTGTGTCTCATAGTTTTGACCTCTAGGTGTACTGCAGATCCATGTCTCATAGTCTTGGCCTCTAGGTGTACTACAGGTCCGTGTTTCATAGTCTTGACCTCAAGGTGTACTGCAGGTCCTTCTCTCATAGTCATGACATCTAGGTGTACTGCAGGTTTGTCTCTTAAAGTCAAGACTTCCAAGTTTAGTGCAGTTTCATCTTTCACAGTCATGACCTCTAGGTACACTGCAGGTCCATCTGTTATAGTCTTGCCTTCCTGGTCTACTGCTGGTCCATCTCCTATAGTCTTGACCTCCAGGTGTACTGCAGGTCCATCTCATAGTCTTGACCTCTAGGTGTATTGCAGATCCGTATCTCATAGTTTTGACCTCTAGGTGTACTGCAGATCCATGTCTCATAGTCTTGACCTCTAGGTGTACTGCAGGTCCGTGTGTTATAATCATGACATCTAGGTGAACTGAAGGTTCATGTCTCCTAATAGTGACATCTAAGTGTACTGTAGCTCCATCTCTCATATTCTTGACCTTCTAGGTGTATAGTCTAGGTCTCTTATAGTCATGACTTCCAAGTTTAGTGCCGGTTCATCTTTCACAGTCATGACCTCTAAGTATACTGCAGGTCCATCTCTTATAGTCATGACCTCTAGGTGTTCTGCTGGTCCGTCTCTTATAGTCATGACTTCTAGGTGTACTGCAGGACCGTCTTTTATAGCCATGATGACTTCTAGGTGTACTGCAGATCAATGTCTCATAGTCCTGACTTCTAGGTGTACTGCAGGACTGTCTTTTATAGCCATGATGACTTGTAGGTGTCCTGTAGGTCGATGTCTCATAGTCCTGACTTCTAGGTGTACTGCAGTTACGTCTCTTATATAATCATGACAACTAGGTGTACTGCAGGTTCGTCTCTCATAGTAGTGACATCTAGGTGTACTGCAGCTCCGTGTCTCATAGTTTTGACCTCCTTGACCTCTAGGTGTATAGCAGGATGGTCTCTTTTAGTCATGACTTCCAAGTTTAGTGCAGGTTCATCTTTCACAGTCATGACCTCTAGGTATACTATGAAAGACAGACCTGCAGTACACTTAGATGTCATGACTATAAGAGACAGACCAGCAGTACACCTAGAGGTCATGACTATAAGAAATGGACCAGCAGTACACCTGGAGGTCATGACTATAAGAGATATCTATAAGATATCTCTTATAGTCATGACCTCCAGGTGTACTGCTGGTCCATTTCTTATAGTCATGACCTCTAGGTGTACTGCTGGTCTGTCTCTTATAGTCATGACATCTAAGTGTACTGCAGGTCTGTCTTTCATAGTCTTGATCTCTAGGTGTACTTCAGGTCCTTCTCTCATAGTCTTGACCTGTAGGTGTACTGCAGGTTCGTCTCTTAAAGTCGTGACTTCCAAGTTTAGTGCAGGTTCATCAATCACAGTTATCACCTCTAGGTACACTGCAGGTCCATCTCTTATAGTCCTAACCTCCAGCTGTAATGCAGGTCCATCTTTTATAGTCATGACCTCTAGGTGTACTGGTGGTCCATCTCTTATAGTCATGACTTCTAGGTGTACGGCAGGACCGTCTTTTATAGCCAAGATGACTTCTAGTTGTACTGCAGGTCGATGTCTCATAGTCCTGACTTCTGGGTGTACTGCAGGTCCATCTCTTATAGTCATGATGACTTCTAGGTGTACTATAGGTCGATGTCTCATAGTCCTGACTTCTAGGTGTACTGCAGGACCATCTCTTATAGTCCTGACCTCCAGCTGTACTGCAGGTCCATCTTTTATAGTCATGACGTCCAGGTGTACTGCTGGTCCATCTCTTATAGTCTTGACCTCTAGGTGTATTGCAGGTCTGTGTCTCATAGTTTTGACCTCTAGGTGTACTGCAGATCCGTGTTTCATAGTTTTGACCTCTAGGTGTACTGCAGATACATGTCTCATAGTCATGACATCTAGGTGTACTGCAAGTTCGTCTCTCATAGTAGTGACATCTAGGTGTACTGCAGTTCCGTCTCATAGTCTTGACCTCTAGGTGTACTGCAGGTCTGTGTCTCATAGTCATGACTTCTAGGTGTAGTGCAGGACCATCTCTTATAGTCCTGACCTCCAGCTGTACTGCAGGTCCATCTCTTATAGTCTTGACCTTTAGGTGTATTGCAGATCCGTATCTCATAGTATTGACCTCTAGGTGTATTGCAGGTCTGTGTCTCATAGTTTTGACCTCTACAGGTCCATGTCTCATAGTCTTGACCTCTAGGTGTACTGCAGGTCCGTGTCTCACAGTCATGACATCTAGGTGTACTGCAAGTTCGTCTCTCATAGTAGTGACATCTAGGTGTACTGCAGTTCCGTCTCATAGTCTTGACCTCTAGGTGTACTGCAGGTCCGTGTCTCATAGTCATGACATCTAGGTTTATTGCAGGTTCATCTCTCATAATAGTGACATCTAGGTGTATAGTAGGTTGGTCTCTTATAGTCATGACTTCCAAGTTTAATGCAAGTTCATCTTTCACAGTCATGACCTCTAGGTATACTGCAGGTCCGTGTCTCATAGTCATGACTTCTAGGTGTAGTGCAGGACCATCTCTTATAGTCCTGACCTCCAGCTGTACTGCAGGTCCATCTCTTATAGTCTTGACCTTTAGGTGTATTGCAGATCCGTATCTCATAGTATTGACCTCTAGGTGTATTGCAGGTCTGTGTCTCATAGTTTTGACCTCTACAGGTCCATGTCTCATAGTCTTGACCTCTAGGTGTACTGCAGGTCCGTGTCTCACAGTCATGACATCTAGGTGTACTGCAAGTTCGTCTCTCATAGTAGTGACATCTAGGTGTACTGCAGTTCCGTCTCATAGTCTTGACCTCTAGGTGTACTGCAGGTCCGTGTCTCATAGTCATGACATCTAGGTTTATTGCAGGTTCATCTCTCATAATAGTGACATCTAGGTGTATAGTAGGTTGGTCTCTTATAGTCATGACTTCCAAGTTTAATGCAAGTTCATCTTTCACAGTCATGACCTCTAGGTATACTGCAGGTCCGTATCTTATAGTTATGACTTCTAGATGTACTGCAGGACTGTTTTTTATAGCCATGATGACTTCTAGGTGTACTGCAGGTCGATGTCTCATAGTCCTGACTTCTAGGTGTACTGCAGGACTGTCTTTTATAGCCATGATGACTTCTAGGTGTACTGTACTGTAGTTCGATGTCTCATAGTCCTGACTTCTAGGTGTACTGCAGTTACGTCTCTTATAGTCATGATATCTAGGTGTACTGCAGGTTCACCTCTCATAGTAGTGACATCTAGGTGTGCTGCAGCTCTGTCTCTTATAGTCATGATGACTTCTTGGTGTACTGCAGGTCGATGTCTCATAGTCCTGTCTTCTAGCTGTACTGCAGGACCATCTTTTATAGTCATGATGACTTCTAGGTGTACTGTAGGTCGATGTCTCATAGTTCTGACTTCTAGGTGTACTGCAGGTCCGTGTCGCATAATTATGATGACGTCTAGGTGTACTGCAGTTCCGTCTCTTATAGTCATGACTTCTAAGTGTACTGCAGGACCATCTCTTATAGTCATGATGACTTCTAGGTGTACTGTAGGTCGATGTCTCATAGTCTTTACTTCTAGGTATAATGCAGGTCCATCTCTTATAGTCATGATGACTTCTAGGTGTACAGCAGGTCGATGTCTCATAGTCCTGTCTTCTAGGTGGACTGCAGGACCGTCTTTTATAGCCATGAAGACTTCTAGGTGTACTGTAGGTCGATGTCGCATAGTTCTGACTTCTAGGTGTACTGCAGGTCCATGTTGCATAGTTATGATGACTTTTAGGTGTACTGCAGGTCTGTCTCTTATAGTCATGACTTCTATGTGTACTGCAGGACCATCTCTTAAAGCCATGATGACTTCTAGATGTACTGCAGGTCCATGTCTCATAGTCTTTACTCTTAGGTGTACTGCAGTCTTGTCTCTTATAGTCATGATGACCTCTAGATGTACTGCAGGTCCATTTCTTATAGTTACGACCCTAGGTATACTGCAGGTCCATCTCTTATAGTCATGACCTCTAAGTGTACTGCAGGTCCATCTCTTATAGTCATGATGACCTCTAGGTATACTGCAAGTCCATCTCTTATAGCCATGAATTCTAGGTATACTGCAGGTCCGTCTCTTATAGTCATGACTTCTAGGTGTACTGCAGGTCTGTCTCTTATAGTCATGATGACCTCTATGTGTACTGCACGTCCATCTCTTATAGTCATTGTCAGGGATATTAATTAATTTGTCAGGACTTTCTTAATCCGACAAATCCCTGATATCACAGGCCGGGAAGGTCATGAGTAGCACCCGCTGTGATCTTTGGAGTGAACCGCTCTCTGCTGCCCCATATTGTACAGACAATTACACGATTGACCAATGATCAACGGAGAAGGCCATAGCCTGTTCACACTAGGCTGGCTATCGGAAAATTAATGGTGAGTGTATGGTATATACACCTCCAGATTCCAACACATGGAATATGTGTAGACACCCCAGTACGGTCACAGCTAACTCTCTGATGCCCCAGACTACTCTCCGCCACCACTAATCTGTTTCGGTCAATTAGACACCGTACAGTAGCTTATGCCTGGTAGCTTATGCCTTCGAGGTGTAGTTTGCAGAACAGAACTATTAAAATTTATATTTAATCTGAAGGGAGGCAGTGTTTATGAGAAATATACAAAAGATTTTACAAGCGGGACAAAACAATACAGCATAAACAGTTACATAAAATAAAAGGGATTAACTGGAGAACTTACTACATCTATCGCAGAGATTATTCAGTTTAGCCGAAGGAGAGAGCGTCAATTTGGCCATCAATAAACGGGGTCCCTGCATACACAGGATATGTAACTCTCTGCACGAATGCTGATAATTGGGATTGATCTTATATCAGACCCTGAGTCCCACCCACAGCCCCCCCCCCCGTGATGACCTCACACGGGCCTGGTTGTGGGCTGGTTTCAGCTCTTCATGATTTTAGGAAATCCCAATTTATGCAATAACTCCTCATTGTGCAATCACAGAAGTTTAAGACTTGTGTCATCTTTTGTATCAGGATTTTCTCAGTGCTTAGAGAACAAACATGGCCTAGCTGTTGGCAGTTATATGGCCCCTAAGCTTTGGGGGCCTTTTGGTGGGGGTTATAATTATGAGAAAATATGTGTATTTTTGCCTAGTTATCCCGGTGACGACAATGTACTTCTCATTAATATCGGATGGATAGAAAATCCAATATTCTATGTTTTCTCCCGGACACATACTGTCTGCTGATTTATTGCAACTGCAGTGACCATGGCTATTTGAAAAGGGTGTCCGATCTTCATTTGATCCCCTCAAATCCTAACTACCTTTTCCTATCTCTGTCTCTGTGGACAATACACGTTCTCTTCAGTCGCCTGGACATAAAGAGAAATCCTTGCATTTTAATTAATCTGCTTCACAACTCTGTACACCGCCATTTTACATAAAGGCTGATTGGAGTGCTAGCTTCTGACTCCTCAGGACAAATGGTAGATGAAAGAAGAAAGAGAGGGGGGATATGAGAGACCTCAAAGATTTTTAATATTTTCTATGACAGTCATGACTTGTAGTTGTACTTCAGGTCCGTCTCTCAGAGTCATTATGACTTCTAGGTGTACTGCAGGTCCGTGTCGCATAGTTATGATGACTTCTAGGTGTACTGCAGTTCCGTCTCTTATAGTCAAATCCTCTAGGTAAACTTCAGGTCCATATCTTACAGTCATAATGACTTCTAGATGTACTGCAGGTCCATCACTTATAGTCATGATGATCTCTATGTGTACTGCAGGTCCGTGTCTCATAGTCAGGATGATTTCTAGGTATACTGCAGGTCCGTCTCTTACAGTCATGACTTTTAGGTGTACTGCAGGTCTGTGTCTTATAGTCATGATGACCTCTATGTGTACTGCAGGTCCGTGTCTCATAGTCAGGATGACTTCTAGGTGCTCTGCATGTCTGTCTCTTATAGTCATGACTTTTGGGTGTACTGCAGGTCTGTGTCTTATAGTCATGGCTTGTATGTGTACTAAAGGTTTGTTCACAGCCTGTACATGATAACAAAAATCTTACCATTATCACTCCCTGGATTATAGGCTGATATAATTTGGTACTTGAACCAAGAACTTGAAGACCTACCTCTTCCGACAAGCCTACAACCTGCAGTGATCCTCAGTCTACTGAACCGCCGCACGACCAGCTCTACCCTCTCCTAGTGTATCCTCACCCATCCCTGTAGACTGTGAGCCTTCACGGGCAGGGTCCTCTCTCCTTCTGTACTTATGTGTGTCCTGTTTTGCTCATGTTTATTGTACTTGTCTATATTCGCCCCCTCTCACATGTAAAACGTCATGGAATAAATGGCGCTATAAAAATGAATAATAATAATAAATAGATGCATGACTGCTAGGTGAGATTTAATCATGATAAATATTCTTATTCATGGTGAGATGACGCTGCCTGGAGACAAGATCAAACCATAAGTCTTAAACATGGCAGAAGCAAATCATCATGTCTGGGAATCTGTTCTGATCTATTGCATGTGTTTATAATCAGTTTTCACTATAACGATATCGAGCATGGCATAGTGCCTCTATTTCTTGCTGCTTTTTTTGGTTCATTTGTTGATGGATGTTTCCATTTGAAGTACTAATGGAGTCCTCATTATGATCTATTGATTACAATCTTGAGGTCAATATGTGGATGAATATGTACAAAGAATACATTCATACTAAAACTACTTCTGGTTCTGTACCTAATCACCCATGGTGACCTTCATTGGAAGCAGGTCATATAAAGGTAAGGCAAATGTACAAAGTAATAAAGCAGACAAATGATGTGAATCAGCAAGAAATGTGAGAGGACATATACAAGCCGATAATAAATGTGACTTCTATAGTTCTTAATACAACCTACGTAGAAAAGGGAAGTCATCTGCAAATTAAATGCTAAAACACAGGAGTCAGTGCCAAGTCTTCAGTTGCATCCCGGTACATAATCTTAGTTTTTGTTGATGAGCTGAAGACAAGGATTTATGTCTTGTTCTGCAGACTCTCACATATAGTGTTACTTTTTGTATCAGAATAGAATCTCAAAATATCAAATTTTGTCATTTAAGGGTCAAAAACAAGGGCCCTGTATGAAGCTGTTTCCACAGATGCTGACGTATTCCTTTAGTTTGTGACCGTCGGACCAAAGTCTGCAGTTTTTTGGCTACTCAAAAAAATGTTAGGAACAAAAGTACGTGGGCCAAAACCACAGCCCAAAAAGAACAGGCTTCACAACTGAAAATAACATCTGAGCCTTTCAGTGAGGTCAAAAGGAAAAACGCAACTTTCTGCAAACTATAACACAGCATACCTTTCTCTTGAATCAAACCAGAACAAGCTAAAAGCATCTTGAGGATTTACTGTATTTCCAGAATGAAACAGCAAAAACCTGCATTAACCCTTTACTCATTTAAAGACCCTCTTAAGATTGTGAAAATTCAATACAAGCTCAAGGAAAAAATGATCAGGATTGAGCAGGAGAAATTAAATTGATTCAAGATGGATATCTGGCAGCTCAAGACTGCAATTCATAGTGTATGTGTGTTTTTCTGGTTTTGCTAAAGATTTTGAACAGGGATTTCAGAATCCTATGAAATACTTTGATTATTGCATCTAAAGAATACAGGAAAAATGCAATTTACCATCTCCTGTTTGTTACCAAAGCCAGTTTCATGTCTAAGGGGTTGTTCAAGAAATTAAACTGGTAGCAGAAAATGGTGTAAAATATGAAACTAATCAATACTGACCTGTTAAATCCCTTTACACTCCAGTGGTCCATGCTCGGCTTTGCATATTTTCTTAGCCCTACGGCATTGGGATCTTGGTTATGGGATTCTGATCTGTATCATATTAGTATTCATAATGTTTCTGGGAGAAGTAGGATATATATTGGACTGTAATGGACATCATTTTGGTTGGCTACCATTTTGCCACTGATTGTGGCAAATCAGTGCCATGGCAATAGAAGGATTAGGTCATTGGCAATATTGTTATTTGAGTTTGTGTCTACGACTTTCCTTGTATCCTTTCTATCCTGCCTTCATCTATCTACATAACAGGATAGGGATTTAATAAGGGACAACAGTTTAGGCTGGAACAACAAGGAATAGAACATTGAAGTCATGTATTTTTAAAATTTCCTGCCGTCAGTACTCGCTGATGACTGCCTTTAAAATCTTATAGGTATTACCTCCTAAAATAACTAAAACAGCAGCTAGAAAAGCTATTCTCTCATCTCCATTGATGCTTATGATGTTACTGGCCACCTGTTGTTTTTAAAGTGTTACAGGGCTAGTGGATTTTCACACCTGGTACTATTCTTATGTATCTATTCCACTCTGTATGGGCTTGATGGTAAAGCTATGTGTACACGTTGAGTATTTGAATGCAGAAATTTCTGCACCATTTCTCCATCTCTTGGCAGGAAAAACACAAGTTTTTTTCCGTGGTTTTTGTCACATTTTCGATGTGCTTTTGCATGCATTTTTGGACAGTTATGAATGCTATGGAGATAGATAATGAATAGAGATAGATATAGATCAGGGGTCTCAAACTCGCGGCCCTCAGGACAATAATTTGCGGCCCTCACCTCATGGGCCCTCGGGACAATAGTTTGCGGCCCTCACCTCGGCCGGGATCACACATGCGAAAATCACGGCCGAGTCTCGCATGAGAAATCTCAGCCCTGGCGCCGACTTTTTTTTTTAAATTTAAAGACCGGGGGTCGGCCCTCCCTTTCCTTCCCTCAACCCCCCCATCATCATACTTACCTCCTCCTGCTGCAGTTCTGATGGTCCAGCGCCGATATCTTCTTCCTGTATGAGCGCGAGGTCACACGTAGTACCACTCATTAAGGTCATGAATATTGACACCACTCTAGTCTCATAGGCGTGGCGCCCATATTCATGAGCTTAATGAGTGTTACCATGTGACGTGTGACCGCGCACTCATACAGGAAGATGTTGGTGCTGGACCATCGGCGCTGCAGCAGGAGGAGGTGAGTATGATGATAGCTAGACAGTCACAGCAGCCTGCTGTCAGCAGGCAAGGCATATGAGTCGCACTCACAACACATGCAGCAGGAACAGCCGAGCAGGGACCGGACCACGCCACAGACTCAGGTGCGCCAGGTTCAGAATTAGCGGTGGGGAATGAGCCAGGCCAGGGGAAGAATGAGCGGTGGGGCGGTGGGGAGTGAGCCAGGCCAGGGGAAGAATGAGGGGCGGGGAGGAATGAGCCAGGCCAGGGGAAGAATGAGCTCTGGGGGGGAATGAGCTTCAGGGGAGGATGAGCGCTGGGGAGAATGAGCGCTGGGGAGAATGAGCGCTGGGGAAGAATGAGCGCTGGGGAAGAATGAGCATTTGATAACATTGGATTGTTTTTGTAAGAGCTTTTTTTGTGGAAAACCTGATGCGGCCCAGCCTTACCCAGATTCTACCTCCAGCGGCCCCCGAGTAAATTGAGTTTGAGACCCTGATATAGATAGACATACACATAGACATATAATTGCACAACCCCCAACAAATAATAAAATTGCACCCTGTGGCGCTTATTGGACGCTTTTTATGATTAAATAAATAAATTAAAAATGATTTGGGGTGCCCCCATTTTTTTTGCAACTAGCAAAGGTAACGCAGACAGCTCTGAGCTGATATTATCAGTCTGGGAAGGTCCATGGTTATTGGGCCCATGCCAGTTTAAAAATACAAGCCTGTAGTCACCCCATAATTGGCACATCACGTGTGCCAATTCTGGTGCTTATCCTTGGCTCTTCCCAATTGCCCTGGTGTGAAGGGGCAACCAGGATAACTTGGGCTTGGGGCTGATGTCCGCAGTGAATTGTCTAAAAAGACTGCTGACATCAAGCCCTGGTGTTAGGGCCCCGTCTCACATAGCGAGATCGCTAGCGAGATCGCTGCTAAACAGCGATCTCAGCAGCGATCTCGCTATGTCTGACACGTACCAGCGATCAGGCCCCTGCTGTGAATCGCTGGTCATGTCAGAAATGCCAGGACTTTTTTTTGATCGTTGGTCTCCTGCTGGCCAGCACACATCGCTGTGTGTGGCAGACAGGAGACCAGCGATCTACTGGTAACCAAGGTACACATCGGGTTTCCAGGCACCGCGCAGCGCCTGGAAACCCGACATGTACCTTGGTTACCAGCTCCCTGCATCAGCTGGCTGGTATCCAACGTACACTGTGGATAACTAGGCAACGTTACCCGCAGTGTCGCTGTCCTGATCGCTGCCTGTTTGGCAGCTCAGCAGCGATCATGTAGCGACACACCAGCGATCCTGATTGTTGTCGGGATCGCAGGTGTGTCGCTATGTGAGACGGGGCCCTTAGTAATGGAGAGATGTCTATCAGATTTATTTTGTTTATTTATTTAATCACAAAATGCTGTTCAATACGTTTCACAGGGTGCAATTTTATTATATGTTGGGGGGATGGATTGTGCAGTGATATGTTTGCCTCTATGTCTATTTATCTGTACCTATGTATATCTATTGTCAATCTTTATTATCTATCTCTAAAACATTCACTTCTGTCTTGAAGCACATGCATAAAAAACGCAGCAAATCCGCAATCATTTTTAGACCTACGTTTCTATAATGTTTTTGACTGACTTCATTGAAGTCAATTGGTGAAAAAAAGGCAAAAATTGATATGCTTCAGATTTGAATTTGTACCAAATCTGCAAGTCACAAATAAGCAACATGTGCATGAGACTTTATGATTCTCATTTACTTTGTTAGCATCAAGATTCCCTTCAGGTTTTGTGACAAAAATCGTGACATGTGCACACAGACTGATAGTTTGGGATAGACCATTTGTTTGACATAAAGCCAAAGTCTTTGCAGACTATGATGAAATTACATTGGTAGGGTTACATAAGATGTCTTTGGAGGTCAATGTTATCCACTTGGTATCACTACTTCCTAGGACTTATTGGTTGAATAATCAGTCCAATACAAGTTTGATAGCAGGTTCTCATCTGATTTTTTCGCTTTAATCAATAATGTACTTTAGAATTATTACATTATGTATAACTCCCATTTAAAAGTATAATACACAATAGACTATTTCCTATACAAAGAATACAGTAATATGCCCAGCATATGCCAAATAGCAACAAAAAATACCAGCGCAATCGCCCCCTGATAACCTGACCACACTCATAGTAGGGAAGAATGGTTTGGTAATGAATCTGTGAAACTTATAACATTGAGCATCCTATATTGCTACCGAAACGTGTTCTTATACAAACATATTATTAAGCAGTTAAACTACAGGGTGTAGAAGGCGATAATCCTCATTGGCACTATTTAGCAAATGTAAGCCAGTGTTTATCACAGGGTGCATTGTTAGCAGCAAATAAACTGGTCCTGCCCACATATAGTAACACTGTATAATCAGGGGCTGGCGACTATGGGGGGGTCATACATACTGCTCTAGAAATTAGTGCAAAATGATAGGAAATGCATTATAAGGGGTCCAAAGGGTTACAGCGGAGCGCCCTAAGATGCATTCACTTCCTATAACAGTGATTACAAGTAATTGGCACTGTTATCACAAGTAATGTGAAGCGACAGCCACACTGAGCTATTGCTTTGACATGTTCGATAAGTGGGGAAAACAAAGTTTCCATGAGCGCCCAGAATTATTCCTTCTGCCCAGAAAAATATTTAGACTTGAGAGTCCTCAGTGGTTGATACCTTTTAATGGCTAACTGAAAAGATGGTAACAAATTGCAAGCTTTCGAGACTACTCAGGTCTCTTCATCAGGCAAAGACTAAAACCTTCTGCCCAGAAAGCTAATTGTTAGATTTCTCTGTGATCCACAAGACTTTCCACTGCTTCCTCCTTTTCTGACCTCAAACTTCATTTCAGTTCTAAAAACACACAGTTTTTAGCCTGATGAAGAGACCTGAGTAGTCTGGAAAGCTTGCAATTTGTTACCATCTTTTCAGTTAGCCATTAAAAGGTATCAACCACTGAGGACTCTCAACTCTAAATATTTTTCTAAAAACACACAGTTGATTTTAAATTTTTATTAGGACCCAATCCATTTAACCAAGCTTATTGTGACTGTTGTCTGAACCATCCCCCTACACACCTCTGGCTGGCACAGATGTGGGTACACAAAGAATTCCTTCAAGACGTATAGACGGACTCAACGGTGACAATGTGACATAAGGATTGCCATGTTATTTAGAAACGCTGCTACGATAGATCTTGTATATCCAGATTAATTCCATAAATTGATATGCACAGCAAGAATGACATCATTTGTGACAAAGTTATTTGTGAATGAAAGCGACAGTCTCGTAAGCCCTGTATGACACATCTTGAATTAAGAGGCTTTGTTCCACACAGTGACTATATCCCAGGGCTGCTGTCTGATCGTGTAGTGTGAGCCATGTCTCGTTTTGGAGAACGCCATGTAAGGGGAGTAATGCCAACCAGTGACCCCAAGGCTGTAATAAAATTAAAATTCTCCATCATAATGTAACAAGCCATGCAACAAGCCCAGTGATTTGTATGTGATATCTCAATAGAAAGGAGCAAGAAACCCCTGTCCTCAGTGTCCATTGTGCTTGCAGATCCTTGGTTAGCTCACTTTCATTGTCCTTCCTTGTGTACACTTTTATTCTCTCCATCCCTCCCTCCTTCCTTCTCCAGCCTCCCCTCCAGCACATCTGTTTCCAATATGTGCCGTTGCAGGCGCCTGTTCCCGGCAAACAATAGCCTTTTCTATTAACCTGAAGAATACTTATGCTGAGGCACCTCCTGCAGAACCACTGCAACCTCAATCTTTACTCCGAGACCCTTGCACAAAAAAAGCCATTTTTCTCCAATCCCATTCAACGCTGGTTTTTTTCAACATATTATTCCATTTACAATCATTGCCCTTTACAAAACAATCATTTAGATTCTGCTAAGAAATATGGAAAATAACAAAGGCAGCATTGAATCCCAGCACTTGTTACATTAGACACAGTAAGGTGTTCCATTTATATCCAACAGGTAATTCTTCCCCCACTCTGCAGAATAAAATCACTCACTATTAGTCACACCTTTAATACAATATTGATAACCTAGTAAAAATGAAGAAGAAAAGAAACTCACCCAGGAAGGAGCAAAGCAGTGTTTGCATCTTTGTTCATAAGTCCAGAGGAATTTGTGGGCTGCTGAGTTGGGGCAGAGTTGGAGGCACAGTGCATTGGCGCTTTACAGGAATGGCAGACAGCCCTGCATGGGGGAAGCATCACAGCAAGTGGAATGCAAGCAACATAATTACCTCCATGTGTCAGCTCAAAAACCAAGTTCCTCTGCCTTTTGTGTCACTACTTGTCACTTACTGCTCCTTGTCTAGAGATAATAGCAGACCGGGGTCCTGCTTTAGTTCCTCTTTTTTTTTTTTACAAGAAAAGAAAGTCCCGATTCGGAAAAATGAGCATGAATGTAATAGCAGCCACTTATCCGTGTGCAGAAGGAAAGGAGAGCAAGAAAATATACTGTACAGAACATTCACCACATGGCAGCATCCCAGACCTGCTCCTCCCAGCTATCTGCTGGGATTAGCCAAGGAGAGCAATTACTGGCTAGCCTGAACTCCTGCAGAGTAGGAGGGATGGAGGTGTACAGTATGTCCACATCTTAGACATGGGCTCATTCAACTCCTTTTTTAATGAAAAATCTTAGCTCAAAATATTTACCAAATAATAACTGTAGTGTGAAAAGCGTGGAGCCCCCTTACATTTGCACCTTATTCACCTTTACACAATCATAAAGCATCATTGAATAAATGGAAGCCATATAAATACAGACTGTTATTATCATAATCTTGGAGGTGATAGTCATTCTTGATGCTTCTGGTTTATTAGTATTGTCAATGCTTGTAATGGTTGCCATAGACACAAAGATATATTTCCAATCAAAAGGGATTTACAATATTTTCTGCTGTAGATGGATGTTCTTCTGATCAGGGCATTGTAGCACACCTGGTGAGGGTATGCCTTCCCAACGAATAATGTTTTATATGTAGATCACAGTCATCGAACAGTGGGTTTCCAAATGGGAAATGTTTTGGTTGATTTAAAAAAATATATGAATATATCAATATAATGGTCCTGGTGTGTCCAGTGTCCTGAACCCGAACCCCGTATTCCTTGGTCCTTGTGCGGCCAGTCCTGAACAAGAAGTCCCTGTTCCATGTGTGGCCGGTCTCTTGAACCTGTTGTCCCTGATCCTAGTGGGCCAGTGCCTTAACCTCGTCCCCCGGTCCTTGTGCGGCCAGACCCTGAGTCGGTATCCGAGACCTGTGTGTCTGAACGTGTGCCTGTCCGAGTCTCTGAAGCAGCCCTGTCTGAGTCTCTGTGTCAATAACCATTCTACCTGTGGATCCTGAACCGAGTAATCTGAACGGAGCCTGTGTCCTATTCGTGTCTGTGTACCTGATCCCTGGGGTCAGCAGCTGCAATATCGGTTACTGCCTAGGAATGATATCTGGTAGATACCTGCAGCTCAAGCCTAACTTCATTACCAGGAGCTTCAGTGAACACCAGGTAGCCTCTGAGCTATGCCCCTCCTTTGTAAGCTCGACCCCCTGGCACAGTGGGTGCACAAACCACGTGTGCTACCTGCTTGTCTAACAATTTGCTTTGGCCATGCGCCCTGCTGATCCCTAGTCCTTTCTGCGCTTGGAGCTGTGTCAGTACCAGTGTGAGAGCCAGGAAAAAAAATATTTTATCTGCAAACATTAGATGCCCAATTGGAAGCCCTGACTTCAGCTGTGCTAGCCAAGTTGCAGTATCTATGGCTGTGCCTATTCTACCTGAAACTAATGCTTCTGGAGTTGAACCCATTCTGTGTGATCTGCCACGGTACTATAGGGATTCAAATCAGTGCTGTTGGTTCCTTGATCAGTTAATGTGGCACTATGAAGTTTTGGGCCATTAGTTTTCTTCCAACATGGTCAAGGTGGGATTCCTAATGTCCTACCTATCTGGAGATACCCTAGTATGGCTCAACCCCCTATGAAAGCGAGGGGATCATGTCACCTTGGACCTACAAGCCTTCCTGGTGATCTTCTGAAAGGTCTTCTATGAGCCAAATCTGGAATCTTCTGCAACATCTTCCCTTTCCAGCTTCCTGGAGCAGACCAGACAGGTGACGCTTGTGAGGAAACCATCACGTCTGGCTCTATCCTTCCAAAGACCACCCATTCCCCAGTCTGTTGAGGAAGCTACTCGCACAGAAACCATGAAGTGGACCATGCTTGGCTGGTTGAGCAGAAGTCAGAACTCAGTCGGGAGAAGGGATTGCGGTAGCGCTGCGGTTGTGTGGAACATCCTGAAGGTCTTTGTCCTGCAAACTCTTAAAAGCTCCAAAGCCTTGGGCCAGTATGACAGGCTGTCCTTGGCTGTAGTATTCTTTCTCTACCAATGACTGTGACTGTATCTGTGGCAAGTGTTGACTTCGGTTCGGTGCGAAAGTTCGTGCTGCAAGCCGTGAAGAGTCAGTGTCAGATTTCCGTCTGACAGCTCCAGAATCCGGTAAGCGTGTTGTCGGGTGAACGATGAGCCATACCAAAAAAGTCTAGTGATTTTCAAGCAACTAGAATACCAGATTGGAGCATTGTATACGGAGATCAACTTCCATGTGCAGTCTGGTTTTCCCAAAGGTCGTCCAGAGCTAAGAACTCAAGTGACCATTCTAGTGAAGAGACCCATGTGATGCTTCATTGAGGACAGTCAAGTCACAATAGGTGTCTAGTCCCCATACATCCAGGTCAGTCATCAGTGTCGTCATCTTCTCTGCCAGGTCTGCTAGTCGCCAGCTCACTGTTTGCTGCTGTCTCTGAAGGAAGGGAGCTGGAGGCAATATTCCCACACAGTCCAAACGATTGTTCCAATGATCTGCCACCAAGAACCTCCCCGCATTGTGGACATGTCATCTTGGAGACCAGACTGAAGATGGATCTGCAGACGGTATCTTCAGTTTTTAGGTGGTCGGTTGAAGTGAACGTCAAGACGGTGGCATCTTTAAGTCTCTGCAGTCCATTAACCAGGGAGAGGAACTCCAGTTGGTCCTTGACTCCTCTGGGATGGTAGCTGATCTCAATGAACAGAGAGAGACTTCCCAATGCCAAGTTCCTGGTGCCACATTCGCTTTGTTCTGTGCTGAGGATGGCTTAATGGAGAGAAGCATCCTAGTCGTGAAGATGGTGAGAGATGTCACTTTTCTTCTAGTGGACAAGAGAAGTCTTGATCCTGGAGAGAAGTTGTAGCCAAAGAACTGCAGGAAAGAAAAGCGCAATAGGGTCTTATACGATTGAGATTTTTAAAACGCACAATGAGATTGCACTTGCCTGATATTTTCAAACAGATTGCATAGAAAAACTCATTAGAGTTTACCAGCTGCCGCAGAACCTCTAGGTCAAACTAGTGACCGAATCAAGATATTCAATCGGGGAATTTTGTGGATAATATCCGTGCTGCTGTAAAGATGAATGTCCAGGCGTATTGTAGATAAAAGATGAAGATTTATTCACTCAACGCATTTCAAAGCCACTAGGACTTCTTCTTCAGGAGATGCTTCAAACGTACGATATTCCTACATGCTGTTTAAATAGATTATGGATCGCCCGCCAGGGCAGTGGGATACTCGGTACCGGGCCAGTGTATTGAAGGGATGTGTCACAGCGGCAGTGACCCGGTCCGTGGCCCTGGGCGTCCAATAAAAGGGCACTATTTACAGGGGATGTTAGAGTTTGTAGTAAGATATTCGTGACGCCACCTGTGGTATCTGGTCAAAGGCAACCAGCGCTGCGGTGCAGATCCTCTGAGACTGATGGTGTGATGCAGCAGAGTTAGAACAGCTGTCCACAGGTAAAGCTTGTGGTCTCAGGGCAGGGTGATGTTGCAGATAGAGTAATGGTACTGTCATGTATAGTGTACAGTTCCTATAGCGTCTTGTGCTTGGGTGCGAGGAAAACACAGGAGACATAGGTTGAAATGAAATGACTTGTATTACTTCATACAAGCATGCTGAAAAGTTCACACAGTTTGCAGGAACAGTGACAGGAGACACAGCAGGCCAGAGTAACTTCAAGCACTACAATAAATCTCCAAAGCAGGTTCAGGATCTCTTCTCTGTACCGTAATTCCTCTGCAAACATGGATTCACCAAACAGCAGGTTTCCAGAGTCCAAAAGTGTTCCAAGGTTCCTCAGTAGGGAATAGCTGGAGTACAAGTCCAAGGTTTCAGGAGTCAGGTCACAGACTGACTGAGGCTTGATTCAGGAGCACTGATTGTTCAGCTGAGGCTGCTTAAGAAGCAAGAGGGAAGAATCAGGGCGGGAACATGAAAACTGGAAACTCCATATTAACTGAGGGCAAGAGCTGCAGAAAGACAGAAAGCAAAATGGCCGACGGAAAACTGAGTTTCAAGGAACATGTCAACAGAGACAAAGAACCTTACATTACTCCCCCCTTAGGGACAACCTCCGGATGACCTCAGACAAGGCTTGTCAGGGTACCTCTGATGAAACTGGCAGAGCAGGCGAGGAGCATTTACATTATTGACTGGTTCCCATGAGTTGTCCTCCACTGGGTAGCCCTGCCATTTAATCAAATATTGCAACTGATTTCTGTACAACCTGGAATCTAGAATCCTTTCCACCATAAATTCTTCCTGACCATCGACCAGCACTGGGTCAGGGCAAGGAGAAGAACGTCCAGGAAATGTATTGGGTGTTGCAGCCTTTAGTAGGGATACATGAAAGACAGGGTGGATTCTCATAGTTCTGGGCAGTTGAAGACGACAAGCAACAGCACTTATAATCTTATTGATCTTATAAGGTCCAATGTACTTATGTCCCGATTTAGACGATGGAATCTTTAATTTAAGATTTCTAGTTGACAGCCAGACCAAATCTCCTACCTTGAAAGCTGGTGCAGGTTTACGAAATTTATCTGCTGCTTTCTTGTACCTTTCCTGAGCCAATTCTAGATTTTCCTTTAGAGGATCCATATTCTTTTGTAAAGAAGTGATTCTTTCAGCCACTGCCGGCAAGGGCGTATCTATGGGAAATCGAGGAAGAATGTTAGGATGATAACCTAGATTGGAGTAAAAAGGAGACTGCTTAGTGGAGGCGCTCTGAGAGTTGTTATAAGAGAACTCAGCCAGTGGAAGTAGATCCACCCAATCATCCTGTAGGTGGCAGATAAAACAGCGGAGATACTGCTCCAGGGTCTGATTGGTTCGTTCTGTCTGTCCATTAGTCTGGGGATGAAAAGCAGAAGAAAGGTTTACTTTAATGTCCAATGCTGCACAGAAATTTTGCCAAAACCTTGAAGTGAATTGCACCCCTCGATCCGAAATGACCTCATCCGGTACTCAATGTAAGCGAAACACATTCTTAATCATCAAGTCTGATGTCTGTTTTGCAGTGGGTAAGCCGACACAAGGGATAAAATGAGCTGCCTTTGTTAGACGGTCAACCACCACTAGAATGGTGTTCTTCCCTTGAGAGGTTGGTAACTCCACAATGAAGTCCATAGAAATGGATCCCCACGGGCGGGACGGGGTGGGAAGAGGTTGCAACAGACCAGTTGGTGAGGAGTGAGGTGTTTTGCATCTTGCACAGACTTCACATGAAGTGACATAGTTTAAGACATCTTTCCTGTAAGTGGGCCACCAAAAGAAACGAGAAAGAAATTCTTGTGTCTTTAGAATTCCCCTATGCCCGGCTATCTTGGAATCGTGGATGAGTTGCAATACTCTCAATCTGACTGTTTCAGGTATATACAGACGTTGTCCCTGAATCCACACACCATTCTTAAAGACAAGACTTACGTCCCTTGGGGGTTGAGCCAACAAAGAATCCGCATGGTATGCTTCCTTGATGTCCTTAAGTAGGTCTTGATTATGAATCACTCCCAGGAATCTAGAGTCAGGAAGAATAGTCTTAGGAGGAGTAAGTGGACGAGTCTCTGCTGAATGAATCCTAGAGAGTGCATCAGCCTTTCCATTGCGTGATCCTGGTCTATAAGAAATGACAAAATTAAATTGGTTTAGGAAAAGATTCCAGCGAGCCTGGCGAGGAGTCAGGCACTTAGCCGACCTGATAAATTCAAGGTTACGATGGTCTGTCAGGACGACTATTTGCTGTGCAGCTCCCTGAAGAAGGTGTCTCCATTCCTTGAAGGCGGCAATAATGGCCAACAATTCTCTATTGCCCACATCGTAGTTCCTCTCAGCCGAAGACAACTGCTGGGAAAAGAAGGCACAGGGATGCAAGACATTCTTCTCACCTGTTCTCTGAGAGAGTATAGCTCCAACGGCACAGTCTGAAGCATCCACCTCTATTATGAAGGCAAGCTCGGGGTTGGGATGTACTAAGATAGGTGCGGTGGTAAATTTATCCTTTAAACAGGAAAATGCTTCCTGAGCTTGCGGGGTCCAGGAGAACCTAGACTGTTTCCGGGTAAGTTGGGTGATAGGTGACACTACCTCAGAAAAATTCTTAATGAAACGCCTATAGAAGTTGGCAAACTCGATGAAACGCTGCACCTCCTTCACATTTCTAGGAATTGGCCAATCCTTGATGGCTTGGGTCTTGCTTCCATCCATACTAATCCCTTGCGTAGATAGTACATACCCCAGAAATTGAATTTCGGTCCTATGGAATTCACATTTTTCAAGTTTGATGTAGAGATGGTTTTGTCTTAGGCGTTCTAAGACCATTCTCACATGTCCATGATGTTCCTCTGTGGAGTTAGAAAAAATTAGAATATCATCCAGCTAAATCACCACAAATGTATCTAGGAGATCCCTGAAGATATCATTCACGAAGTGTTGGAAAGTGGCTGGGGCGGTACTCAGACCAAAAGGCATAACTAGATATTCAAAGTGTCCATAGCGTGACCTGAAAGCAGTCTTCCATTCATCCCCAGGTCTAATACGGACCAAGTTATAGGCCCCACGGAGATCCAGTTTAGAGAAAATTTTGGCATGCCGCACTCTCTCCAACAACTCAGGGATTAAAGGCAATGGATAACGGTTTCTAATAGTAACCTTATTGAGTTCCCTATAGTCTATGCAGGGTCTCAGAGATCCATCTTTCTTCTTCACAAAGAAGATGGGTGCACCTGCGGGAGATGAAGAGGGGCGTATGAAGCCCTTGGCTAAATTTTCGTCTATATAATCCTTCAAAGCTTTTAGCTCGGCCCCGCTAGTGGGTAGATCTTACCAAAAGGTATCTCGGCTCCAGGCAATAATTCAATTGGACAATCATATGGACGGTGAGGAGGAAGCTGATCAGCGTTCTTCTTGTCACATAAATCCACATAGTCCTGATATACAGCTGGTAGTTCAGGGACTGACATGGTTCCTTTAGGAACAGAGCAAGCTGAAACTCCTTGACTCATCTGTTTCTCCGGAAAGTGTAATTCCTTGGTCTCCCAGTTAATCGTAGGATTCTGCGCCTGCAGCCATGGTAGCCCTAGAATAATGGGAAAGTGGGGAGAAGAGATAAGCAAAAAAGACATTTTCTCCTGATGATCTTTACCCATAAGGACCCTCAAAGGCTCTGTTTCTTGATCCACTGGTCCAGAAGTCAGTAGAGAGCCATCCACAGTCTCCATCTGTACTGGAGTAGCCTTCTTCACTGAACGTATCCCCTGTTTCAGAGCAAAGGAGATATCCATAAAATTTCCACTTGCTCCTGAGTCGATCATAGCAGAGCTAGACACCCAGACTGAGTCAACCCAGAGTTTGATGGAAAGGAAGCAATGAGAATTGTTTCTTTTACAACTCAGCTGGGACACCGCTGAGGAAACTTGAAAAATTGCAGCGTTTATACCGTCATCGTCCCCAGAACTAACAGAGTTTAAGTCCGAGAAATCAAGATCTCTTGCAGCAGATCTCTCTGGAGCCTGAGGCTCAGACATGACAGAGCTCCTCTCGCAACACTCACAGTGAATGACTGCTGCAGTAGTCTTACGAGAACGGCTGGGGCAGTTTATAATGAAGTGCCCTGACTTACCACAGTAGAAACATAGATTTTCCTTTATACGATGTTCTTTGCGTGCATCACTAACCCGTCTTTGTAAAGAGTCCACCTGCATGGGTTCAGGTTCTGGTTCCCTTGTGATCCTACTCAAAGGTTCCTTAGCTGAGGAGGGAGGTAGTAAAAGGTTAGTGCGATTATTTTCGAACCATCTCTCTTGTTTGCGTTCAGTCAGACGAGCATCAATACGGATACAATAGTTAATAAAGTCACCTAACGCAGTGGGAGGGTCGGCACGAGCAAGTTCATCCTTAATCAGTGGAGACAACCCTTTCCGAAAAATAGATTTTTTAGCGGAAGTGTCCCAAGTGGTATCAAGAGCCCATCTCCTGAAATCCAGGGCATATTCTGCTACTGAACGCTTACCTTGGCGCAAAGTTAACATGGCTGCTTCAGCTGTTGCACCTCGATTGGGGTCATCAAACACCTGCCCCATGGCTGAAATAAAAGCATCAAGGTGATTCAAACAATCATCCTCAGTCTCAATCAGAGGGTTTGCCCACATCAAAGCCTTATTGGTAAGCAACATGATTATAGTAAGCACTTTGGATCGTTCAGTGGGAAATTGTGAAGCATGTGCAGAGAAAAATAAATTGCATTGATTAATAAATCCCCTGAATTTCTCACGTTCACCGCCAAAACGAAAAGGAGGTAATTTGGGGATCCCAGAACTCGGGGTTATGGCAGGAGCCTGGGCTCGTTCCTCTAGAGCCTCAATCCTGGCTCGCAATTCCTGGGTAGTCTGTCCAAACACTTGCAAATTATGATTAGTGAGGTCCTGTAGGCTTGCAAAACGGGTTTTTAAAGTCTGTACATCTGAAAGGATTGTATCAGTCACTCCGCAAAGTTCCTTTATGCGGGCCTCCATCTTCCAGATCTTTTAAGGCAGAAGTGCTGGAAGAGGAAAGGAAAAAAAACAAAAAACAATAGTGTTTACCTGTGGTAACACTCCAGAGTAAAATTTTAAGGGAATGCGCTCACCTGGAATGGTTGTGAGAAGTCACAACCACTGTCATCACATAAGGTATTAAATGGACATCTGATATCCACAGTCACAGCAGACACGGCTTTCCCAGACCCAGCAGACACTAAACATTCTCTCCTGAATCTTGTCATGTATAGTGTACAGTTCCTATAGCGTCTTGTGCTTGGGTGCGAGGAAAACACAGGAGACATAGGTTGAAATGAAATGACTTGTATTACTTCATACAAGCATGCTGAAAAGTTCACACAGTTTGCAGGAACAGCGACAGGAGACACAGCAGGCCAGAGTAACTTCAAGCACTACAATAAATCTCCAAAGCAGGTTCAGGATCTCTTCTCTGTACCGTAATTCCTCTGCAAACATGGATTCACCAAACAGCAGGTTTCCAGAGTCCAAAAGTGTTCCAAGGTTCCTCAGTAGGGAATAGCTGGAGTACAAGTCCAAGGTTTCAGGAGTCAGGTCACAGACTGACTGAGGCTTGATTCAGGAGCACTGATTGTTCAGCTGAGGCTGCTTAAGAAGCAAGAGGGAAGAATCAGGGCGGGAACATGAAAACTGGAAACTCCATATTAACTGAGGGCAAGAGCTGCAGAAAGACAGAAAGCAAAATGGCCGACGGAAAACTGAGTTTCAAGGAACATGTCAACAGAGACAAAGAACCTTACAGGTACTGGAAGATGTAGCAGAGCGGAGTGTGCGTCGCATGAAGAAACTGAGAGCCAGTCAGTTGCAGTTTTCAAGGCTTTACTCACAGTTCTGTCTACAGCACAGATGCCCACTTGGTACAGTGCCCTCCAGGTGAGGAGCTCAGCAAACTCCCAGGTAGATTGGGATACACCTTTCCAGGACTCCTTCCTATATGTGTTCCTTTTACTGGCTATCTCACTGTGCTGATTTTCCTGCCTTCTACCTTTCCAGCACCTTCACAAACAGTGTCCCAGATCAGCGGCTGCGAATCCTGTCAGATAACGTCTTATCTCTGCGTTTCCTTGATTTTATATAGCTACCTCTCCGGCGCAGATAATTGTGGTTATTGTCTGTGATCCCTAAAGTTACCACAGAAGTCAGCTTGCTCGCTGAGTCATAAAGTTCTCCACTAGGCTAAGGGGCCGAGTCCCCTCTGCGATCTGGTTCCTCTGCAAACAGATCGGGACCCACAGATGGTTCTTGCTCTCTCTGTGTCCCTAGGATCCCTTCCTCTCCCTCCAGAAGCTTCTCTCCTTCTCCGCTTCTCTCGCTCCTTCCTTCTCCACTTCCCAGACCGAGTTCTTCCCAGCTCAAGGCCCCCTCTGAGTCTGTCTCTAGACTCCTTTGCAGCCTCCCCTGACAGGGAGCTGCTTCACCACACGTCTGTCTCCTTCCACTTCCTCCTCACGTCTCTCTAGACTCTGTTCCTTGCTTCCTAAAGCTTCACTCCTCCTCTTGCTACTTACTAGCTCCACCCACCCATACACTCTTTACTAACCTGCCTGGGACGAGACCATCCTCCCGCAGGGTACGTCCAGGGTGCCCAGCTGCTATAGTCTGTGTTGGGTGCAGGTGTTAGAGTCCGGGGTGGTGTTCCCTCCTTACCTGAGAGTAGGGTATCACACCTCTGGGTGAGGTGCAATACCTCTGTGGCGACTGAACCCTCAGGGGCGCCACAATTACACATTCAAAATCTGGCGCCAAAGGGAATCACACATCAGATAGTGTCAAAGTTCATATAACTGACACATGATAGTAGTGTGCGAGTAGCTGACGCTAATAAACTCAACAAACTTATCAAGAAGGCAAGCGCAGCTGTTGGCCTCCTTCTTGACTCTTTTGAGGAGGTATTGGAGGATAGAATTCAGAAGAAGTGTAGGGCAATAATGAACAATAACACACACCCACTATACGAGCTGTTCTTGAATCAGAAGAGCACATTCAGCAGCCGTCTAATCCTACTAAGGTGCAAGAAGGAGAAATTCAGGAAATCGTTTGTACCTACTGCTATGGGGATGTATAATAATTTCCTAAGGGTGGTAGAAAATAATGACTGATGGCTGGGTACTAATGTCAATTAACATTATCTTATATATACCTGAACTACACACTTTTATTTATTATGTAACGTTGGTACACCTGTGCAAGATTTGTGTCCTAATATTTTATGTACTGCTGTTTGTATTGCTGCTGTAATACTGTAATTTCCCCCCGGGATCAATAAAGCGTATCGTATCGTATCGTATGATGCGGCACATGACAATTATAAATCTAAATTCAAGATTTGATAAAAATGCAAAGAATTACAATATACTAATAATCATATATTTTCATTTTCAGGAATATCTGTACAGAAGAAATAAAAAGGGAAGAAAAAATGGGAGACAGCAGAATCACAGTAAAAAGAGACTCGAACTTGCTGAAAAAAAATGAAACAAGAACGTCACTGATCTATCAGCTCGATGAGCTAAAGCTTCAGTCAGAAGAAATTTCAATATATATCGATAAAATATGTTTATAAAAGTAACACCACTTATTAAGAGAAATATTTATTACATTTAAAATTGATTGGATTTATAAAAATGTATCATTATCAATTAATAAAAAATTATATTAAAAATTAGTGTGTCATGATTTCATAGGGTAGAGGAAGAAGTATATGGTTCTAAAAATTGTATATATAAATGTATTCAATAACATGGATTTCATTGTACAGTATAAAAGGCAGAAAGGGACTTGCTCATAAAGAGGGGACTTACAAAGATAGCAACCACCATTACGATAGAGGAATAAATAATTAAGATAAATATTAAACATTAACAAAAACTAATATTAAAATAGTACATTAGAAAAAACGGGACAATGTGGCAGTATGTTAAAAGAATTAATGAGATTAAAAAGGGGGAATAATTCATATTAAAAAATTATATATAACATGTGATTTACAATAGATGTGACATAAAAGAAGACCATAGTCTATTGATAGAATTAGGAAAAGGCACTAAAAATTAACATGATTAATTCCTGCCGACCAGTTAGAAAAAACATGGTGTAAGCTTTTCAGGGGATATAGCTCTGGGATCGCCGTCCGGGTAGACAGAGTGGCACAGAAATAGTTCATTCACAGCAGTACTGGTGCAACTGGCCGCAACCAGTTTTATTTAAAGTCAAAAGCAAACAAGACATAAACAAATCATAAACAGAAGACCTGGGCTTGTCTAGGCACTTACTACACTTAGATAGATTTCCCTATCTATCCGGGTCCCGACTCTAACAGCCGGGGCCAAAACAACACATATGTTCAGCATTTACCAGCATGTAGGTTCACAGAGTCTCCTCCTTGTGTCTGAAGGCACCTTCAACGTCCAGACTTGAGAGAGCTCCCCTCCTATTCAGCAGCTATCCGCATGGATTCTCACAGAGACTACTCCTGTGTCCGGGGTACATCGAGCACCCAGACTGAGATAGCTCAAACTCCTGGAGACACTTTCTTGTGCCTGGACTCCCTGTCCAGACTAAGCGAGCTCCCCTCCTATTCAGCAGCTATCCGCATGGATTCTCACAGAGACTACTCCTGTGTCCGGGGTACATCGAGCACCCAGACTGAGATAGCTCCAACTCCTGGAGACACCTTCTGTGCCTGGACCCCTCCTGTGTCCAGACTAAGCGAGTTCCCTGTCTGTGTTCGCAGACACCTACTTCTGGTCTCTTAATCAACACCTGAGTGGCCTCAGGCCTGAGCTGCAAGTGTGTACTGAATGTGAGGTGTAGTGACCTTTCTCTACCACTAGGTTTACAAAGCCACACATTTCCCTTATACCATACAGCACAGTACCTAGGTAAAATGTACACCCCATTCAACACATATGCTTTCACTGTCTCACATATCCCCTCCCTCTTCTCCAGACCGGAGGGCTGGTCATCCAGACCGGAGGGCTGGTCAACAATCCAAAAGAGACAGTGAACTCCGTACCAGTCATGGCCATCATCAACTTCATCTTCACTACCGTCCATTTACCTTCCAAGGCCACTAGCATCCACACAGGATCCAGTCTCTGACCTTTCAGGCAGTCAGGCTTCACTCGGCCTCACATAAACGGTGTCCCCCACACCAGGGGAACAGGAAACAGGCCTGACGCCTATCACTGACACACCTGTCTCCAATTAAGCAGGGTTTATATACCCTTACACACACCCACACACGGGACCTGAGCTGATGTCATAGTCATGTGTTCAGACTTGTGTGTGTGTACAAGGACCTGTGTGATGTCACAGTCATGTGACTAGTCAGCTGGGGGAAGGAACATGGACAGTCAAAACACACACACTGAGCCATTACAGGAACGCCAGCCCAGGGCTGCATTACCTATCCCCCCCCCTTCCAAACTTGTAGGTTTGAACACAAATACATCCAATCACCTCAACCCACAGTTCACACAGAGACCATGTACTTGTCCATTGCTCTGTTCAGCCCCCCGGAATATTAGTCAATGACATTCGTTCCTTCCTTAGGGACCTACTGTCTGTCATTGTCACAGACTTCGTCCAGTCACATTTCCGGGTCGTAACCTTGTCAGGTCTCCCCTCCGTTCCCAGCGGTCAATCGTAACCTTGTCAGGTCTTGCCTGGGTATCTAAGGTCCGGTTAGACTTCGTACTGTCCCGTACTCTATCGGGTCGTCTGTATGGGCCTCTCAAACCTGAGTTACTGGAGGTCTCACTACCTCTAAACCCACGCCCACTACCCTCAGTAGACGGCTGCCATCTTCTGCTGCTCATATGATGCTGTCTATCTACTCGCTGTCTAGCGAGACTCAATTGTTCTACCTCTCGCAGGTAGGTCACACGGTACGCCACCAGCATGCGCACATATTCCAGACTTTCTTCCGTTCCTATAGCGTAGAATGACACCATGCCGTCTTCATCTGGTATCCAGTCCCGACGATCACGTGGACTGCTTACTTTCACCACACCAGACCTCTTCACCATTATCTGCATGGCTCGGCCATTTCTCCCAATTAGCTTTCTCACCAGAACATGAGGCACCCGGATGACTTTTTCCCGCAGACTGTGAGCATTTCTCATAAGCTTCAGTTGTCTAACGGCTTGTTCTGTCTTCAACCGGAGAAACCGCTTTGTGCGAATACATCGCCAGTGCATGTCACTTAGGATTGCCACCCTCTTCACTGTAACTTCGGTCGTGGACAAGACCACCAGCTGTTTAGCTCCTGAGGTCGAGTACACCTTACAGGCTCCCACGGCCTTCCTAAACGCTTCATGCACAGACTCACGGGTGCATTCTTCTCTCAATTCCTCGGGTACATCTACGAGGCACTTGTACCGACACGTTTCGGTCTCACCAGTGGTTTCCAGACGATCAACCAGCTCAGGGTTCAGGGACAACTGACTTTCAGCTTCTTCCCCCTTTACGCTTCTTCTGAGCTGACTCACAGCTACAAATTCGTGAATTTCCGTCCTGACCACTTCCATTTCACATTTATCTTCCGTTACCACACTCTTAGCTCTCCTCAGGTCTATCTTCTCCTGGCCAAAGGGAGCGAGTGCAACGTGTTTGCCCTTTTCTTTCTCCAAGGAGGCCTTGTTCACCGAGTGACACTGTATGAGGCGACTTTTCAGCCCGAGAACTTCTACCTCTAGTTCCGCCATTCGCCTCTCAGCTGCCCGTCTCTGAAGCTTCTCTTGCGTCCACTGGGCTTGTAAGCACTCCTTGAGCTCCTTGATCTCGGCTCCGACATCCACCGAATCATCCGAACTCACATCACTCGAGAAGTATCTGCTTTACACCTCCCATCTCCAGTGGCCAACTCCTGGCCCTGGTCTGTAGCTTCTCTGATGGACTCCTCCATCTTTTCCCGCTCAGCTTCCATTTGGCTGAGCTTTTCCTTAAGGCACATCTCCGCCTTCTGGAGAGTATCACAGGACATCTGTAGCTCCTTCACCTGAGCTTTTAGACCTAGGGTCTTTCTGCGCAGATCACCATTTTCATCACGGGTGTCCTGCAGAGTGGTCTCAACCACCTGGCGCATTTGCTCTGCATCCATCTTATCCTCTTCTAGTTTTTCTTTGACCCTGAGGAGATCCACATAATCTCTCTTCATCTGTTGCAGTTCCCTACTGCGTTCACCACACTCCTTCTTGGAGTCACACAGCTCCTGGTTGAGCTGTTTGCGCAGTCGTTCTAGGATTTGTTCACTTCCAGAAACTCCATCCTGCAGCGCCTCCTTCTCACGCTTCAACTGCAAAACCTCTTCCTTGATTTTGCGGCGGTCCTCTTTAATGGCAAAGAACATATTCTGCCACAGGATAACTTCCTCGTTGCTTCCTTCTAGGACTCGCTGGTCTGAGGATACGTCCTCCAGGTTTTCACATAATTGCAGCATGTCACTCTGATACTGCAGCCGAATAGGTTCCAGCTCTTGGCCATGACTGGCCCCCTCCTCTTCTACCTCTAAAGGAGAATCCACACTTGAAGCATAGGCAGACAGTACTACATTCTCTTCATTTTCATTTTCAGCGAGTACTACCGGAACAACCTTTTTGTGGCCCTTGCGCCGTCGACGACGAGAGGAGGACTCTCTTCCCTCGTCTAGCCTCTCCTGACTGAACTCACTTTTTACTTTCATAGTGTCCCAGTCAGCTACGGGGTCTGTGTCACTCCCCATGGTGTTGTGGACTAACAGGTCACCTCCCATTTTGACGTCACCCCCTTCTACTGGAGCTACCCCGTTATCAACGGTCACATTGTCATTTTTAGGAGGTACCAACCCACCACCAGTAACAATTTTCAGTTTTCCACACTCTACACTCTTGTGAAAATCCGCCCCTTTTTTAGACTCCGCCCCCTTTTTAACAACCACACCGGCAGGGTAATTTTTACACAAAAAATCAGCAGTAGTCTTAGGACTCAGTTCACAACATCTCTTACCACCTCCCCGGGCACTCTGTGACAACACTGGCACCCCTGGAGAGTCCATAGAATGGTCCACTGCCGCCATTCCATACGGTGCCCACAGCTCCCGCACCATGTCCAGTTGCATGTCCAGTAGACATTTCTCAAATATGCGGTCCGACTCGTCAGACCCATTCGTTGCTCCGTTCACAGCCATCGCGGAGCACTGTTCACACCAGAACTTCACCGCTTTCCCTTGAAAAAATCTTCGTGGCCCCGCCGAGCCACAGCAAAACTGGATTTGAGTGCGACGACAATCTTCGCAACCCCGCCGAGTTGCAGCCAAAAACCGGATTTGAGTGCGACGACAATCTTCGTAACCCCCACCGAGTCACAGCAAGATGCCTTCGTGACCCCACTGAGTCACAGCAAGATGCTTGTATCCACACTCGTCGTCCATGCTGTCAGACTTCTCTGTCTCAACAACGGCAGTCTTCACTCAAGACATACACACTCCACAGTCTTTTCCACAGAAAATTCAGCTTTACTGTGCAGACACTTTTTTTTTTTTTTTCTTTGCAAAGTCTATTAGGGTTACTGTCTCTTTAAGACTGCTCCAACAGACGTTTCTCCTTGCTGACACACTTTTTTTTTTCTCTCTTGCTGCTGCTTCAACAGACTTCACCTTTTATTGCTGTCTCTCGCCACTGTGCTGCACGCACATTCCAGCACCAATTGTATCAGCCACTGTGCTGCCCCAGCATTCTCCGCCAATTGTAAGCTTTTCAGGGGATATAGCTCTGGGATCGCCGTCCGGGTAGACAGAGTGGCACGGAAACAGTTCATTCACAGCAGTACTGGTGCAGCTGGCCGCAACCAGTTTTATTTAAAGTCAAAAGCAAACAAGACATAAAACAAATCATAAACAGAAGACCTGGGCTTGTCTAGCCACTTACTACACTTAGATAGATTTCCCTATCTATCCGGGTCCCGACTTCAACAGCCGGGGCCAAAACAACACATATGTTCAGCATTTACCAGCATGTAGGTTCACAGAGTCTCCTCCTTGTGTCTGAAGGCACCTTCAACGTCCAGACTTGAGAGAGCTCCCCTCCTATTCAGCAGCTATCCGCATGGATTCTCACAGAGACTACTCCTGTGTCCGGGGTACATCGAGCACCCAGACTGAGATAGCTCAAACTCCTGGAGACACCTTCTTGTGCCTGGACTCCCTGTCCAGACTAAGCGAGCTCCCCTCCTATTCAGCAGCTATCCGCATGGATTCTCACAGAGACTACTCCTGTGTCCGGGGTACATCGAGCACCCAGACTGAGATAGCTCCAACTCCTGGAGACACCTTCTGTGCCTGGACCCCTCCTGTGTCCAGACTAAGCGAGCTCCCTGTCTGTGTTCGCAGACACCTACTTCTGGTCTCTTAATCAACACCTGAGTGGCCTCAGGCCTGAGCTGCAAGTGTGTACTGAATGTGAGGTGTAGTGACCTTTCTCTACCACTAGGTTTACAAAGCCACACATTTCCCTTATACCATACAGCACAGTACCTAGGTGAAATGTACACCCCATTCAACACATATGCTTTCACTGTCTCACAATGGTCAGGAAACAATTTTATATAGACCTTATAATTCTTTGTCACAATTTTCAAATTCGCCACATATGTACTGAAAAGAAAACAAGGTCCACCGTCATGAACAAATGAATGCACCAGAATAAAGCGCGATCGATTCATGCCAGAGAATCAAACGTACACCAACCTGGAGACCCCCACTGAAACAAGGAACATCCCCAGCGATGACACTCATCCTAATACAAATATTTCTCATTAACAATTTTATCCTCAATGAAATATAGTCACTAAATAAATTGGGAGTCGGTAACCCAACAACTATCCGCGGTATAGAAACACAGCGGTCCGGGATTCTACACCGATATACAGAGTATCCCAAAAAGACATACAACTCATTAATAGTTTTATCCTAATTAATATGTTGTATTTAAATGAATTCCTTATTAAATCTGAAGTTGGTGTCAAAATAAAACCGTGTCCTAAAGGCAAACAAGACACAAGATAACCTCTTAAGCTATAGAAACTCTATTAAATTACTACATAAATATTGGATGAATTATTCTGAGGGAAATTTTAAATATCTTAAAATAATTCTAAAAGATTATACGAAAACTTCCGTAACCTCATTTAATCCATAGGGTTTTAAGGAATTCAGTCTATAAATCCAGTAGATTTCCTTTCTATTTAATTTTTGGACCCTATTAGAAGTATCCTTTGGGATGTGGTCTATAGGACTTATTTACAAGTCATTATAATTCTTTTCATGCATAATGGTGCAGTGCCTAGATAGCCCATGCAAGAGGAACCCCTTACGTATATTATGCCTATGAGCATTTAATCTCAGATGTAATGGTTGGGTGGTTCTTCCAACATATTGCTTGCCACATTTACACTCAATAACATAAACAGCAAATTTGGTTGGTGCAATTTAAATATTGGTTGATTGGGAAGACTTCTTTTGTAACAAATGATATTATGCTTAGGCCTCTTTCACACTTCAGTCGTGTGACGTCCGCCCAAGTGTGAAAATGGCGGATCTGTCAGAAAAGTGTAAAAACGGATATAAAACGGATCAGTTTTCTGACGGATCCGCCAAGAAGTTTTCACCCGGAAATGATGAAATTTTCGTTCCAGAAATGTAAGTATGCAAGTCCGGACCGAGTAGAGAGAGAGAGAGACCCCGGACAGTGTTGCAGCATTTTCAATGGTTTTCTATGGAGGCGACGGATCCGCGGGCGGATTACGTCAAAAATGGATGCCAGCGGATCCGCCGCCCATAGGCGGCCATTATACAAAATGGCGGATGCGGCGGATCCAAAAAACGTTGCATTGGACATTTTTCTGAAATGACGGACGCCAATTTTTTGGCGAATCCGTCAAAAAAAGGACCTAACGGACGACCATCCGTCAAAATCCGTCACTAATGCAAGTCAATGGGAAAAAAACGGATCCGCCAAAAAAAATGGCGGATCCGTTTTTTTCACATTTTGACGGATTTTGACTGACGTCGCACGACTGAAGTGTGAAAGAGGCCTTACAGATTTATGGTTAATAACATAACTGCATAGACAATTCTTTTGTCCACACCTAAAAACAGCTTTGATAGAATTAGTATTAGCGTACTTGAGTTTATTTGAGGATGATTTTAATCAACTGGGAGCAATGAAACTTTTGATAGTTGGTGCCCTGCGGAAAGTGATACCGGCATTTCTTGGGAGGATTTCCTCCAGAATCGGATCATCCAATAAAATATGCCAATTCTTTTGTAGAGTGTCACGTATGTTTTTATGCTCAGAACAGAATTGTGTAACGAAATTTAGCGTAAATTTATTTTCAATTGGAGCTGTAATTTTGTCAACAATTAAAGATTCTTGATTAACCCCTTAACGACCGCCGATACGCCTTTTAACGGCGGTCATTAAGGGTACTTAAACTGTGGAAAAAGTGAATAGCGCCACCCGCAGTCGGATTTTCTCCAGGGTCTCGGATGCCGGGGGTAGCCGAGACCCCAGAGAACATGAATCGGGTCAGTTTTTACCGACCACGATGTTGCGATCGCCGTTATTAACCCTATAACGGCGATCGCAACAACAAAAAAAATGATGTGCCATTTAATTTCTCTCTCCTCTGATGTGATCGGACATCAGAGGAGAGAGACAAAGGGTCCCTGATCCCCCCCTTGTGGCCCCCGATCCCCCCTTGTGGCCCTAGGGCCCTCCGGTGTCCCCCGGTGCAGCCGCCATGCTGCAATGGCGAGAAAATAGCGGGCGCATGCTCAGTGCGCCCGCCGCGATGTGCCGGGGAAGTTGGGCAATTTTCTCCAGGGTCTCGGCTGCCGGGGTAGCCGATACCTCAGAGAACATGATCCGGGTCGGTATTTGCCGACCCCGGTGTTGCGATCGCCGTTATAACAGTATAACGGAGACCGCAACAAAAAAAATGATTTCTCTCCCCTCTGATGTGATCGCACATCAGAGGGGTGAGAATTAGGGTCCCCAGTACCCCCGATCCCCCCCTGTACCTCCCGGTGTCCCCCATCCTCCTGCAGGTCCCAGGTTCCCGGCCTCTTCATGCTGTAAAAAAAAATGGCAGGCGCATGCGCAGCGCGCCAGCCGAATCTGCCTGGCGGCAGATTACAAAAAAATGAATGAATGAAAGTACATTTTAATCACTGTGATAAACTATCACAGTGATCAAAATAAAAAACAAACAGTACATAAACCCCCCCCCCTTTATCACCCCCTTAGTTAGGGACATATAATAAAATACAGAAATTGTATTCATTTTCATTTTTCCATTAGGGTTAGGGTTAGGGCTAGGGTTAGGGTTATAATTAGGGTTAGGGTTAGCATTAGAGTTAGGCTGGGTTCATACTGCGTTATTGCAGTCCGTTAGACGGACTGCGTTACACCGCGGTATAACGCGGTGTAACACAGTCTGTTAACTCTGCCATTCACCCCATTTGAGGGCGCATCGCGACACATGCCGTAAAGCGGTATGCGTTCGCGACGTGCCGTCATTCAGTGACAGAGCCTTGGACGCGGCCTGCAGCGTCTGGGCTCCATCACCGCTAACGCAGATGAATCATCTGCTGATTCCTCTGCCCTAGCGGGTATAGCATAACGCGATCGCGTTATGCTATACCGTTACCAGCCTGTCAACGCTGTGTTGAACGGGCTGGTAAAACGCAAAATTAACCTAGCCTTAGGGTTAGGGTTATAATTAGGGTTAGGGTTGTAATTAGGGTTAGGGTTAGGGTTACAATTAGGGTTAGGGTTACAATTAGGGTTGGAATTAGGGTTGGGATTTAGGTTAGGATTAGGGTTAGGGTTAGGATTAGGGTTGGGATTAGGGTTAGGGGTGTGTTGGGTTAGGGTTGGAGCTAGAATTGAGGGGTTTCCACTATTTAGGCACATCAGGGGGTCTTCAAACACGACGTGGCGTTCAAAAAGTCAAATGTCGCTCCCTCCCTTCCGAGCCCTGCCGTGCGCCCAAACAGTGGTTTACCCCAACATATGGGGTATCAGCGTACTCAAATCAAATTGCACACCAATTTTGGGGTTCTAATTTCTCCTGTTACCCTTGGGAAAATAAAAAATAGGTGGCTAAAAAAATCATTTTTGAGGAAAAAAATGATTTTTTATTTTCACGGCTATGCGTTTATAAATTTCTGTGAAGCACTTGGGGGTTCAAGTGCTCACCACATATCTAGATAAGCTCCTTGGGGGGGTCTAGTTTCCAAAATGGTGTCACTTGCAGGGGGTTTCTATTGCTTAGGCATATCAAGGGCTCTGCAAACACAACATGCCGCCCGCAGAACATTCCATCACAGTCTGCATTACAAAATGGCGCTCCTTCCCTTCCAAGCTCTCCCATGCGCCCAAACAGTGGTTCCACCCCACATATGGGGTATCAGCGTACTCAGAAAAAATTGCAAAACAACTTTTGGGGTCCAATTTCTCCTGTTACCCTTGGGAAAATAAAAAATACCGGGCTAAAGAATCATTTTTGAGGAAAAAAATGATTTTTTATTTTCACGGCTCTACATTATAAACTTCTGTGAAGCACTTGGGGGTTCAAAGTGCTCACCACACATCTAGATAAGTTCCTTAAGGGGTATAGTTTCCAAAATGGTGTCTTTTGTGGGGGGTTTCCACTGTTTAGGCGCATCAGGGGCTCTCCAAACGTGACATGGCGTCCAATTTCAATTCCAGCCAATTTTGGTTTGAAAAAGTCAAACGGCGCTCCTTCCCTTCCAAGCCCTGCCGTGCGCTCAACCAGTGGTCCTCCCCCACATATGGGGTATCAGCGTACTCAGGACAAATTGGACAACAACTTTTGTGGTCTAATTTCTCCTGTTACCCTTGGGAAAATAAAAAATTGGGGACTAAACTATCAGGTTTGTGGAAAAAATATGATTTTTTATTTTCACGCCAGGGCGTTATAAACTTCTATGAAGCACTTGGGGGTTCAAAGTGCTCATCACACAACTAGATAAGTTCCTTAGGGGGTCTAGTTTCCAAAATGGGGTCACTTTTGGGGGTTTCCACTGTTTAGACACATCAGGGCCTCTACAAACGCGACATGGCGTCCAGCCAATTCTGTGTTGAAAAAGTCAAACGGCGCCCCTTCCCTTCCAAGCTCTGCCATGCACCCAAACAGTGGTTTACCCCCACATATGGGGTATCAGCATGCTCAGGACAAATTGCACAAAAACTTTTGGGGTCTTGTTACCCTTGGAAAAATAAAAATTGGGGTGAAAAGATCAATTTTGTGGAAAAAATATGATTTTTTATTTTCACGGCTCTACTTTATAAACTTCTGTGAAGCACTTGGAGGTTCAAAGTGCTCACCACACATCTAGATAAGTTCCTTAGGGGGTCTAGTTTCCAAAATGGGGTCACTTATGGGGGGTTTCCACTGTTTAGACACATCAGGGCCTCTACAAACGCGACATGGCGTCCAGCCAATTCTGCGGTGAAAATGTCAAATGGCGCTCCTTCCCTTGCGACCTCTGCCGTGCGCCCAAAAAGTGGTTTACCCCCACATATGGGGAATCGACGTATTCAGGAGAAATTTCACAACATATTTTGTGGTTCATTTTTTCTTTTAACACTTGTGAAAATAAAAAAAATTGGTTCCGAAGTAAAGTTTTTGCAAAAAAAGTTAAATGTTAATTTTTTCCTTCCACATTGCTTCAGTACCTGTGAAGCACATAAAGGGTTAATAAACTTCTTGAATGTGGTTTTGAGCACCTTGAGGGGTGCAGTTTTTAGAATGGTGTCACTTTTGAGTATTTTCTATCATATAGACCCCTCAAAGTAACTTCAAATGTGATATGGTCCCTAAAAAAAAAATGGTGTTGTAAAAATGAGAAATCGCTGGTCAACTTTTAACCCTTATAACTTCGTAACAAAAAAAAATTTTGTTCCCAAAATTGTGTTGTTGTAAAGTAGACATGTGGGAAATGTTATTTATTAAGAAATTTGTGTGACATATCTCTCTGATCTAAGGGCATAAAAATTTACTAAAAATTGCTAAATTTTCAAAATTTTCGCCACATTTCCGTTTTTTTCATAAATAAAAGCAAGTCATATAAAAATTTTGTTACCACTAACGTGAAGTACAATATGTCACGAAAAAACATTCTCAGAATCAGCTGGATTCGTTAAAGCGTTCTTAAGGGTATGCCACACTAAACAATATCGCTAACGGGATCGCTAAAAAACGTCACTATTTAGCAATCCCGTTAGCGATGTTGTTGTGTGCGGCAGCTTCCAGCGACGAGCTTCCTGCTGTGATCTCGCTCGTCGCTGGAATCGTTCCGGACCCTATTTTCTCGTCGGCGCTCCCGCTGGGTAAGTATATATCGCTAGTGTGGCACCTTTTCTTAGCGATTTAGCGGTACTTTTGTACCGCTAAAGTCGTTAAGAAGATCGCTAACGGCGATAGCGTCGTTAACTATATCGCTAAATGTGGCCGCACTTAGCGATATAGAAACAATCCCGCTAGCGATCTCATTAGTATGCGACGCTAACGAGATCGCTAGCGGGATAGCTTAGTGTGGCAGGCTCTTTAGAGTTATAACCTCATAAAGTGACAGTGGTCAGAATTGTAAAAATTGGCCCGGTCATTAAGCTGCAAATTGGCTCTGTCACAAAGGGGTTAAAACTCACAAAATTGGTGTAAGCATGTTTAACAAGATCACTTGGATATTTTTGAGCAGCAAATCTATTATTAAGTATAATAGCTTGGTCTTTAAAATCTTCATCAGTACTACAATTTTTTCTAATTCTCCGGAATTGATTATTCGGAATATTCCTGAGCCATTTGGAATAGTGGCCACTCTTATAGTGTATATAGCTATTGTTGTCAACTTCTTTAAAAAATGTTTCTGTTAGAATCTTGTTCTCTTTGATAAAAATGGTGATGTCTAAAAAAGTAATACAATTAGGGTTATATAGTGAGGAAAAAGACAAGGCCCAATTATTACCATTGATTTGTTGAATGAGCAAATTAATATCATTATTAATATTGTCCCAAATAAAAAATAAATCATCAATGAACCTTTTATAAATCAATATTGGCTTGTACCATTGACCATTCAGTATATACTGATCCTCAAAAATCCCCATAAATAAATTAGCATAAGTAGGTGCTACTTTCGAGCCCATCGCAGAGAAGTTGGAGAGAAGTTGTGGGATTCTGTGAAGAAGTGTGTTTCTCCAACTTCTTTGCGGAGACTCCTCGCGGGTTTGAAGAATAGGGGGTGTAAAGGTGGGTACTGTAACTCTGTTGCTGGTGCCCCTACATGGTTCCCCTTCCCTCTTCATGCAGGGATGCCAGCACACTCACCTCCACAGCCAAGCGGCGTGGCACCAAGCATGCTCCTTGTCTCCTGTTATGGTGGATGCCGAATTTCCGGGCACAATGTGCACATAGTAAAAAGCCACCAACCTTGTGTTGCCAGTCCTGAACCCGTAGTTCCTGGTCATAGTGCGTCCAGCGCCTGAACCTCGTCCCCCCAGTCCATGTGCAGCCAGTCCCTGAATCTGTTTCAGAGACTCCTATTTCTGAACGTGTACCTATCCGAGTATTCCGTGTATCCGGACTGCCCTAACAGTTTCTGTGTCAGTAACCGTTCTACCCATGGATCCTGAGCTGTTGTGAATGGGCTTGAGATGAGTTCTGAGCAGAGGCTCCCTCTGGTGGTTACAAGCGGTACTGGTCTGTCCAGTGAAGATTGTGAAGATTGTGAGGATTGGGAATCAGGTGTTACTGACTGGTCTTATATAAGGGAGTCACCTTCCCATCAGGGTTGCCGGTGATCAATTGTTCTGGTCTCTATCCTTGATTCCTGTTTCCCTTGTAGCCTGCTGTGTCGTGTCTGCATCTCCTGCTAACAGATAAGACATTTTCTTCTTTTTGTTTTTGTGCTTGATTTTTGCATTTTGTCCTGCACTTCTGTGGGGGCCTTCAGGGTCCCCTCCGGGGGCTTTTGCCCTCTCAGTTTAGTTCAGTCACTGATGTTTGTACTTTTGCTTTTTCCAGTTTTTTCAGTGGCTGCTGTTTTGATTTTGTTACACCAGAGAACTAATTTAGGTGGTAGAGGTCGTGTGATCTCAGGTGTTTTTGAAATTAGTAGAGTTGGTGCTTTTCAGGGTTTTCTGGGATTGCAGTAAGTACCCTTCCTATCCTTTTCTATTTAGTTAGTTTGGGCCCCAACGTTTGCTCATACTATTTTCTGTCTGTGTCAGTATTTCTTCTTGTCTAACCGCCAATACATGTTTGGGGGCTTTCTATTATCTTTGGGGTTCTGCTCCGGGGCAGATAGCTTTCCTATATCTATCTTTAGGTGTAGTTAGTTTCTCAGGCTGTGACGAGGCGTCTAGGACCAACGTAGGAACGCTCCACGGCTGCCTCTAGTTGTTGTGGTTAGTCAGGGTACTGCAATCTCATAGATTCCAACTGCTCTGGTGTATTGCCTTTTTTGCCTGCACTCCTCAGCTACCGAAACATAACAGTATCACCGGCCAAAAATTTAAAATTGTATGGTACTCACAGAAGGGAAAAAATTTGTGAAAGAAAAAACGGTTGTCAGAGTTGTCAGAGATATTTTTCTGTTTGTTGCATTTTTTTTTTTCCCTCTGTATCTCTGGGTGCTGGGGAGGATTTTTTCTCTCAATGGAGTTTGAACAGTTGTCTGGCCATGTGGATCAGCTTGCCACTGAGGTTCAGAGTATTGCTGCATATCTTGCTAGGTTGCCTGTTGTGGAACCTAGGATTCCCATGCCAGATTTGTTTTTAGGGGATCGAGCTAAGTTTCAGAATTTCAAAAATAATTGTAAATTGTTTTTTGCCTTAAAATCTAAGTCCTCAGGGAACGCAGCGCAGCAGGTTCAAATTGTCATCTCTCTCCTGCGCGGCGATCCTCAGGATTGGGCTTTTTCCCTGACACCTGGGGATCCTGTTTTGAGTGATGTTGATGCATTTTTTCAGGCTTTGGGGTTATTGTACGATGAGCCTAATGTCACTGATCAAGCTGAAAAAGCCTTGTTGGCATTAAATCAGGGGCTTGATGACGCTGAGTTATACTGTCAGAGATTCCGTAGGTGGGCAGTCCTGACCAAGTGGAATGACGACGCTTTGGCGGCCCTTTTTCGGAAGGGTCTGTCAGATAATGTAAAGGATGTTATGGTGGGATTCCCTGTCCCCTCTGGTCTCAATGATTCTATGTCATTAGCGATTCAAATTGACAGACGTTTGCGTGAGCGGAGAAGTATGCGTGGAATAGTGTTGCCTTGTGAACCTGCTTCTGAAGCCATGCAGTGTGATAGAGTGGTGTCTGGGGCACAGCGTCATGAGTTTCGAAAGCGCAATGGGTTATGTTTCTACTGTGGTGATGCCTCTCATGCTATTTCAGTCTGCCCTAAGCGGGGAAGACGTTTTGCACGCTCAGTTGTCTTGGGTAGTGTTCAGACTAAGTTTTTATTGACTGTCACTCTGATATGCTCTCTGTCCTCATTTTCTGCTCAGGCTTTCGTTGATTCTGGAGCAGCTATTAACCTGATGGATTATGATTTTGCTAAACGTTGTGGGTTTCCCTTGATACCCCTACAGAAGTCTATTCCCCTACTGGGGATCGATTCTACCCCTTTGGCTGAGAATAAACCTCAGTTCTCTACTCAGGTGATAATGAGGGTTGAACCTGATCATCAAGAGTGCTGCAAATTTTTGGTTCTGTATAATCTGCATGATATTATTGTACTGGGTTTCCCTTGGTTACAGTCTCATAATCCTGTTTTGGATTGGAAATCTGTGTCTGTGACCAGTTGGGGCTGCCAGTGTGTTAATACCAACACTCCTGTTTTTTCTGCCTCCCCCCAGGCTCAGGATGTTCCTGACTTTTTGATTGAATTTTCTGATGTATTTAGTGAAAGTAAATCTGCATCCTTGCCTCCCCATAGGAGCTATGACTGCGCTATTGAATTAGTGCCTGGTAGTAAATTCCCTAAAGGTCGCCTTTTTAACTTGTCTGTACCTGAACATGACGCTATGCGGTCTTATATCAAGGAGTCATTGGAGAAGGGTCATATCAGACCATCCTCTTCACCCTTAGGTGCCGGTTTTTTCTTTGTGGCCAAAAAGGATGGTTCATTAAGGCCGTGTATTGATTATCGTCTTTTGAACAATATTACTGTGAAATATGAATACCCGTTACCCTTGATTTCTGACCTGTTTTCCAGGGTGAAAAACGCTACTTGGTTTACCAAGCTTGACCTCAGGGGGGCATATAACCTTATTCGCATTAAGCACGGGGATGAATGGAAGACGGCATTCAATACCCCTAGGGGCATTTTGAGTACCTTGTGATGCCCTTTGGGCTCACTAATGCTCCTTCTGTCTTCCAGTCCTTCATGAATGACATTTTCAGGGATTTTGTGGATAAATTTCTGATTGTTTATTTGGATGATATCTTGATTTTTTCTAATGACTGGGACTCTCATGTGAAACATGTTCGAACTGTATTCCAGATTTTGAGAGAGAATGCTCTGTATGTGAAGGGATCAAAGTGTCTTTTTGGCGTACAGAGGATCTCATTTCTGGGATTCATTTTGTCCCCATCTGTTATTGAAATGGACCCGGTCAAGGTTCAGGCCATCTGTGATTGGGTCCAACCTACTTCATTAAAGGCTCTTCAAACATTTTTGGGTTTTGCCAATTTTTATCGTAAATTTATTGGTAATTTCTCGGTTATTGTTAAACCATTAACTGATTTGACCAAAAAGGGTTCTGATGTGGTGAATTGGCCTCCTGAGGCAGTCTCTGCATTTCAGGAACTTAAGCAGAGATTCACTTCTGCTCCTGTTCTACGGCAGCCTGATGTTTCTCTGCCATTTCAGGTGGAGGTTGATGCCTCTGAAATTGGGGCAGGTGCCGTTTTGTCCCAAAAAGATCCAGAGACCTCTAAAAGTAACCCTTGTGTCTTTTTCTCTCGAAAATTTTCTCCTACTGAACGTAATTATGACGTGGGTAATCGGGAGTTATTGGCCATGAAGTGGGCTTTTGAAGAGTGGAGACATTGGCTGGAGGGAGCCAAACATCAGGTGGTGGTCCTTACTGACCATAAGAATCTGGTTTATCTGGAATCTGCCAAGCGACTCAATCATAGACAGGCCAGGTGGGCCTTGTTTTTCACACGTTTTAATTTTGTGGTTTCCTTTCTTCCTGGCACTAAGAATGTTAAGGCGGATGCCCTCTCGAGGAGCTTCCTTGCGGACTCTCCTGAGTTATCTGATCCTTCTGTTATTTTGAAAGAGGGTGTAGTTCTTTCCGCCATCTCACCTAATTTGAGACTTGCGCTGGAGGGATGTCAGGAGGATAGGCCCGAGCGCTGACCTGTTGGAAAATTGTTTGTCCCGGACCAGTGGAAAAAGAGTGTGATGTCTGAGATTCATTGTTCCGCGTTGGCTGGGCATCCCGGAATTTTTGGTACCAGAGACTTGGTTAGTCGGTCCTTTTGGTGGCCTACCTTGTCTCGTGATGTCAGGGAATTTGTGCAGTCCTGCGGGACTTGCTCTCAATCCAAGCCTTGCTCTCGCTCTAGTGGTTTGTTGATGCCATTGCCTGTGCCCAAGAGACCATGGACCCATATCTCTATGGATTTCATTTCCGACCTTCCTGTTTCTCAGAGAATGACCGCCATCTGGGTGATTTGTGATAGGTTTTCCAAGATGATACATCTTGTGCCATTACCTAAGTTGCCTTCCTCCTCTGAATTGGTGCCGTTGTTCCTTCAGCACGTGGTTCGTTTACACGGCATTCCTGAGAACTTAGTGTCTGACAGAGGAGTCCAGTTTGTTTCCAGATTTTGGAGGACTTTTTGTTCTAAACTGGGTGTTCAATTGTCTTTCTCCTCGGCATTTCATCCTCAGACCAATGGTCAAACTGAGAGAACAAACCAGACATTGGAGACTTATCTAAGATGCTTTGTGTCTGCTGATCAGGATGACTGGGTCTCTTTTTTGCCTTTGGCTGAGTTTGCTCTTAATAATAGGGCTAGCTCTGCCACTTTGATGTCTCCGTTTTTCTGTAATTCTGGGTTTCACCCTCGATTTTCTTCAGGACAGACGGAGGCTTCTGTCTGTCCAGGTGTTGACTCTGTTGTGGAGCGTATGCAACAGATTTGGGACCAGGTAGTGGAGAGGTTGTCCCTCTCTCAGGAGAGGGCCCTGCGGTTTGCTAACCGGCATAGGACTGATGGTCCTCGGTTTAAAGTAGGGGACTTGGTCTGGTTGTCCTCAAAAAATATTCCTATGAGAGTAGCATCTCCTAAATTTAAGCCTAGGTTCATTGGACCTTATAAGATCATGGAGATTCTTAATCCTGTTTCTTTTCGTTTGCTTCTTCCAGGGACATTTAAGATCCATAACGTGTTCCACAAGTCCTTGTTGAAGAGGTTTGTTGAGCCAGTGGTTCCTGCTGCTGTGCCTCCTGACCCTGTTTTGGTTGAGGGCAATCTGGAGTATGTGGTTGAGAAAATATTAGATTCTCGTTTTTCTAGACGGAAACTCCAGTATTTGGTTAAGTGGAGAGGTTATGGTCAGGAAGACAATTTTTGGGTGTTTGCTTCGGACATCCATGCTAGGAGACTCATCCGTGCGTATCATAGAACTCATCCTGACCGACCTGGTTGCTCAAATGAGGGTTCGGTGACCCCTCCTCAAGGGGGGGGTACTGTTGTGAATGGGCTTGAGATGAGTTCTGAGCAGAGGCTCCCTCTGGTGGTTACAAGCGGTACTGGTCTGTCCAGTGAAGATTGTGAAGATTGTGAGGATTGGGAATCAGGTGTTACTGACTGGTCTTATATAAGGGAGTCACCTTCCCATCAGGGTTGCCGGTGATCAATTGTTCTGGTCTCTATCCTTGATTCCTGTTTCCCTTGTAGCCTGCTGTGTCGTGTCTGCATCTCCTGCCAACAGATAAGACATTTTCTTCTTTTTGTTTTTGTGCTTGATTTTTGCATTTTGTCCTGCACTTCTGTGGGGGCCTTCAGGGTCCCCTCCGGGGGCTTTTGCCCTCTCAGTTTAGTTCAGCCACTGATGTTTGTACTTTTGCTTTTTCCAGTTTTTTCAGTGGCTGCTGTTTTGATTTTGTTACACCAGAGAACTAATTTAGGTGGTAGAGGTCGTGTGATCTCAGGTGTTTTTGAAATTAGTAGAGTTGGTGCTTTTCAGGGTTTTCTGGGATTGCAGTAAGTACCCTTCCTATCCTTTTCTATTTAGTTAGTTTGGGCCCCAACGTTTGCTCATACTATTTTCTGTCTGTGTCAGTATTTCTTCTTGTCTAACCGCCATTAGATGTTTGGGGGCTTTCTATTATCTTTGGGGTTCTGCTCCGGGGCAGATAGCTTTCCTATATCTATCTTTAGGTGTAGTTAGTTTCTCAGGCTGTGACGAGGCGTCTAGGACCAACGTAGGTACGCTCCACGGCTGCCTCTAGTTGTTGTGGTTAGTCAGGGTACTGCAATCTCATAGATTCCAACTGCTCTGGTGTATTGCCTTTTTTGCCTGCACTCCTCAGCTACCGAAACATAACACTGAGCCTTGTAATCTGAATGGAGCCCAACACTGTGTCCTTGTCAATTCACCTTAGCATATTAGTCATTACAGCTCTGAAAATAATAGTCACATATATTGTATATATACATTTACTTCCTGAATAAAAAAAATCTACCACACTGCACCTCTGAATACAAACATACACCATTAAATACAAGTAGCCACACACGGTTTAAGATGTAAATTGATAAGCCAGGACTGTGGTCTCATAAAACTATAATTAACCACTTTTCTGCTGCCCAATCTATATAAATTAGTAACTGTGACTCTTCTTCCAAATTAATTACAAATCTTTGTCCTTTATCCTCTCTCCCACCAATTCATTATAAGTTCCTGTGATGTGCCCTCTCTTCCCCAAATTCATTACAAGTTCATGTGTTGTGTTCTCTCCCACCCCAAATTCATTACAAATCCCTATATTGTGTTCTCCCTACAAATTCATTACAAATCCATAGCCTGGCTCTTCCTTCCCCCATTTAATAACAAAACCCTGTCTTTTGTTCTATTTCAACCCCGATATAATTACAAATCCCTATCTTTTGTCCTATTTCAACCCCGATATAATTACAAATCCCTGTCTTTTGTCTTCTCTCCCATCCCCAACTAATTACAGGTTCATGTATTGTGTTCTTTTCCCCCACTCAATTCATGACCAGTCTCTGTCTTGTGTCTCCCCAAATTCATTACCCATCCCTGTCCTTTGTCTTCACCCCTCAATTCATTATTCATCTCTGTCCTGTTTCCTCTCCACACAGCCAATTCATTACCAGTCCCTATCCCATTTCCGCTCCCCCTATCCTTTATATGTCCCTGTCCTCTTACCCCCCAATCATTACAAATCACTGTCCTGTATCCTTTCTACCACTCTCAATTCATTACCAGTCCCTGTCCTGTGTCCTCTCCCCTCCACCCAATCCATTACCAAACTCTGTCCTGTGTCCTGCCCTCAATTCATTACCTTCCCTGTCCTGTGTCCTCTCCCTCTCATTCACTTTAAGTCCCTATTTAGCATACTCTCCCACCCCTAATTTATTATAAGATCTTGTATTGTGTCCGCTCTTCCCCTTCCCCAATACATTATAAATCTCTGTCCTGTTTCCTCTCTCCCCCTCCTCAATTTATTATGTCTATGTATAGCACCTTCTCCAACCCCCTAATTTATTATAAATTCCTGTATAACATCCTTTCCTGTGACCTAATTCATTATAAGTCCTTGTGTAGCATACACTCCGATTCCCCAATTTACTATAGGTTCCTGTATAGCATCCTCTCCATACATATTAGATGGCCGTCTTGTCCTGCTGAATTCAGGGGTTTGTCCATCATTACAGTGTGTGTGGGAGCCTTAAATTGCAAATATTGTGTCTGAGGTCATTGTGACTCGAAGCACTGTATCTTTAAATTTGAATGAACTTTTACCATCTGCAGCTAAATTATGTACTGATGAATAAAGCTGAAAAACTGAAAACACCAGCATCACATACAAGATTATAAAGTGAAAATAAATTATACAGGGAAATCTAAATTGTTTCTCAGAATGATTAGCACCATTAGCTGAAGCATCTAAAAGCACAGAAAACTGAGTCACATGTTGAGTAGGGAAATGTTTTCTGAATTGGAATCTCAAAGGTTGAACTGAGCAACCGTAATTGCTTCAAAATGAATGTGGAATCTTATGGGTTTGTTTTTAAATAACATTTTTAGGATATAAAATTCATGGAAAAGAATTCCTGGAAAATAAGATACAATTTACAAAAAACACTCAAGTAGGTGTGTATACCTACTGTAACAATACCCTCAGTAACACGGTGAAGACAAATATTTAATATTTTCACTATTTAATAGTAATTGCTAGGAATTATTTTAATAGTAAAACAGGAAACATGTATAAAGATAGTTTGCTGCCAACCGAACCCAAATAACTTAGATTCTAATACTTAATGCAACTTAAGATTGTAATCTGATTGTATATTGAAATATAGTTTTTCCTGGACAATTCTGCTTGAATTAACCCCTTTACCCCCGAGGGTTATTTGCATGTTAATGACTGCGCCAATTTTTTACAATTCTGACCACTGTCCCTTTATGAGGTTACAACTCTGGAACGTTTCAACGGATCTTGGCGATTCTGAGAATGTTTTCTCATGACATATTGGACTTCATGATAGTGGTAAAATTTCTTCGATATAACTTGCGTTTATTTATGAAAAAAACGGAAATATGGTAAAAATTTTGAAAATTTAGCAATTTTCAAACTTTGAATTTATATGCCCTTAAATCAGAGAGATATACCACACAAAATAGTTTCTAAATCACATTTCCCACATGTCTACTTTACATCAGCACAATTTTGGAACCAAAATTTTATTTTGTTAGGAAGTTATAAGGGTTAACTTACCAGCGATTTCTCATTTTTACAACACCAATTTTTTTAGGGACCACATCACATTTGAAGTCACTTTGAGGTGTTTATATGATAGAAAATACCCAAAAGTGACACCATTCTAAAAACTTCACCCCTTAGGCTATGGTTCCACGGTCCGGAACCATAGCGCTTTTGACGGAGCGGAAATTCGGCTCCGTCTAAGCCCCGCCCCCTTTCTGACGCGCGCTCTTTCCGGAGGTGTTCAGGACACCTCCGGAACACCTCCGGAAAGAACGCAGGGCTACATAGCCCTGTGTAATATTCTGTTGCGGCGACGCACCGTCGCCGCAATACGCGAGGACATGCTGCGGTCTAAAAAGACGCGCCGCATGTCCGTTTACGCAGGTTTGCCACCTGCGTATTGTTACGCATAGTGGAGACGGGATTTCTTGAAATCCCCTCCACTATGCTGTAACATCTGGACGCTGCGTGTTTGGCGCTGCGCCAGCGCACAGCGCCAAACACGCAGCGTTTCCTGACCGTGGAAACTCACCCTTAAGGTGCTCAAAACCAAATTCAAGAAGTTTATTAACCCTTCAGGTGCCTCACTGGAATTTTTGGAATGAACATTTAACTTTTTTTCACAAAATATTTACATCAGATCCAATTTTTTTTATTTTACCAAGGGTAACAGGAGAAATTGGACCACAAAAGTTGTTGTGCAATTTGTCCTAACCACTGTTTGGGCGCACGGCAGAGTTCGGAAGGGAAGGAAAGCCGTTTGACTTTTTTCAACGCAGAATTGGCTGGAATTGAGATCGGACGCCATGTCACATTTGGAGAAATAATAATAATAATAATTTTATTTCTATAGCGCCAACATATTCGGCAGCACTTTACATTATAGAGGGGACTTGTACAGACAATAGACATTACAGCATAACAATAAACACAGATCAAAGTAGATACCAAGAGGAATGAGGGCCCTGCTCGCAAGCTTACAATCTATGAGGAAAAAGGGGAGACACAAAAGGTAGATGGTAACAATTGCTTTCATTGTTCGGACCAGCCATAGTGTTCGAATCAGGTGTTCATGTAATTCTGCATGAACCAGTTAACAGCCAAAGTATGTAACAGTACAGACACCAAGGGCTATTAAATGCATAAAGCGGGTGAGAACATAATATGTGGTACCTGATTATGGTAGAAAATTCTTTGAATGGGCCAACAGGGATAGTTAGGTTAATGCGTTGAGGCGGTATGCCAGTCTGAACAAATGCGTTTTTAGGGCACGCTTAAAACTGTGGGGATTGGGGATTAATCGTATTAACATGCGTAGTGCAATCCAAAGAATTGGTGCAGCACGTGAAAAGTCTTGGAGACGGGAGTGGGAGGTTCTGATTATTGAGGATGCTAACCTCAGGTCATTAGCAGAACGGAGGGCACGTGTAGGATGGTAGGATGAGACAAGGGAGGAGATGTAGGGTGGTGCTGAGCCATGGAGTGTTTTGTGGGTGAGGGTAATAAGTTTGTACTGGATTCTCGAGTGGATGGGTAACCAGTGTAATGACTGGCACAAGGTAGAGGCATCGGTATAACAATTGGTGAGGAATACCAATGACCGGTTACAATCAGGCTTTCGACCGCATCACTCAACTGAAACTGCCCTAACTAAAGTCACCAACGACCTACTAACCGCCAAGAGCAAGCGACACTACTCTGTCCTCCTTCTCCTGGACCTATCTTCTGCCTTTGACACCGTAGACCATTCCCTCCTCCTACAGATTCTCTCATCTCTTGGCATCACAGACTTGGCCCTATCCTGGATCTCATCATACCTAACAGACCGAACTTTTAGTGTCTCCCTCTCACACACCACCTCCTCACCTCGCCCCCTGTCTGTCGGTGTTCCCCAAGGCTCAGTCCTAGGACCCCTACTCTTCTCCATCTACACCTTCGGCCTGGGACAGCTCATACAATCCCATGGCTTGCAGTATCACCTCTATGCCGATGACACGCAGATCTACCTATCTGGACCTGACCTCACCTCCCTACTGACCAAAATCCCACAGTGTCTGTCTGCTATCTCAGCCTTCTTTTCTGCTCGCTTTCTCAAACTGAACATGGACAAAACAGAATTCATCATCTTTCCCCCACCTCATTCTACCCCTCCACCAGGCCTATCCATCAATGTCAATGGCTGCTCGCTTTCCCCAGTCCCACATGCTCGGTGCCTTGGGGTGATCATCGACTCTGCCCTCTCTTTCAAACCACATATCCAAGCCCTCGCCACCTCCTGCCGCCTCAAACTCAAAAATATTTCCCGGATACGCTCATTCCTCAACCATGAAACCACAAAAACACTAGTGCACGCCCTTATCATCTCCCGCCTCGACTACTGCAACCTCCTACTGTCTGGCCTCCCCTCTAGCACTCTGGCACCACTCCAGTCCATCCTACACTCTGCTGCACGACTAATCCACCTGTCTTCCCGCTATTCCCCAGCCTCCCCACTATGCCAGGCCCTTCACTGGCTTCCTATTGCCCAGAGGCTCCAGTTCAAAACCTTAACCATGGCATACAAAGCCATCCACAACCTTTCTCCTCCATACATCTGTGACATGGTCTCCCGCTACCTACCTACACGCAACCTTCGATCCTCCCAAGATCTCCTTCTCGACTCCCCCCTCATCTCTTCTTCCCACAACCGCATACAAGACTTCTCCCGGGCTTCCCCCATACTCTGGAACTCCCTGCCGCAAAACATCAGACTTTCACCAACAACGGAGACCTTCAAGAAAAACCTGAAGACCCACCTGTTCCGACAAGCCTACAACCTGCAATGATCCTCAGTCTACTGAACCATCGCACGACCAGCTCTACCCTCTCCTAGTGTATTCTCACCCATCCCTGTAGACTGTGAGCCCTCGCGGGCAGGCTCCTCTCTCCTTCTGTACTTGTGTGTCCCTTGTCTAGCACATGTTTATTGTATCTGTCTATATTTTTCCCTTTTCATATGTAAAGCGCCATGGAATAAATGGCGCTATATAAATGTATAATAATAATAATAATAATATGATTCGGGCTGCAGCATTCAAGACAGATTGGAGAGGGGAGAGTTTGGTAAGAGGGAGACCGATTAGTAGAGCGTTACAATAGTCCAGACAAGAATGAATAAGAGAAACAGTAAAAGTTTTTGCAGAGTCGAAAGTAAGAAAGGTCGAATTCTAGAGATGTTTTTGAGGTGGAGATAACAAGAGCGAGCCAGTGATCTAATGTGGGGGGTGAATGAAAGCTTGGAATCAAGTATGACCCCAAGACAGCGAGCATGTTGCTGGGGAGTAATGGTGGAATCACACACGGAGATGGCAATGTGAGGCAAAGGTAGGTTAGTAGAGGGAGGAAACATGAAGAGTTCCGTTTTTTGATAGGTTCAGTTTCAGATAGAGGGAGGACATGATGTTAGAGACAGCGGTAAGACAATCACTGGTGTTTTCTAAAAAGGCAGGCGTGATATCGGGTGAAGAAGTGTATAATTGGGTGTCATCAGCATAGAGATGGTACTGGAAATCAAATCTACTGATTGTTTGTCCAATAGGGGCAGTATACAAAGAGAAGAGGAGGGCACCTAAGACTGATCCTTGAGGAACCCCAACAGTAAGGGGAAGATGAGAGGAGGAGGAACCAGCAAAAGATACAGTGAAGGAACGGTCAGAGAAATAGGAGGAGAACCAGGAGAGAACGGTGTCCTTGAGGCCGATGGAGTGGAGCATAGTGAGGAGGAGCTGATGATCCACAGTGTCGAATGCTGCGGAGAGATCCAAGAGAATTAGCATGGAGTAGTGACCATTAGATTTAGCAGTCAGTAGATCATTAGAGACTTTAGTGAGGGCAGTTTCAGTAAAGTGTAAAGAGCGGAAACCAGATTGAAGAGGGTCGAGAAGAGAGTTATCTGAGAGATAGCGGAAAAGACGGGTGTGGACCAGGCGTTCCAGGAGTTTAGAGATGAAGGGAAGATTAGAGACAGGTCTATAGTTAGCGGCACAGTTTTGGTCGAGGGATGGATGTTTTTTTAAGTAATGGGTGTATGATGGCATGTTTAAATGAGGAGGGAAAGATACCGGAAGAGAGAGAGAGGTTGAATATTTTTGTTAGGTGAGAGGTGACAGCAGGGGAAAGGGACTGGAGGAGATGTGACGGAATGGAGTCACTGATGCAAGTTGTAGGGCGGGAAGATGCAAGGAGCCTGATTACTTCTTCTTCTGTGACTGGTTCAAAATCAGAGAGTGAGCTAGATGCAGTGGGGGAGAGAGGACAGTGCATTGTATGAGGGGATTGGGAGATAATTTCCTGTCGGATGTGGTAAATTTTTTCTTTGAAATAATTGGCCAGATCGTCAGCGTGGAGACCCGTGGTTGGAGCCTGCACTTTTGGGTTGAGTAGGGAGTGAAAAGATTGTTGAAATAGGTTTGTTTGGAGACGTGAAGGGCCGAGTTGTATGTTTTAAGCATAAACTTGTAATGTATTAAATCTTCGGGTAGATTAGATTTTCTCCACAGACGTTCGGCGCACCTGGAGCACCGCTGCAGGAAACATGTTTGCAGCGTGTGCCACGGTTGTCGCTGTTTGTGTCGTATTGTTCTATGTATAAGAGGTGCAATTTCATCCAGGGCACTTTGCAGGGTTTCGTTGTACTGCTTCAGTGAAGAATCTGGACATGAGAGAGAGGAGATAGGGGCCAACGATGACTGCAAGTTCTTCATAAGTTTCTGGGTGTTAATGGCTTGTATGTTTCTATATGTGTGGAAAGTTGGGGTGACCTGAGCGGGATGGCAGTTCTTGATAGAGAATGAAAGAAGGTTGTGGTCAGAGAGCGGGAGAGGGGAATTTGTGAAATCATCCACTGAGCAAAGCCGGGGAAAACCAAGTCGAGGGAGTTTCCGTCTTCATGCGTGGGGGAGTTAGTATGCTGCAAGAGGCCAAAAGAGGAGGTTAGAGATGAAAGGTGAGAAGCAGATGGGGAGAGGGGAAGAGCAATGGGGATGTTGAAATCACCCATGATGAGGGTGGGGATGTCACAGGAAAGAAAATGTGGAAGCCATGTGGCAAATTGATCCAGGAACTGATGACAAGGGCCGGGAGGACGATACACCACCGCCACTCGCATGGAGAAGAGGATGTAGAGTCTGACAGCATGGACCTCAAAAGAAGGGAAGACAAGTGAGGGTACTTGAGGGACAACCTGAAAAGTACATTTGAGTGATAAGAGCAGACCAACGGCTCCACCTGCTCTGTTGTCCGATCTTGGGGTATGAGAAAAGTGTAGTCCACCATATGAGAGAGCTGCAGCAGCGGTGGTGTCTGACTGCTGGATCCAGGTTTCAGTAAGAGCTAGAAGGTTAAGAGAATTTAAAAAGGAAGAAGTCATGGATGAAGGGGAGTTTATAAACACACTGAGCGAGAATTCCAAAGGGTACAATTAAAAGAGACAGAAGGAATGCAGGGAATATTAATAAGATTAGAGGGGTTTCTGAGTGTAGCAGTTGGAAGATTTGACTTGCTATAACATGGGGGACCGAGGTTTGGAGCGATATCTCCTGCGACTAGAAGAAGGAGAATAGAAAGAGTGAACAGATGGTTAAGTGATTTGTGAGAGCGTCTTGTGTGTTGGATGGTGGGACTGAGTGGATTTGTGCTGTTTAGCAGTGTGAAAAGAGCGTGAGTGCTATACATAGGAGAGGAAAGGACAGAGGGGCCGATATGGATGGAGTGTAAAGAGTTAATGCAAGGGTGGTGGAAGTGAGTGAATGCAGCAGCCAGGATATAAATTATACAAATGCATATGGTGAATATGTGTTGTGATCCAAATGTAGAGGGAATAGATTTTTTATTTGTCTTACCTGTCTATTTCCCTGTCTAACTGCCATGTTTAACTGCGGCATACTTTGATACATGTACTTTGATTACATGTACATAAATGCTACCCCTGCATAAATGCTTCCCCAGACTATGTCCCAATATATAGGAGGCTAGTTCTAAGAACTTTTTTTTCCCTCTCTCACTTGTTAGCAATTAGTCAAACTAAGTTGAGACAGCAGGACACAATAAATGTAGTGTGCAGATAAACAAGTGTCCAGGCCTACACTGATCATAAACCACTTGACCTCATATCATAAGAAGACAAGCAGAGTTGTTGTGAATGTGTTAGAAATGAATTCTGAGCAGAAGCTCCCTCTGGTGGTTACAAACAGTACTGAACCATTCAATGAAGATTGTGAAGATTGGCAATCAGGAGTTACAGACTGGTCTTATATAAGGGAGGTTCCCTCCCATCATGCTTGCCGGTGATCAATTGTTCTTGTCTCAACTATGGTTCCTGGTTCACTTTGAAGCTTGCTGAGTCTTGCGTGCATGTTCTGCTATCAGATAAGATATTTTCTGCTTTTATTTTTGTGCTTGCTTTTTGCATTGTTCTCTGCACTTCTGTGGAGGTCAGCCAGGTCCCCTCCGGGGGATTGTGCTCCTCTCAGTTTATCTGAGCCACTGTTATTTGTTCATTTGCCTTTTCCAGTTTTTTTCAGTGGCTGCGGCTTAGTTTTGTTACACCAGAGAACTAATTTAGGTGGTAGAGGTCGTGTGATCTCAGGTGTTTTTGCAATTAGTAGAGTTGGTATTTTTTAGGGTTTTTTGGATTGCAGTAAGTGTCCTTCCTATCCTTTTCTTTCTAGGAAGATTGGGCCCCAACGTTTGCTCATTCTATTTTCTGTCTGTGTCTGTATTTCCTCTTGTCTAACCGCCATTACATGTTTGGGGGCTTCCTATGTTCTTTGGGGATCTGCTCCGGGGCAGATAGCTTTCCTCTTTCTATCTTTAGGTGTAGTTAACCTCTCAGGCTGTGACGAGGCGTCTAGGACCAACTTAGGAACGCTCCACGGCTGCCTTTAGTTGTGGTGGTTAGTCAGGGTACTGCAATCCAGTAGATTCCAACCTCTCTGGTGTATTGCCGTTTTTGCCTGCTCTCCTCAGCTACCATATCATAACAGTATCACCGGCCAAAACTGAAAATTATATGGTACTCACAGAAGGGAAAAATAGTGTAAAAAAAAAAAAAGTTGTCAGAGTTGTCAGAGATTTTTTTTTTTTTTCTGTTTGTTGCATTTTTTTTTCCCTCTTTTTCTCTGGGTGCTGAGGATTTTTTTTTTCTCAATGGAGTTTGCACAGTTGTCTGGCCGTGTGGATCAGCTTGCCACTGAAGTTCGGAGTATTGTTACCTATCTTGCAGGGTTGCCGGTTGTGGAACCTAGGATCCCCATGCCAGATTTGTTTTTGGGGGATCGAGCTAAATTTCTGAATTTCAAAAATAACTGTAAGTTGTTTTTTGCCTTAAAACCTAAGTCCTCAGGGAACGCAGCACAGCAGGTTCAAATTGTCATCTCTCTCCTGCGCGGCGATCCTCAGGATTGGGCTTTTTCCCTGACACCTGGGGACCCTGTTTTGAGTGATGTTGATGCATTTATTCTGGCTCTGGGATTATTGTACGATGAACCTAATGTCACTGATCAAGCTGAAAAAAACCTTGTTGGCATTAAATCAGGGGCTTGAGGACGCTGAGGTCTACTGTCAGACATTCCAAAAGTGGGCAATCCTGACCAAATGGAAAGATGATGCTTTGGCAGCCCTTTTTCGGAAGGGTCTGTCAGAGAATGTAAAAGATGTTATGGTGGGTTTCCCTGCTCCCTCTGGTCTCAATGATTCTATGTCATTAGCGATTCAAATTGACAGACGTTTGCGTGAGTGTAGAGATATGCGTGGAATAGTGTTGCCTTGTGAACCAGCTTCTGAACCCATGCAGTGTGATAGAGTGGCTTCTGGTGCACATGAGTTTCGAAAATGCAATGGGTTATGTTTCTACTGTGGTGACGCCTCTCATGCTATTTCAGTCTGCCCTAAGCGGGGAAGACGTTTTGCACGCTCAGTTGTCTTGGGTAGTGTTCAGACTAAATTTCTGTTGACTGTTACCCTGATTTGCTCCCTGTCCACATTTTCTGCTCAGGCTTTTGTTGATTCAGGAGCAGCTATTAACCTGATGGATTTTGATTTTGCTAAACGTTGTGGGTTTCCCTTGATACCCCTACGGAAGTCTATTCCCCTACTGGGGATTGATTCTACCCCTTTGGCTGAGAATAAACCCCAGTTCTCTACTCAAGTGATAATGAGGGCCGAACCTGATCATCAGGAGAGTTGCAAATTTTTGGTGCTGTATAATCTGCATGACATTATTGTACTAGGTTTCCCTTGGTTACAGTCTCATAATCCTGTTTTGGATTGGAAATCTGTGTCTGTAACCAGTTGGGGCTGCCAATGTATTAATGCCAACACTCCTGTTTTTTCTGCCTCTCCCCAGGCTCAGGATGTTCCTGACTTTTCGACAGATTTTTCTGATGTGTTTAGCGAAAGTAAATCTGCATCCTTGCCCCCCCATAGGAGCTATGACTGCGCTATTGAATTAGTGCCTGGTAGTAAATTCCCTAAAGGTCGCCTTTTTAACTTGTCTGTACCTGAACATGACGCTATGCGGTCTTATATCAAGGAGTCATTGGAGAAGGGTCATATCAGACCATCCTCTTCACCCTTGGGTGCCGGTTTTTTCTTTGTGGCCAAAAAGGATGGTTCATTAAGGCCGTGTATTGATTATCGTCTCTTGAATAAGATCACTGTGAAGTATCAATATCCGTTACCCTTGATTTCTGACCTGTTTTCCAGGGTGAAAAGTGCTACTTGGTTTACCAAGCTTGACCTCAGGGGGCATATAACCTTATTCGCATAAAGCACGGGGATGAATGGAAGACGGCATTTAATACCCCAGAGGGGCATTTTGAGTACCTAGTGATGCCCTTTGGGCTCACTAATGCTCCTTCCGTCTTCTAGTCCTTCAGGAATGACATTTTCAGGGATTTTGTCGATAAATTTCTGATTGTTTATTTGGATGATATCTTGATTTTTTCCAATGACTGGGACTCTCATGTGAAACATGTTCGGACTGTGTTCCAGATTTTGAGAGAGAATGCTCTGTATGTGAAGGGATCAAAGTGTCTTTTTGGCGTACAGAGGATCTCATTTCTGGGATTCATTTTGTCCCCATCTGTTATTGAAATGGACCCGGTCAAGGTTCAGGCCATCTGTGATTGGGTCCAACCTACTTCATTAAAGGCTCTTCAGAGATTCTTGGATTTTGCCAATTTTTATCGTACATTTATTGGTAATTTCTCTCTTATTGTTAAACCATTGACTGATTTGACCAAAAAGGGTTCTGATGTGGTGAATTGGCCTCCTGAGGCAGTCTCTGTGTTTCAGAAACTTAAGCAGAGATTCACTTCTGCTCCTGTTCTACGGCAGCCTGATGTTTCTCTGCCATTTCAGGTGGAGGTTGATGCCTCTGAAATTGGGGCAGGTGCCGTTTTGTCCCAAAGAGATCCAGAGACCTCTAAAAGTAACCCTTGTGCCTTTTTCTCTCGAAAATTTTCTCCAACTGAACGTAATTATGACGTGGGTAATCGGGAGTTATTGGCCATGAAGTGGGCCTTTGAAGAGTGGAGACATTGGCTGGAGGGAGCCATACATCAGGTGGTGGTCCTCACGGACCATAAGAATCTGGTTTATCTGGAATCAGCCAAGCGACTTAATCCTAGACAGGCCAGGTGGGCCTTGTTTTTCACACGTTTTAATTTTGTGCTTTCCTTTCTTCCTGGCACTAAGAATGTTAAGGCGGATGCCCTTTCGAGGAGTTTCCTTGCGGACTCTCCTGAGTTATCTGATCCTGCTGTTATTTTGAAAGAGGGTGTAGTTCTTTCCACCATCTCGCCCAATTTGAGACTGGCTGTGGAAGGGTGTCAGGAGGATAAACCCCAGCGCTGCCCTAATGGGAAATTGTTTGTCCCAGACCGGTGGAAAAAGAGTGTGATGTCTGAGATTCATTGTTCCGCGTTGGCCGGTCATCCCGGAATTTTTGGTACCAGAGACTTGGTTAGTCGGTCCTTTTGGTGGCCTACTTTGTCTCGTGACGTCAGGGAATTTGTGCAGTCCTGCGGGACTTGCTCTCGCTCCAAGCCTTGCTCTCGCTCTAGTGGTTTGTTGATGCCATTGCCTGTGCCCAAGAGACCATGAACCCATATCTCTATGGATTTCATTTCCGACCTCCCTGTTTCTCAGAGAATGACCGTTATCTGGGTGATTTGTGATAGGTTTTCCAAAATGATACATCTTGTGCCATTACCTAAGTTGCCTTCCTCCTCCGAATTGGTGCCTTTGTTCCTTCAGCACGTGGTTCGGTTACACGGCATTCCTGAGAACATTGTGTCTGACAGAGGAGTCCAGTTTGTTTCCAGATTTTGGAGGACTTTTTGTTCTAAACTTGGTGTTCAATTGTCTTTCTCCTCGGCTTTTCATCCTCAGACCAATGGACAAACTGAGAGAACAAACCAGACATTGGAGACTTATCTGAGATGCTTTGTGTCTGCTGATCAAGATGACTAGGTCTCTTTTTTGCCTTTGGCTGAGTTTGCTCTTAATAATAGGGCTAACTCTGCCACTTTGATGTCTCCATTTTTCTGCAATTTTGGGTTTCACCCTCGATTTTCTTCGGGACAGACGGACGCTTCTGTCTGTCCAGGTGTTGACTCTGTTGTGGAGCGTATGCAGCAGATTTGGGACCAGGTAGTGGAGAGGTTGTGCCTCTCTCAGGAGAGGGCCCAGCGGTTTGCCAACCGGCATAGGACTGATGGTCCTCGGTTTGAAGTGGGGGACTTGGTCTGGTTGTCCTCAAGAAATATCCCTATGAGAGTTGCATCTCCTAAGTTTAAGCCTAGGTTCATTGGACCTTATAAGATCATGGAGATTCTTAATCCTGTTTCCTTTCGTTTACTTCTTCCAGGGACATTTAAGATCCATAACGTGTTCCACAAGTCCTTATTGAAGAGGTTTGTCGACCCAGTGGTTCCTATGGCTGCGCCTCCTGACCCTGTTTTGGTTGAGGGCAAACGTTTGCTCATTCTATTTTCTGTCTGTGTCTGTATTTCCTCTTGTCTAACCGCCATTACATGTTTGGGGGCTTCCTATGTTCTTTGGGGATCTGCTCCGGGGCAGATAGCTTTCCTCTTTCTATCTTTAGGTGTAGTTAACCTCTCAGGCTGCGACGAGGCATCTAGGACCATATATGGGGGTAAACCACTGTTTGGGCTCATGGCACACGCTTTTTATTGCAAAAAAGTTTTTGCATCATCATATTTTGAGAGCTATAATCTCTCCATATTTTGGCCCACAGAGTCATGTGAGGTCTTGTTTTTTGCGGGACAAGTTAACATTTTTATTGGTATCATTTTCGGGTACATGACATTTTTTGATCGTTTTTTATTCCGGTTTTTGCGAGGCAGAATGAACAAAAACCAGCAATTCATGAATTTTTTGGGGGGCGTTTATACCGTTCTGCATGTGGTAAAATTGGTAAAGCAGTTTTATTCTTCTGGTCAGTACGATTACAGCGATACCTCATTTAGATTTTTTTTTAATGTTTTGGCACTTTTATACAATAAAAACTATTTTATATGAAAAAAATAATTATTTTTGCATCGCTTTATTCTGAGAGCTATAACTTTTTTTTATTTTTTCACTGATGATGCTGTACAGGGGCTTGTTTTTTGCAGGTCAAGATGACCTTTTAAGCGGTACCATGTTTATTTATATCCGTCTTTTTGATCGCGTGTTATTCCACTTTTTGTTCGGCGGTATGTTAAAGCATTGTTTTTTAGCCCTGTTTTTTTATGGTGTTCACTAAAGGGGTTAACTAGTGGGACAGTTTTATAGGGCGGATCGTTACGGACTCGGGGATATCAAATATGTGTACTTTTATTATTTAGATTTTTTTATACCAAAATATTTCTTTATTGGTATAATAAATATTGATTTTTTTTATTATCATTTTTTTTTATTTTTTAAAAATATTTTTACAATTATTTAATTTTTTTTAATTTAATTCTTATTTTTACACTTTGTCCCACTATGGGACACTCATTTTCTGCAGGCTGATCACTTCTATAGCATGCAGATCTGCATACTATAGAAGCTGTCAGCGCTGCAGCTTCTATAACGGTTTTATGAAATAGTTTGGGCACCCCTATTAATCTTAAGCTTAATGTTTTATAAAAATTGGTGTTTTTGCAACAGCTATTTCAGTTTGATATATCTAATAACTATTGGACACAGTAATGTTTCTGCCTTGAAATGAGGTTTATTGTACTAGCAGAACATGTGCAATCTGCATTCAAACAAAATTTGACAGGTGCATAAGTATGGCCACCCTTATCATTTTCTTGTTTTAACCCCTTCACCCCCAAGGGTGGTTTGCACGTTAATGACCGGGCCAATTTTTACAATTCTGACCACTGTCTCTTTATGAGGTTATAACTCTGGAACGCTTCAACGGATCTTCGCGATTCTGAGATTGTTTTCTCGTGACATATTGTACTTCACGTTAGAAGTATAATTTCTTCGATATAACTTGCGTTTATTTTTGAAAAAAACACAAATATGGCGAAAATTTTGAAAATTTTGCAATTTTCAAACTTTGAATTTTTTTTCCCTTAAAACAGAGAAATATGTCACACAAAATAGTTAAGAAATAACATTTCCCACATGTCTACTTTACATCAGCACAATTTTGGAACCAAAATTTTTTTTTGTTCGGAAATTATAAGGGTTAAAAGTTGACCAGTGATTTCTCATTTTTACAACAAAATTTACAAAGCCATTTTTTTAGGGACCACCTCACATTTGAAGTCACTTTGACGGGTCTATATAGCAGAAAATACCAAAAAGTGACACCATTCTAAAAACTGCACCCCTCAAGGTACTCAAAACCACATTCAAGAAGTTTATTAACCCTTCAGGTGCTTCACAGGAGCTGAAGCAACGTGGAAGGAAAAAATTAATATTTAACTTTTTAGCCACAAAAATGATCTTTTACAAACTTTTTTTTATTTTGACAAGGGTAAAAGGAGAAAATGGGCAGATAAAGTTGTTGTGCAATTTCTCCTGAGTACGCCAATACCCTATATGTGGGGGAAAACCACTGTTTGGGCACACGGCAGAGCTCGTAAGGGAAGGAGCGCCGTTTGACTTTTTCAAACTAAAATTGGCTGGAGTTGAGATTGAACGCCATGTCGTGTTTGGAGAGCCACTGATGCGCCTAAACAGTGGAAACCCCCCACAAGTGACACCATTTTGGAAACTAGACCCCCTAAGGAACTTATCTAGATCTGTTGTGAGCACTTTGAGCCCCAAAGTGTTTCACAAAAGTTTATAATGCCTGGGTGTGAAAAAAAAACAAAACAATTTTCCACAAAAATGATTTTTTAGTCCCAAATTTTTGATTTTTCCCAAGGAAATTGGACCCCAAAAGTTGTTGTCCAATTTGTCCTGAGTACGCTGATACCCCATATGTGGGGGGGGGAAACTGTTTGGGCGCACGGCAGGGCTTGGAAAGGAAGCAGTAACGTTTTGGAATGCAAACATCGATGGGGGTCATGTTCCGTTTGTAGTGCCCCAGATGAGCCTAAACAGTGGAAACCCCCCACAAGTGACCCCATTTTGGAAGCTAGACCCCCTAAGGAACTTATCTAGATCTTTGGTGAGCACTTTGAACCCCCAAGTGCTTCACACAAGTTTATAATGCCCGGGCATGAAAATAAAAAATCCTATTTTTTTCCCACAAAAATTATCTCTTAGTCACTAATTTTTTATTTTCCCATAGGTAACAGGAGAAATTGGACCTCAAAAGTTGTTGTCCAATTTGTCCTGAGTACGTTTATACCCCATATGTGGGGGGAACCACTGTTTGGGCGCATGGCAGAGCTCGGAATGGAAGTAGCACCATTTGACTGTTTCCAACCAAAATTGGCTGGAATTGAGATTGGACGCCATGTTGCATTTGGAGAGTCCCTGATGTGCCTAAACAGTGGAAACCCCCCACAAGTGACCCCATTTGGGAAACTAGACCCCCTAAGGAACTTATCTAGATCTTTGGTGAGCAATTTGAACCCCCAAGTGCTTCACACAAGTTTATAACGTAGAGCCGTAAAATTAAAAAATCATATTTTTTCCACAAAATTGATCTTTTCACCCCAATTTTTATTTTCCCAAGGGTAACAAGACTCCAAAAGTTATTGTGCAATTTGTCCTGAGTACGCTGATACCCCATATGTGGGGGTAAACCACTGTTTGGGTGCATGGCAGAGTTTGGAAGGGAAGGAGCGCCGTTTGACTTTTTCAACGCAGAATTGGCTGGATGCCATGTCGTGTTTGGAGAGCTCCTGATCTGCCTAAACAGTGGAAACCCCCACAAATGACACCATTTTGGAAACTAGACCCCTCAAGGAACTTATCTAGATGTGTGGTGAGCACTTTGAACCCCGAAGTGCTTCCCAGAAGTTTATAACGTACAGCCGTAAAAATAAAAAATCCTTTTTTTTTTTACAAAAATGATTTTTTCGCCCCCAATATTTTATTTTCACAAGGGTAACAGGAGAAATTGGACCCCAAAAGTTGTTGTCCAATTTGTCCTGAGTATGCTGATACCCAACATGTGTGAGAAAACGACTGTATGGGTGCACGTCTGGGCTCGGAAGGGAAGTAGTGACGTTTTGGATTGCAGACTTTGATGGAATGGTCTGGGGGCGTCATGTCGCATTTGGAGAGCCCCTGATGCGCCTAAACAGTGGAAACCCCCCACAAGTGACCCCATTTTGGAAAATAGACCCCACAAGGAACTTATCTAGAAGTATGTTGAGCACTTTGAACCCCTAAGTGCTTCACATAAGTTTATAACGTACAGCTGTAAAAATAAAAAATCCTTTTTTTTTTTTTACAAAAATGATTTTTTCGCCCCCAATATTTTATTTTCACAAGGGTAACAGGAGAAATTGGACCCCAAAAGTTGTTGTCCAATTTGTCCTGAGTACGCTGATACCCAACATGTGTGAGAAAACGACTGTATGGGTGCACGTCTGGGCTCGGAAGGGAAGTAGTGACGTTTTGGATTGCAGACTGTGATGGAATGGTCTGGGGGCGTCATGTCGCATTTGGAGAGCCCCTGATGCGCCTAAACAGTGGAAACCCCCCACAAGTGACCCCATTTTGGAAAATAGACCCCACAAGGAACTTATCTAGAAGTGTGGTGAGCGCTATGAAGCCCCAAGTGCTTCACAGAAAATTTATAACATACAGCCGTAAAAACAAAAAACTCATTTTTTTTTTACAAAAATGATTTTGTCGCCCCAGTTTTTTATTTTCTCAAGGGTAACAGAAGAAATAGGACAAATTGCACAATAACTCTTGGGGTACAGAGTACGCTGATACCCCATATGCGGGGGTAAACTACTGTTTGGGCGCATGGCAGAGCTCAGAAGTGAAGGAGCACCGTTTGACTTTTTCAACGCAGAATTGGCGGGAATTGAGATCAGACGCCATGTCACATTTGGAGAGCCCCTGATGTGCCTAAACAGCAGAAACCCCCCAATTCTAACTCCAACCCTAACCCCAACATACCTCTAACCCTAGTCCCAACCCTAACCACAAACCTAACCCTAACACACCCCTAACCCTAATCCCAACCATAACCCTAATACTAACTTTAGTGCCAATCCTAACCCTAACTTTAGCCGCAACACTAACCCTAATGGGAAAATGGAAATAAATACATTTTTTTAATTTTATTATTTTTCCCTAACTAAGGGGGTGATAAAGGGGGGTTTGATTTACTATTTATAGCGGGTTTTTGTGATTGGCAGCTGTCACGCTAAAAGACGCTTTTTATTGCAAAAAGTAGTTTTTTGCATCACCACATTTTGAGAGCTATAATTTTTGCATATTTTGGCCCACAGAGTCATGTGAGGTCTTATTTTTTGCGGGACGAGGTGACGTTTTTATTGGTACCATTTTTGAGCACGTGACATTTTTTGATCGCTTTTTATTTCGATTTTTGGGAGGTTAGAATGAACAAAAATCAGCAATTCATGAATTTCTTTTGGGGGAGGCGTTTATACCGTTCCGTGTGTGGTAAAATTGATAAAGCAGTTTTATTCTTCGGGTCAGTACGATTATGGCGATACCTCATTTATATCATTTTTTTATGTTTTGGCGCTTTTATAGAATAAAAACAATTTTATATAAAAAATCATTATTTTTGCATCGCTTCATTCTGCGAGCTATAACTTTTTTACTTTTTCGCTGATGATGCTGTATGACGGCTCGTTTTTTGTGGACAAGATGATGTTTTCAGCGGTACCATGTTTATTTATATCTGTCTTTTTGATTGCGTGTTATTCCACTTTTTGTTCGGCGGTATGATGATAAAGCATTGATTTTTTGCTTAGTTTTTTTTTTTTTTTTAAGGGTTCACTAAAGGGGTTAACTAGTGGGACAGTTTTATAGGGGGTCGTTACGGACGCGGCGATACCAAATATGTGTACTTTTATTGTTTTGTTTTTTTTATTTACAGGAAGAAATGAATTTATTGGGGAATATATTTTTTTTTTTGATGATTTTTTTTACCACTTTTTATTTTTATTTTTTTTACTTTTTTACTTTGTCCCAGAGTGGGACATCACAGTATTTTAGCAGATCACTGGTGTGACAGTGTGCACAGCACTCTGTCACACCAGCGATCGCTCTGGCATCGCTGCAGGCTTCCTCTGCGCCTGCTCTCAGCAGGCACTGAGGAAGCCGCCTCCCTGCAGGACCCCGGCGCCATCTTGGATCCGGGGACCTGGAGGGAGGACGGACCCTCGGAACAGCGCGACACATCGCGCTGCTCTGAGGGTCTCAGGGGGGCGCGCAGGGAGCCCCCTGCCTGCGCGATCCTCCCCTGTGCCCCGGGCACACCGCGATCATGTTTGATCGCGGTGTGCTAGGGGTTAATGTGCCGGGAGCGGTCCGTGACCGCTCCTGACACATAGTGCTGGGTGTCAGCTGTGATATACAGCTGACACCCGGCGGCGATCAGCTACGCTCCCCCCGGGAGCGCAGCTGATCGCCTATGACGTACTATTCCGTCCATGGGAATTAGGTCCAGGGTCACATGGATGGAATAGTACGTCTGATGGCAGAGAGGGGTTAAATACTCCTACCTACTTTTTACTGACTTACTAAAGCACTTTTTTGTTTGTTTTGTAACCTCATTGAGCTTTGAACTTCATAGCCAGGTGTATGCTATCATGAGAAAAGCTACTTAAAGTGGCAACTTGCAAGTTGTTCTCCTGTTTGAATCTCCTCTGAAAAGTGGCATCATGGGCTCCTCAAAACAACTGTCAAATGATCTGAAAACAAAGATTATTCAACATAGTTGTTCAGGGGAAGGATACAAAAAGCTGTCTCAGAGATTTAACCTGTCAGTTTCCACTGTGAGGAACATAGTAAGGAAATGGAAGAACACAGGGACAGTTCTTGTTAAGGCCAGAAGTGGCAGGCCAAGAAAAACATCAGAAAGGCAGAGAAGGACAATCCTCAGACCACCTCCAGAGAGCTGCAGCATCAACTTGCTGCAGATGGTGTCACTGTGCATCAGTCAACTATACAACGCACTTTGCACAAGGAGAAGCTGTATGGGAGAGTGATGCGAAAGAAGCCGTTTCTGCAAGCACGCCACAAACAGAGTCGGCTGAGGTATGCAAAAGCACATTTGGAGAAGCCACTTTCTTTTTGGAAGAAGGTCCTGTGGACTGATGAAACCATGATTGAGTTGTTTGGTCATACAAAAAGGCGTTATGCATGGCGTCAAAAAAACACAGCATTCCAAGAAAAACACTTGCTACCCACAGTAAAATTTGGTGGAGGTTCCATCATGCTTTGGGGCTGTGTGGCCAATGCCGGCACCAGGAATCTTGTTAAAGTTGAGGGACGCATGGATTCCACTCAGTATCAGCAGATTCTTGACAATAATGTTCAAGAATCAGTGACAAAGTTGAAGTTACGCAGGGGATGGATCTTTCAGCAAGACAATGATCCAAAACACCGCTCTAAATCTACTCAGGCATTCATGCAGAGGAACAATTACAATGTTCTGGAATGGCCATCCCAGTCCCCAGACCTGAATATCATTGAAATCTGTGGGATCATTTGAAGAGGGCTGTCCATGCTTGGCGACCATCAAACTTAACTGAACTGGAATTGTTTTGTAAAGAGGAATGGTCAAAAATACCTTCATCCAGGATCCAGGAACTCATTAAAAGCTACAGGAAGTGACTAGAGGCTGTTATTTTTGCAAAAGGAGGATCTACTAAATATTAATGTCACTTTTCTGATGAGG
>JARQOD010000003.1:389525413-389660419 GCA_033576555.1 Oophaga sylvatica
GCTTATCTGCCGACGGGGGTCAGGGGCGATGCACCCGGGCAAGTGTAAACGGGGACCGGGGGAGGGGCCCCGGGTGGGAATACTTCTGGTGGGGCCCAGCCCCGGCCGCGCCCAATCAGCGTTTTGGCCCCCAAATTAAAACCTCTCTGCTGATTTCGCGGGCCGCTGCCCATGCCCAATCACCGTTTTTTGGCGCTAAATTTAAGCCGCCTCCGGCAAATTGGCGGGGATTTAAATAAGACCCCCGCGAGAGTTTAGCGGGTAACCCACCCATGGGTCATGTGACTCACCAACTGCCCAGATGTACTGAACTGTTTGTGATTCACATGTCTATTATTTCTTCACTTTTACTGAAAACGTTCTCCCATCACAGCGCGCAAACAAATTTTCTTTCCCTTTCCCTATCTTCCAATGGGCGAAGCGAAAATACCCCCACGACGATGACAGAAAACGCAAAAGCAGCAAAAAAAAAGACAAATCGAGGCAACAGACACCACAACACACGCCGCTAGACAACCCGGGTGGGGAATCTCACAGAAAAGTCGGAACAGGAACACCAAAACACACTGCCGCCAACAACCCCGGGATGCGGAATCTCACAGAAAACCGGGAACAGGAGACCCCACAACACACGCCGCCAGACAACCCCAATCCCGAATCTACAGAAAACGTGGGAAAAAGAAATACACCGTTTCCATTTAGGCTTGGGCCCGTCGACATTTCCAAAAAAACCCAATTTGCCTACTAAAAAGCCCAAAAAGTCAAACTCTCACCGTGTTGGCATATATTTACCGGACCTGTTTTTTTTTATGGACAACCATGTTGCATTTTCAAAAGTTAAAATGGATCCAAAGCAAGGTGCAAGTTTTGGATACCCATTTACAAGGAAAGTTGCTTAGAGATAGTCAAAAAGTATTCACAAAAAATGTAGTGTACAAAAATATTTTGGGTTGATATTGTTAAATATATTATAGTGTCGATGTACTTCTTTTGTCCGATGATTTATTTAAATACAGTTATATATTCATGTAATAGCTTATATATATATACACCACAATAACAGCAGCACTTGATTCGGCCACCCCCATCGCACATAGCAAAACTTGCACAATCAACAGGCAGCCCTGGCTGACCAGCCTCACCAAAGAACTGAGACGGGCTTCCAGGGTTGCTGAGCGGAGATGGAAGAAATCCCGGTTTGCTGAGCACTTAACCGCATACAAGCAGTCCCTCACCAGCTTCAAGTCCACACTCACTGCCGCAAACCAAACTTACTTCTCATCTCTCATATCCTCCCTGTCTCACAACCCTAGACAGCTCTTAACACTTTCAATTCTCTACTCCGTCCCCCACCACCTCCCCCCACTCATCTCATTACTGCTGAAGATTTTGCCTCCTTTTTCAAGCAGAAGATTGATACGATTAGGGAAAGCTTTGGCCCACAGCCCCCAATGCCCCTCTTAGCTGCTCAGCCCTGTTCCTCCAAAACCAACTTCTCCACCATGACAGAAGATCAGCTCTCCACCCTCCTTTCAAGATCACACCTCACCACTTGCACACTTGACCCGCTCCCGTCCCACCTCATCCCTAACCTCGCCACAGACTTCATCCCTACTCTAACACACCTCTTCAACCTCTCACTTACAAATGGTGTGTTCCCCTCATCCTTCAAACATGCCTCATTCACACCCATCCTCAAAAAGTCCTCCCTTGACCCATCCTCTGCGTCTAGCTATCGCCCGATATCTCTTCTCCCTTATGCCTCAAAACTACTGGAACAGCATGTCCATCTTGAACTGTCCTCCCACCTCTCCTCTTGCTCCCTCTTTGACTGCTTTCAGTCAGGCTTCCGACTGCATCACTCAACTGAAACTGCCCTAACTAAAGTCACCAACGACCTACTAACCGCCAAGAGCAAGCGACACTACTCTGTCCTCCTTCTCCTGGACCTGTCTTCTGCCTTCGACACTGTGGACCAAGCCCTCCTGCTACAGATTCTCTCATCTCTTGGCATCACAGGCTTGGCCCTATCCTGGATCTCATCATATCTAACAGATCGAACATTCAGTGTCTCCCTCTCCCACACCACCTCCTCACCTCGCCCCCTCTCTGTCGCTCTGTTGGTGTTCCTCAAGGCTCAGTTCTAGGACCCCTACTCTTCTCCATCTACACCTTCGGCCTGGGACAACTCATAGAATCCCACGGTTTGCAGTATCATCTCTATGCCGATGACACGCAGATCTACCTATCTGGATCTGACCTCACCTCCTTACTGACAAAAATCCCACACTGTCTGTCTGCTATTTCAGCTTTCTTTTCTGCTCGCTTTCTAAAACTGAACATGGACAAAACAGAATTCATCATCTTCCCCCCATCTCACTCTACCCCTCCACCAGACCTATCCCTCAATGTCAATGGCTGCTCACTTTCCCCGGTCCCGCACGCTTGGTGCCTCAGGGTGATCCTCGACTCTGCCCTTTCCTTCAAGCCACATATCCAAACCCTAGCCTCCTCCTGCCATCTCAAACTCAAAAATATTTCCCGGATCCGTGCATTCCTTGACCACGACACCACAAAAACACTAGTGCATGCCTTTATCATCTCCCACCTTGACTACTGCAACCTCCTACTCTCTGGCCTCCCCTCTAGCACTCTGGCACCACTCTAATCCATCCTACATTCTGCTGCCTGACTAATCCACCTGTCTCCCCGTTATTCCCCAGCCTCTCCCCTATGCCAAGCCCTTCATTGGCTTCCTATCGTCCAGAGGCACCAGTTCAAAACCCTAACTATGACATTCAAAGCCATCCACAACCTGTCTCCTCCATACATCTGTGACATGGTCTCCCGTTACTTACCCTCGCGCAACCTTCGATCCTCTCAAGATTTCCTTCTCTACTCTCCCCTTATCTCTTCTTCCCACAACCGCAGGGTCCTCTCTCCTTCTGTACTTATGTGTGTCCTCATATTTATTGTACTTGTCTATATTCACCCCCTCTCACATGTAAAGCGCCATGAAATAAATGGCGCTATAAAAATGAATAATAATAATAATAATATTTTGATGATCTGTTTAATAATTTTGTTCAGTTGTATTAAGTTCTATGAGCAATAACATTTAATGATAATGTATATATTTTACCCGAAAAATCCTGTGTATTCATTGCATTATTCTTAAATCTTCATAAATAGACTACATACATATTCTAGAATACCCGATGCGTTAGAATCGGGCCACCATCTAGTGTATACATAAGAGAGCAGTTACACAGTAGGTTAGTACAGTAGTTGAAATGCTTAATTGGAGATATTAAACTAATCTACTCTGCTGTTCTGGGTGCAGACTTTCCTGTGTATCATTACAAGAAACAGCTTGACAATGCTAAGAGTTGACAGGAAGAAACCTTTCACCTGCAGGAGGCAAGGGAGAGAGGTGGAAGCTTTATTACATAATGTATACCGAAACTCTGAAGTGTGAATCTGAGAACAGCAGCTCTATGTTACTGATTTATTACTGGACTTTATTGGAAGCAAAACAGTTGATGAGACTCCAGCACCTTTGCAAAGCTAGTGACATCATAGAAAATGTAGTCCACAATAAGGGAACCATATCAGCGGGGAAGGGGAAATCAAGATGGCAGATAACCCAGAAATAGCACATCAACTAAAATAGCCTATACTACACTGTATAGAAAAAAATGCTGGAGATCTGCTTTAATTTTCCCAAATCTTGGGTAAAATGTAAGTAAACACCTGATCTAACAAAAATTTTGTTTTTAACCCATTAGAAGTCCACGCTAGCTAATGACTACTGATACCATTCTCTTTGACCCAGACCTGATATACAAGTAGCAGCACTATTGTGATAACAGCTACAACAAATGTATAAAGTATCTCTACTACATAATAAAATATTTAAATAAAATGTTATTTAATGTAGATGGGTCTTTCCTTCCTTTCCTCTTGGTTTGAGAAACCCTGAACTGAGTGGCATGAGATGATTGCCAGCTTTAAAAAATTTAACTTTTGTGAAAGTTTGTGCACAGCTGGTCACATTTTAACACTTAATTTGGGCTATCTAATGCAAAAAGAAGAGGGATATAAGGATATATCTGTACTTTGCATACTTAAATGTGTTTTCTTTAAGGCCCTTAAGGTACTGCCACACTAAGCTATCCCGCTAGCGATCTCGTTAGCGTTGCATACTAATGAGATCGCTAGCGGGATTGTTTCTATATCGCTAAATGCGGCCACATTTAGCGATATAGTTAACGACGCTATCGCCGTTAGCGATCTTCTTAACGACTTTAGCGGTACAAAAGTACCGCTAAATCGCTAAGAAAAGGTGCCACACAGCGATTAGATACTTACCCAGCGGGAGCGCCAGCGATGAAATAGGGTCCGGAACGATTCCAGCGACGAGCGAGATCACAGCAGGAAGCTCGTCGCTGGAAGCTGCCGCACTGAACAATATCGCTAACGGGATCGCTAAATAGTGACGTTTTTTAGCGATCCCGTTAGCGATATTGTTTAGTGTGGCATACCCTTTAGTCTGAAGATGCACTACAGAGAGACCGTAATGGCACCATGGCATTCTGATTTCTGTCTGAATTATCAATTAATCTAAGGATTTAAGTGGCCAACACATTTAGTCATTTGCATTAGAAGACCAATATTATTAAAGAACTATGATAGCTGGACTGTTGGAGATTTTGCTAAGTTATGAAGCTGCCTAGAAGCCTGTTTGTATGTTTTCTCTGTTTCTCCAGAAAAGAGGTTTTTTTTTAATCATTGCAGTTTTACTGTAGTTTTGTAGGCATTTGTAACCACTTCACGCCGCAGCCTTTTCTCGTTTTTACGTTTTTGTTTTTCGCTCCCCTTCTTCCCAGAGCCATAACTTTTTTATTTTTTGTATCAATGTGTCTATGTGAGGACTTGTTTTTTGTGGGATGAGTTGTACTTTTGAACGACACCATTGGTTTTACCAGATCGTGTACTTGAAAATGGGAAAAAAATTCCAAGTGCGGTGAAATTGCAAAAAAAGTGCAATTACACAACTGTTTTTTGAATTTTTTTTTACCATGTTCACCAAATGCTAAAGCTGACCAGCCATTATGATTCTCCAGGTCATTACGAGTTCATAAACACAAAACATGTATAGGTTGTTTTTTATTTAAATGGTGAAAAAAATTCCAAAATTTGTTAAAAAAAAAAATTACGTCATTTTCCAAGACCCTTAGCGTCTATTTTTCGTGATCTGGGGGTGGGTAAGGGCTTATTTTTAATTATACAATTTTGGTGTAGATATGATCTGTTGATCACCTGTTATTGCATTTTAATACTATGTTGCGACAACCAAAAAATCGTAATTCTGGCGTTTTGACTTTTTTTCGCTACGCTGTTTACCAATCGTATTCTTTGCATATCTTGATAGATCGGGCGATTCTGAATGCGGCGATACCAAATATGTGTATTTTTTTTAAGTGTTTTATTTTGAATGGGGGGTGAATTTAACTTTTATATTTTTTATTTTTTAATACTTTAAATCTTTTTTTTTCTACTTTTTGCATCCTTCAATAGTCTCCATTGGAGACTAGAAGCTACAGTTGTCTGATCGCCTCTGCGACACACAGGTGATGATAAGATCACCTGTGTGTAGCAGAAACGCTCACTTGCTATGAGTGCCAACCGCTGGGCGGCACTCATAGCAATCCTGCAATGACAACCACAGAGGTCTCCTGCAGACCACAGGTTGTCATGCCAACCCATCGGCGACCCGCGGTCATATGACACAGGCGCCGATGGGCTGGATTAGTGACGCGCTTCTGGCGTGATCAGATTAAATGCTGCTGTCAGAATGACAGCAGCATTTAACAGGTTAACAGCCGTGGGTGGATCGCGATTCCAGCCTCGGCTGTTATGGGCACATGTCAGCTGTTCAGAACAGCTGACATGTGCCAGGAAAGATGTGGGTTCAGTGCCAGAGCCCACATCAAAGGGAGGGACACGACATTAAGGGACATGACATGCGCCGTACATGTCGTGAAGGGGTTTAACCAAAAATGTATTCAAAAGTAATGTGAAATATGCAAGAAAAATTAAAACGTCTTATTCCTGTTGATTCCACTTCTGACTTGAGGTTTGAAAGTTTTCCTAAAAAATTACAGTGTTTTAATTGGTGAATCCTGTTTGAATGCTAAAACTAATCTCTACAAAGCAGCGTTAATCCACTATGAGGCTCAGTGACCAAAGTGGAAACTGCAAGATTTTAGGATATTATCTTAGTTTAGGTTGTGATATACTAAGTCCCTTAAATAAAAAAAATAAAAAATGTTTAATCAAATTGGGATTTAAATAGTAGGTTGTTCTTTAATGACATTTATTTTTAAAGATGTTTCCTACTTTCAGCTGTCTTCAACCTATTGGCTTAGGTTAGCTAAAAATAATAAAATCGGTGTTTCTCATCTTTCCTTGCTCCATTGCTGGCTATCTGCTGCGGCTTCCAGTGATTGTATGCAGGCTGCATTGATAAGTCACAGTTACAGTGCATGTGATTGCTGCAGCCAATCACTGGGCTCAATAGTTGTGCTGTCTTCATTGGCATCACCATTGGGCACAGTGATTGGCTGCAGCGGTCATGTGAACAGTAGTCTTGCAGTTATAAATGCTGCCTGTAAACAGTCATTGGAAGTAACGGCATGGGTTTGACGTGGTGGCATGGGAAAATGACTAACTCTGATTTTATTATTATTAGCTAGAACAAGCCTATGGACTGAAGAATCCTGAAATCAGAAAAATCCTTTAAACAACCCCCAATATTTTCTGTATGTACAAATCTGTATCCATGAATATGGAGACAGGAATACACTATGTTGCAATGGTTTTTGCACAGGTAAGGATATAACCATATTGTACAAGAGCTTATGTTGATTTCGTTTTAAGGCCACATTCACACGGCAGTATTTGGTTTTACATTAGTATTTTTAAGCCTAAAAGAGGGGTGGGTAAGGAATGTAGAAGTGGTGACGTGTTTCTATTATACTTTTCCTCTGATTGTTCCACTCCTAATTTGGTTTACAATTACTGGTGTAAATACTTACCAAAATACCTCTGTGTGCCTAAAGGTGACTGGGAATCAAGCTTGGTAAATCTCCCACTTCCCTTACTGTTTTCGGCTCGGACATTTCCAGTATTATCTTCCAAAATGTCATAAATGTACTATTTTACTGTTATCTTCACTTAATTGATGCTGCTAATTTTGTGGTATGGGATTCTGCAGTTATATAGCTTCTTCCTATTATTTATAATTTGCTCTGGATGGACTTATGTAGGTGTTTATCCATTTTTCAGCAGACTCTGCGTACAGCTACACAGATATTTATTTCAATGGATATTGTATGATTTTGTTCTATTGTTTGTATGCTGAGAAGCTGATTCCTGGCATGGTTAGAAAGATGAATGACAGGACGTCAATTCTGTGACAAGTCAACAAAGCAATACGTAATGTTATGTACAGTCTATTCTGGAGTGAAATGTGACAGTCAGATTCATACTCTCATGTGCGCTAATGTTGTAGATATCTGATAGTGAACCTTATGTTTATTACCATTTGAACAGAACAGATTATATAGCAGCATTTGTATGTAAAAGTATTTTTATTTGAAGATGGCATGTGTTTAGCTTATTCTTAGCCTTTTCAGTATTCTGTAGACAGTTTGCCCAATCCAGAGCCTCCTGATGTGTGCTTATTTTGTAGGGTGTTTCAGAAACTGAGATTCCTTAGCAATTTCTCATCATTTTTGGAAAAGTGTATCATCATGAGATTGAATTGTAACGCATAACTTACAGAATTCAACTGACACACCCTGAGATTCAAAGAAACAGAGAATAGAAATGTAAAACCATTACAAATACATACCAGGGAATATAAGGTAAGGGATGATTTAACTATTTCCTTGCCGAGGATGTTTCTAAAACAGCATTGCAGGCGTAAATATTAGTAATCTGTTACTCATCTGTCTTGGCTCCAAGGCCAGGTCCTGTTTCCTTCTCCTATGGCCGCCTTTCTTTGCTGTGGTCTATGCTAGGTTTCTCAAATAAGCCATTGAACTCTTGTGGCATCATCATCCAAGGCCTATTTTGTCCGACTCGATAGCCACGTGCTGTTCAGTAAGCTTTGTACCTACTTACAGTGCTTTGGAGTTTACCCGAGCACCCCATTTCTGTCAGCTGGTAATCATCTCTTTGGCAAACCCCCGTTTACTTCTCTATAATCTGCATTTACTTCCTAGCTCAAATCTGCTGATTAACCCTTCATCTGCTGTGAGCATAACAAACTATTCTCTGGTGCTGTTCACACTACAAATGCTTCTGCAACAGTGTGTATCTTTTTAGCAAGCAAGTATTCAGTTTACCTGTGCATCACTACTGCTTGTGGCTAATTATTTGTTTACCAATTCATCTTTCATAAACTGTGGGTATAACAAAAAATTTTCTGGTGCTGTTCACACTACAGATATTGCTTGAGCAGAGTGTATCTTCTCTACCAGCAAGTATTGTTCATCTGTTCATCATTGCACCCTATGTCCTTTCCAAGGGCCATTTGTCTGCTGATGGCATACAGCTCTGTCCTTAATCATTTGTTTGGTGCAAGTCCTGGACTGTCTATACATTGACAATTTATGTTTATCTGCAGCCACTGTTATTGGCTCATTTGCTTTTTCCTTTTTTTCAGCGGCTGCGGCTTGATTTTTGTTCACACTGAGATCTGATTTAGTGGGTGCGAGATCGTGTGATCTCAGTATTTTTGTAATCAGAATTGTTGGATTGTTGTAGGGTTTTCTGGGTTGCAGAAAGTAATATCTCCTGTCCTATCCTATTTAGTCAGCTTGTGGCCCCAGCGTTTGCTCAGTCTATTTTCTGCCTATGTTTGTATTTTCATCTTGTCTAACCGCCATTATATGTTTGGGGGCTTCCTATTTTCTTTGGGGATCTGCTCCGGGGCAGATAGCTTTCATCTTTCTGCCTTTAGGTGTAGTTATCTCTCAGGCTGTGACGAGGCGTCTAGGATCAACGTAGGAATGCTCCACGGCTACCTCTAGTTGTGTGGTTAGTTTAGGAATCTGCAACCCATCAGTTACCAACATCTCAGGTGTTCGGCTGCCCTGCTGTTGTTCCTGTCCTCCTCAGCTACCGAAACATAACAGTATCACCGGCCATAACTGAAAATTATATGGTACTCACAGAAGGGGAAAATAGTGTGAAAAGAAAAAAGTTGTCAGAGATTTTTTTTTTTTTCTGTCTGTTGCATTTTTTCCCTCTTTTTCTCTGGGTGCTGAGGAGGATTTTTTTTTCTCTCAATGGAGTTTGCACAGTTGTCTGGCCGTGTGGATCAGCTTGCCACTGAGGTTCGGAGTATTGCTACCTATCTTGCTGGGTTGCCGGTTGTGGAACCTAGGATTCCCATGCCAGATTTGTTTTTGGGGGATCGGGCTAAATTTCTGAATTTCAAAAATAACTGTAAGTTGTTTTTTGCCTTAAAGCCTAAGTCCTCTGGTAACGCAGCACAGCAGGTTCAAATTGTCACCTCTCTCCTGCGTGGCTAACCTCAGGATTGGGCTTTTTCCCTGACACCTGGGGATCCTGTTTTGAATGATATTGATGCATTTTTTCTGGCTCTGGGGTTATTGTACGATGAACCTAATGTCACTGATCAAGCTGAAAAAACCTTGTTGGCATTAAATCAGGGTCTTGAAGACGCTGAGTTGTACTGTCAGAAATTCCGAAAGTGGGAAGTCCTGACCAAATGGAATGATGATGCTTTGGCAGCCCTTTTTCGGAAGGGGCTGTCAGAGAATGTAAAGGATGTTATGGTGGGATTCCCTGCTCCCTCTGGTCTCAATGATTCTATGTCTTCGGCTATTCAAATTGACAGACGTTTGCGTGAGCGCAGAGGTATGCGTGAGATAGTGTTGCCTTGTGAGCCAGCTTCTGAGCCCATGCAGTGTGATAGAGTGACTCCTGGGGTACAGCGTCATGAGTTTCGAAAGCGCAATGGGTTATGTTTCTACTGTGGTGACGCTTCTCATGCTATTTCAGTCTGCCCTAAGCAGGGAAGACGTTTTGCACGCTCAGTTGTCTTGGGTAGTGTTCAGACTAAATTTCTGTTGACTGTTACCCTGATTTGCTCCCTGTCCACATTTTCTGCTCAGGCTTTTGTTGATTCAGGAGCAGCTATTAACCTGATGGATTTTGACTTTGCCAAACGTTGTGGGTTTCCCATGATACCCCTGCGGAAGTCTATTCCCCTACTGGGCATTGATTCTACCCCTTTGGCGGAGAATAAACCCCAGTTTTCTACTCAGGTGATAATGAGGGTTGAACCAGATCATCAGGAGAGTTGCAAATTTCTGGTGCTGTATAATCTGCATGACATTATTGTACTAGGTTTCCCTTGGTTACAGTCTCATAATCCTGTTTTGGATTGGAAATCTGTGTCTGTGACCAGTTGGGGCTGCCAATGTGTTAATGCTGACACTCCTGTTTTTTCTGCCTCTCCCAAGTCTCAGGATGTTCCTGACTTTTTGACTGATTTTTCGGATGTATTTAGTGAAAATAAATCTGCATCTTTGCTCCCTCACAAGAGCTATGATTGCGCTATTGAATTAGTGCCTGGTGGTAAATTTCCTAAAGGTCGCCTTTTTAACTTGTCTGTACCTGAACACGATGCTATGCGATCTTATATCAAGGAGTCATTGGAGAAGGGTCATATCAGACCATCCTCTTCACCCTTGGGTGCCGGTTTTTTCTTTGTGGCCAAAAAGGATGGTTCATTGAGGCCGTGTATTGATTATCGTCTCTTGAATAAAATCACTGTGAAGTATCAATATCCGTTACCCTTGATTTCTGACCTGTTTTCCAGGGTGAAAAGTGCTAGTTGGTTTACCAAGCTTGACCTCAGGGGGGCATATAACCTTATTCGCATTAAGCACGGGGATGAATGGAAGACGGCGTTTAATACCCCAGAGGGGCATTTTGAGTACCTAGTGATGCCCTTTGGGCTCACTAATGCTCCTTCCGTCTTCCAATCCTTCATGAATGATATTTTCAGGGATTTTGTGGATACATTTCTGATTGTTTATTTGGATGATATCTTGATTTTTTCTAATGACTGGGACTCTCATGTGAAACATGTTCGGACTGTGTTCCAGATTTTGAGAGAGAATGCACTGTATGTGAAGGGATCAAAGTGTCTTTTTGGCGTACAGAAGGTCTCATTTCTGGGATTCATTTTGTCTCCGTCTGTTATTGAAATGGACCCGGTCAAGGTTCAGGCCATCTGTGATTGGGTCCAACCTACTTCATTAAAGGCTCTTCAGAGATTTTTGGTTTTTGCCAATTTTTATCGTAAATTTATTGGTAATTTCTCCGGTATTGTTAAACCATTGACTGATTTGACCAAAAAGGGTTCTGATGTGGTGAATTGGCCTCCTGAGGCAGTCTCTGCGTTTCAGGAACTTAAGCAGAGATTCACTTCTGCTCCTGTTCTACGGCAGCCTGATGTTTCTCTACCGTTTCAGGTGGAGGTTGATGCCTCTGAAATTGGGGCAGGTGCCGTTTTGTCCCAAAGAGATCCAGAGAGCTCTAAGAGTAACCCTTGTGCCTTTTTCTCTCGAAAATTTTCTCCAACTGAACGTAATTATGACGTGGGTAATCGGGAGTTATTGGCCATGAAGTGGGCCTTTGAAGAGTGGAGACATTGGCTGGAAGGAGCCAAACATCAGGTGGTGGTCCTCACGGACCATAAAAATCTGGTTTATCTCGAATCAGCCAAGCGACTTAATCCTAGACAGGCCAGGTGGGCCTTGTTTTTCACACGTTTTAATTTTGTGGTTTCTTTTCTTCCTGGCACTAAGAATGTTAAGGCGGATGCCCTCTCGAGGAGTTTCTTTGCGGACTCTCCTGAGTTATCTGATCCTACTGTTATTTTGAAAGAGGGTGTAGTTCTTTCCGCCATCTCGCCCAATTTGAGACTGGCCTTGGAAGGGTGTCAGGAGGATAAACCTGAGCGCTGCCCTATTGGGAAATTGTTTGTCCCAGACCAGTGGAAGAAGAGTGTGATGTCTGAGATTCATTGTTCCGCGTTGGCTGGTCATCCCGGGATTTTTGGTACCAGAGACTTGGTGAGTCGGTCCTTTTGGTGGCCTACTTTGTCTCGTGACGTCAGGGAATTTGTGCAGTCCTGTGGGACTTGCTCTCGCTCCAAGCCTTGCTCTCGCTCTAGTGGTTTGTTAATGCCATTACCTGTGCCCAAGAGGCCATGGACCCATATCTCTATGGATTTTATTTCCGACCTCCCTGTTTCACAGAGAATGACCGTTATCTGGGTAATCTGTGATAGGTTTTCCAAGATGATACATCTTGTGCCATTACCTAAGTTACCTTCCTCCTCCGAATTGGTGCCTTTGTTCCTTCAGCACGTGGTTCGGTTACATGGCATTCCGGAGAACATTGTGTCTGACAGAGGAGTCCAGTTTGTTTCCAGATTTTGGAGGACGTTTTGTTCTAAACTTGGTGTTCAATTGTCTTTCTCCTCTGCTTTTCATCCTCAGACCAATGGACAAACCGAGAGAACAAACCAGACCTTGGAGACTTATTTGAGATGTTTTGTGTCTGCTGATCAAGATGACCGGGTCTCTTTTTTGCCTTTGGCTGAGTTTGCTCTTAATAATAGGGCTAGCGCTGCCACCTTGATGTCTCCATTTTTCTGCAATTTTGGGTTTCACCCTCGATTTTCTTCGGGACAGGCGGAGGCTTCTGTCTGTGCGGGTGTTGACTCTGTTGTGGAGCGAATGCAGCAGATTTGGGACCAGGTAGTGGAGAGGTTGTCTCTCTCTCAGGAGAAGGCCCAACGGTTTGCCAACCGGCATGGGACTAATGGTCCTCGGTTTAAAGTGGGGGACTTGGTTTGGTTATCCTCAAGAAATATCACTATGAGGGTTGCATCTCCAAAGTTTAAGCCCAAGTTCATTGGACCTTATAAGATCATGGAGATTCTTAATCCTGTTTCCTTCCATTTGCTTCTTCCAGGGACATTTAAGATCCATAACGTGTTCTACAAGTCCTTATTGAAGAGGTTTGTCGAGCCAGTGGTTCCTATGGCTGCGCCTCCTGACCCTGTTTTGGTTGAGGGCAATCTGGAGTATGTGGTTGAGAAAATATTGGATTCTCGTTTTTCTAGACAGAAACTCCAGTATTTGGTTAAGTGGGGAGGTTATGGTCAGGAGGACAATTCTTGGGTGTTTGCTTCGGACATCCATACTAGGAGACTGATCCGTGCCTATCACCGAGCTCATCCTGATCGGCCTGGTTGCACAAGTGAGGGTTCGGTGACCCCTCCTCAAGGGGGGGGTACTGTTATGAATGTGCTAGAGATGGTTTCTGAGCAGAGGCTCCCTCTGGTGGTTACAGACAGTACTGAACCTTTCAGCGAGGAGTGGCAATCAGGGATCACGGACTGGTCTGATATAAGGGAGGTTCCCTCCCATGATGGTTGCCGGTGATCAATTGTTCTTGTCTCAATTGTGGTTCCTGGTTCCTTTGGAAATTTGCTGGAGTATTGCCTGCATCTCCTGCTTTCAGATAAGATATTTTTTGCTTTTCTTTTTGTGCTTGCTTTTTGCATTGTTTTCTGCACGTTTGTGGAGGTCAGCCAGGTCCCCTCCTGGGGCCTGAGCTCCTCACAGTTTATCTGCAGCCACTGTTATTGGCTCATTTGCTTTTTCCTGTTTTTTCAGCAGCTGCGGCTTGATTTTTGTTCACACTGAGATCTGATTTAGTGGGTGCGAGATCGTGTGATTGTGGAGCCCAGCTGTGACTGGATCCATATCTTCCAGAAGGGTGCACTGAAAGAAGATCCCACTAGAGGTCATTATACACACACACGTACAGCTCACCCTAAAGACCACCAGAGGGAGCTGTGTTAGGCATATAAAAAGAAGTTTAGTTTCAGTTTGTCTCAGTCTGCTGGGAGAGCTCAGTCTGCTCAGAAGTCTGGGAGTCTGCTAGGAGAGTTCAGTCAGAGCTCAGTCAGAGAGCAGAGCAGTCCAGTGCAGCTCAGTCACCTCAGAGAGGCTGCAGAGATATTCAGTTGTTTTTAAGTGGAGTCTAGTAAGAGTGATACAGAGAAGTCACTCCAGCCTAGTCAGAGCTGAATTTAGAAGTGTAGCTCTGTGGAAAGCGTGCCGACGCTTAAAGAGCGGCGAAGAGGCAACCCACCAACTGCCAGCGTGTGTGATCGTGTGAGGATCTAGGTAGGCCGAAGGCAAGTGGAAAAGTTTATGAGACAGTGGAGCCTTAATAGCTCATCTCAGCAAGTATCACCGGACACCGGGGTCCGAGCCTATAGGGATCTCCACGACCCATTAGGAGAACACCGGAGTTCCTGGAGGACTGCAAGTCCCAGGAGTACCACAGAGCTGATACGTAGCTGGATCAGGAGAACGGAGTCTAGCCGTGCACGGCAAATAGAGACTGTGTGCTTCAGGAGAAGGTCCAATCACAAGATCAGCCAGGTGCAAGACGGAGACCAAGTTAGACCTAGCTACAGGCAGGTCAGGACTTTATCACATAAAGGCAGAGGACAGGAGGCCACACACCTACCAGTGGAGGAATCTCGATGTGCATCCTTCACCCTACAGTACTCCGGGAAGTACCTGCAATATCTACAGTAAAGGTACCAAAGTGACTTATGTGTGTGTCTCCCTTATTATCTCTGACTGCCGGGTCCCCGTCTGTCCTGCACCTCTGCATATCAATCTGCCCTGGAGGATAACTCAGCCTTACTTGTGGAAGGCTTAACACCTAGCTGCACAATATTAACCCTCCAGTGGATCTGCATAGCAGCGCTGGTCATCCTGACCAGATACCACAAGTGGCGTCACGATTCCCCATTTCATCATTCAAGTCACCTGTAAATATCCCACATTTAAAGTGAGCGCCCAGGGCACGGACCGAGCTGTGCTACCCGTGACATCCCCCATAGAAATCAACGGGCTCGGTGCCGAGTACCCCAAAGCCCTGGTACGTGCGACTCATTTCTTTGGCGTCACGAACAGGATTGCGTGCCCTGCAGCAACGGAGTAACTTGTGCCCGTTGCCACCGGGTACTGTGTGCCTCACTAAAAGACTGTGTTTTGTATGTGGTGAAGATTTCCCGCCATTTGCCCGCCATTGCCCGCCATTTACAGCGCCACGGCGCGAAAACTAGTGGGCGTACCTGCAAAAGCGTGCTGAGTCCTGGACACGCCCCCAACGCTGACGCGGCGGCAGGTCCTGTGAAGAGCTACAGTGAACGCTCTGACGTCAGAGCGCCAGCGACACAGGTCCTTCTACACACCCCTGTGCCCTGCGGAGCTGCAGCCTTCAGAGAAGGTAGGCCACGATTAACTAGGGGGCGCAGACATGTCGCAGCCAGCCGACAACGCGGCCCAGGTCGACGATGTGGCCCAGGCCGATAGTCCTAATGACTTACCCCTCGGTGCTGCCGCGCAGGCTGGAAATGCTGGCCCCTCACCTGGTCCTGTGGTCCCAATAGTACCGCTAACGCTGCCATATATGCCTGGAGCGAAGTGGCTCCCTCAGTACAGCGGCAAGCCAGACACCCTGTCAGGGTTCAAGCGAAAAATATGCAGCATAATGGACATGTACCCTATGACAGAAAAGCAGAGAGCTGCAGTGGTAGTGGGACAATTGACTGGTGCTGCAGAGAGAGAAGTAGAGACTTGGACAGCTGCAGACCAGGAATCAGTGCTTGCAATTTTCTTAAAGCTACAGTCTATCTTTGAGGACCGCACTGAAACAGATCTCCGGATGATGTTTTACCAATGCTCCCAGAAACCAGATGACAGCATTAGGGACTATGCCTGCCGACTACAAGGGGCCCTGCGAGCACTCAAACAAGTTAACCCCATGAGTGTCTCCAACGAAAATAAAATGTTAAAAGAACAATTTGTACGGGGATGGAAGTCCCAAGCTGAAAGCCGGACTGTGCGCTGGTGGTCCTTGGATCATCCTGATGCTACCTTTGATGCTCTTAAGGACATGGCTATAAAAGGACTGCGACCCCTGGAAACACCTGGGATGGCAACCCAGTGTCACCCGAGTGAAGCCACCCTAAAGCCAGCAGCATCCACCTTTTCCCCATTGGTTGCGGAAGCCAAAACGCAGGTGGCGCCCACTACTGAGCTGGACTGTCTGCGCTCAGAAGTGCGCCAGTTGACCAAAAACCTGGCCACTGTAATGAGTGCCCTGCAACTGTCGACGGAGGAAGAAGGAAAGATCCTGCTAGCTGACTGCCCAGAGGATGTCCCTTGGATGCGCCGGAGGAGAGGGAGGACGTCGCCCCACAGGAGGAGGACAACGCCACCCCCAGGAAGGACCCGCGACCAGTATCATCCCCGCCGAGAGATCATCTGCTACCGCTGCCACAGAGAAGGTCACCCAGCACGTCGGTGTCCTTTAAACGAGCAAATCCTGGGTCCGAGGGCCAACACCCAGGAATAGACTCTTCAGGCCCCTCAGACTGGAACCGCAGGTTTGTGGGAGGAAGACCTTACCTGTCCATCATATTGGACGGGATCGCCATCCCTGCCCTGCTGGACACTGGATCTCAGGTAACCGTCATACCTGATGTTCTCTACAATAAATACTGGTCCAATGACGGTCTCCAACCCCCAAACCCTGACTTTGCCGTATATGCCTCTAATGGCCTCCCTCTTGACTTACTGGGGGCTAAAAATGTAGACGTAAAGGTGGGGAGAGTGGAGCTAAAGAACCAGGGACTTCTTGTAGTAAAGACTGTTAATGAGGAAAATGGGTTGAATGTGGTTTTAGGCACTAACATTATTAGTAACTGTTTGGAGGACGTTGTGTTTTTACTCCAACAGCTCGCCGAAATTGCCAGACCAAGGCAAAAGGGAGTGATCCGGAAGGAAATCCGAACCCTGATGTGCCAGCAGCAAGTGAAACTGACCGGTGGTGAAATTGGTAATGTACGGGTAACAGACCCGAACCCCATTGTGATACCCCCAATGAGTGAAATGCTTATTTGGTGTAGAGCAGCAATAGGTTTGAGAGGACAGAACTACCAAGCAGTAGTAGAGCCCCATTGTTCAGAACACAGACCTACACTCTTGACTGCCAGAGGGGTAGTGGATGTACATAATGGAGGGGTGCCAGTGCGTCTTCTCAACTGGGGAGAGGATGAAGTCAAATTACCACGTTATGCCACTGTTGCTAAGTTACATGCTGTGGATAATAGGATAATAACTCCATTCACACGACGGAGCCCTTAACCTCCCCACAACCAGTGGAGGATAACGGTCCGACCACCCAGGTGGAGGATTGGTGTCAGCAGCTCCATGTTGGGACGGACACCACTCCAGCCCACCAGAAACAAGGAGTATACCGAGTAGTTCAGGAGTATGCACCGGTATTCAGCAAACACCCACTCGACTTTGGGAAAATTAAAGGGGTTCAACATCACATCCCCACAGGCAATCATCCTCCCATTAAAGAACGGTACAGGCCTATACCTCCAGCACACTATCAGAAAGCCAAGGAGATGTTGCGTGATATGAAGGAAGCAAGGGTGATAAGAGATAGTTGCAGTCCCTGGGCAACACCTCTAGTCTTAGTCAGGAAAAAAGGATGGAAGCATGAGAATGTGTGTAGATTACAGACAAGTAAATCGCATTACACATAAGGATGCATACCCTTTACCACGCATTGAGGAATCCTTAGCTGCCTTAAAAACTGCTAACTACTTTCCCACCCTTGACCTCACTAGTGGGTACTGGCAAGTAGCTGTGGCTGAGGAGGATCGGGAGAAGACGGCTTTCACCACCCCGATGGGACTCTGTGAGTTCGACAGGATGCCGTTTGGACTCAGCAGTGCTCCTGGAACGTTCCAGAGAGTGATGGAGAGCTGCCTGGGACATCTCAACTTTGAAACTGTGTTGCTGTACCTGGACGACGTCATCGTGTACTCCAAAATGTATGAAGATCACTTGAAGCACCTGGCGGAGGTGTTCGAGTCACTGTCCAAGTATGGGATGAAACTGAAGCCTTCAAAGTGCCATCTGCTCAAACAGAAGGTACAGTATCTGGGACATATTGTCAGCTCAGAAGGAGTAGCGCCAGACCCTGAAAAGATCACCGCCATCCAGAAATGGCCTGAGCCGAAAAATCTCAAGGAGGTGCGACAGTTCCTGGGACTGACAGGGTACTACCGGAGGTTTGTGAAGGACTACACCAAGAAAGCAGCGCCTCTGCAAGACCTCCTGGTGGGACAGTCCCTCAAGAGCAGAAATTCTCCATTCCATTGGGGTAAAGAACAGGCAGAAGCATTCAAGGAAATGAAGGAGATCCTGACAGGTGATGAGATCCTAGCTTACCCTGACTACAGCCAGCCGTTCCTGCTGTATACTGATGCCAGCAATGAAGGATTGGAAGCAGTCCTCAGTCAGAAGCAAAATGGCCTGGAGAAAGTCATCGCCTATGCTAGCAGGAAGCTCCGCCCGACCGAGAGAAACCCAGAGAACTATAGCAGCTTCAAGTTGGAGTTCCTGGCACTGGTCTGGGCCATTACGGAGAGGTTTAAGCACTACCTAGCCTCCAGTAAGTTCACTGCCTACACTGATAACAACCCCTTGACGCATCTTGAAACAGCTAAGCTGGGAGCCATGGAACAACGATGGATGGCTCGGCTGTCCAACTACCAATTCACAATCAAGTACCGAGCGGGCCGCAAGAATGCCAACGCTGATGCCCTATCCAGGATGCCTCATGAATCAGACACAGAAGAAGAAGTGGATGATCTGGAAGAGATCGAACTACCTGCCTTTCACAGGAATGGGATGATCCACGAGCAACAAGCCTGCAGGAGACAGCGTGGTAAGACGTTAAATCCTTTACCTCACCACAGCTGGAAGGAGACTCAGGACAACGATCCAGTTGTCAGCCAAATCAAGGAGCTGATAACTCAAGAAGGTTCCTCCTTGGAGAAGGATGCGCCTCTACAAGCAAGGCAGCTGTGGAATGAGAGAAGCCGGTTGTTCATCTACCGTGAGAAGCTGTGCAGGAGGTACGTCAATCCAAGGACCCATGAGATGGTATGGCAGATAGTAGTCCCCAGAGCAGACATCCAGATGGTGTTAGAAGCCTACCACGATCAAGCGGGACACTTTGGCTGGAAGAAGCTGGAGACCCTGTTGAAGTGTCGTTTCTACTGGGTGGGAATGCGCAGCTCCATTGAGAGATGGTGCCAGACTGTGGACCCTGTGGCCTCAGAAGAAAGGACTACAACAGTCAGAAGGCACCCCTGCAACCCATCCAGACGACTCGTCCCTTGGAGATCGTGGCTCTGGACCATGTCAAGTTGTCACCCAGCCGGTCAGGATACTCCTATGCCCTGACTATGGTGGATCACTACTCCAGGTTTCTGGTGGTCACCCCTGTCAAGGATCTGACGGCAGAGACAGCAGCAAAGACGTTCCAAACGTATTTCTGCAGACCACACGGATATCCTGAGCAGGTACTTTCTGATCAAGGCCCAGCCTTCGAGGCCGAATTATTCAAAGAGTTCTGTCACTTGTACGGGTGTAAGAAGATCAGAACCACACCGTACCACCCCTAAACTAATGGTCTCTGTGAGAAGATAAATCACATTGTCATTGACCTGCTGAAGACTGTACCACTCGAAGAGAGAAATCGGTGGCCAGACTTACTACCTGACCTGGTAGATCTGTACAATCACATACCAGTGAGTTCCACCAATTGCACCCCAGCTTACCTCATGCGGGCAAGACCAGGAAAGTTGCCTATGGATCTAGAGCTTGGTGTTGTAGAACCGGAAGCAGATGTGACTACTGGAGACTGGGACACAACCAGACAGGAACAGTACAGACAAGTACAGGCCTGTGTTGAAGATAGTCTCAATCGAGTAAGGGATAAACAAGAAGATCGCTACAACAAAAGTGCGCCAGCTGAACCTTTCGCACCTGGTGAAGTCGTACTGAAAAGAAAGAGGAGGATACACAAACTCAACGATCAATGGGAAAGAGAGCCCTACATCATCCAGAAATCGAGGTTTGACAACAAGAAAACGTGCATAATTAGCAAGGATGGAGGAAGAACGACTGCAACTGTATCCCGAGATCACTTTAAGTTGTGTCCAAACCCATTAAAGCTTCAGGAAGAAGAACCTGTTGTCAATCAGGAAAAGTGTGATGAACCAGTCATCCATACAGACTTAGGAGATTTCCCCGCGGATTGGCCCAGAATTGGAGAAGCTGTAATCATTCCCGTGCTTCAATTCTATCAACCTCAAAGAGAACCTCTACATCCAGTTGCACCAGTTGTTGCAGTAGAGTCAGTACCAGAGGAACCTGCCCCAGCAGAACCTCAACAAGTGGAACCCTAAGAAGCGGTACCCCAAGAAGTTGAACCTCAGGACGAAGGATCCCCTGCGGAAGTTGAGCCAGTTCACCCAACTCCCAGTATACTTGCCAGATCCCTAGAGAGGCTAAGGCAGTACTACAACTTACCTGCACGCAGGAATAACAGGGTAACTGACACCTCACCTACCACTACACCACATAGGTCAGTACGCATAACAATGGGGCAATTACCTGTTAGGTACAGAGAGTAGGACCTAACCCATGTAAATAATTATCAAGAATCACTGTATATAAATGTATATATTGTTATAATATGCCTTTATAATACTGCTATTTATTAACCTATTTTTTCCTCTTAATATTGAAACAAGTGAATGGACATTATTTTTACTTGTTTTCTCTACCCCCTTTTTGAGCATCCTTTTCCAAAAGAGACTGGGACTTTTATGGTTGCTCAATTCCTCAACCCCTCATTATGCTAATGTATATAGTTGTTTATTTACCGTTATGCAACCGTTCAAGAGTGCCTTACCTCCTGTAAAGGAAGAGTTATTTATATAATGTTTATTGTTATTTGTTTTTGTATTTCTGCCCCGGAGTGCTGAGTTCTACTAGGGGGGAATGTGGAGCCCAGCTGTGACTGGATCCATATCTTCCAGAAGGGTGCACTGAAAGAAGATCCCACTAGAGGTCATTATACACACACACGTACAGCTCACCCTAAAGACCACCAGAGGGAGCTGTGTTAGGCATATAAAAAGAAGTTTAGTTTCAGTTTGTCTCAGTCTGCTGAGAGAGCTCAGTCTGCTCAGAAGTCTGGGAGTCTGCTAGGAGAGTTCAGTCAGAGCTCAGTCAGAGAGCAGAGCAGCCCAGTGCAGCTCAGTCACCTCAGAGAGGCTGCAGAGATATTCAGTTGTTTTTAAGTGGAGTCTAGTAAGAGTGATACAGAGAAGTCACTCCAGCCTAGTCAGAGCTGAATTTAGAAGTGTAGCTCTGTGGAAAGCGTGCCGACGCTTAAAGAGCGGCGAAGAGGCAACCCACCAACTGCCAGCGTGTGTGATCATGTGAGGATCTAGGTAGGCCGAAGGCAAGTGGAAAAGTTTATGAGACAGTGGAGCCTTAATAGCTCATCTCAGCAAGTATCACCGGACACCGGGGTCCAAGCCTATAGGGATCTCCACGACCCATTAGGAGAACACCGGAGTTCCTGGAGGACTACAAGTCCCAGGAGTACCACAGAGCTGATACGTAGCTGGATCAGGAGAACGGAGTCTAGCCGTGCACGGCAAATAGAGACTGTGTGCTTCAGGAGAAGGTCCAATCACAAGATCAGCCAGGTGCAAGACGGAGACCAAGTTAGACCTAGCTACAGGCAGGTCAGGACTTTATCACATAAAGGCAGAGGACAGGAGGCCACACACCTACCAGTGGAGGAATCTCGATGTGCATCCTTCACCTACAGTACTCCGGGAAGTACCTGCAATATCTACAGTAAAGGTACCAAAGTGACTTATGTGTGTGTCTCCCTTATTATCTCTGACTGCCGGGTCCCCGTCTGTCCTGCACCTCTGCATATCAATCTGCCCTGGAGGATAACTCAGCCTTACTTGTGGAAGGCTTAACACCTAGCTGCACAATATTAACCCTCCAGTGGATCTGCATAGCAGCGCTGGTCATCCTGACCAGATACCACAAGTGGCGTCACGATTCCCCATTTCATCATTCAAGTCACCTGTAAATATCCCACATTTAAAGTGAGCGCCCAGGGCACGGACCGAGCTGTGCTACCCGTGACATCCCCCATAGAAATCAACGGGCTCGGTGCCGAGTACCCCAAAGCCCTGGTACGTGCGACTCATGATCTCAGTATTTTTGTAATCAGAATTGTTGGATTGTTGTAGGGTTTTCTGGGTTGCAGAAAGTAATCTCTCCTGTCCTATCCTATTTAGTCAGCTTGTGGCCCCAGCGTTTGCTCAGTCTATTTTCTGCCTATGTTTGTATTTTCATCTTGTCTAACCGCCATTATATGTTTGGGGGCTTCCTATTTTCTTTGGGGATCTGCTCTGGGGCAGATAGCTTTCATCTTTCTGCCTTTAGGTGTAGTTATCTCTCAGGCTGTGATGAGGCGTCTAGGATCAATGTAGGAACGCTCCACGGCTACCTCTAGTTGTGTCGTTAGTTTAGGAATCTGCAACCCATCAGTTACCAACATCTCAGGTGTTTGGCTGCCCTGCTGTTGCTCCTGTCCTCCTCAGCTACCGAAACATAACAGCGACCCCTGACGAGCGCCTCCTATCGGCCTTCTGCTTCTGCCAATGCTGAGCCACCCCAATGTTCTTTTTAACCTTCCTCCAAACATCCCCCAGCTCTTGAATGGTGACAGCCACCCCAGGACACCCAGAACTGATCCTGGAAAACTCACCAAAATGAGGATGAAACCCGTAATTACAGAAAAACGCCAATGTCCCCGTGGACTGATTAAACCGACTGTTAAAGGCAAACTCAGCCAGCGGAAGAAACGATGACCAATTCTCCTGTTGATCGGCGACAAAACACCTTAAAATTTGCTCCACAGACTGATTTGGCCTCTCTGTCTGACCGTTATTCTCAGGAGGATAAGCAGAGGAAAAAGGATAAATCAATTCCCAGTTTACTGCAGAAAGCTGTTGTGAATGGACTTGAAATGAGTTCTGAGCAGAGGCTCCCTCTGGTGGTTACAAGCGGTACTGGACTGTCCAGTGAAGATTGTGAGGAGTGGGAATCAGGTGTTACTGACTGGTCTTATATAATGGAGTCGCCTTCCCATCAGGGTTGCCGGTGATCAATTGTTCTGGTCTCACTCCATGATTCCTGTTTCCCTTGTAGCCTGCTGTGTCGTGTCTGCATGTCCTGCTAACAGATAAGAGATTTTGTGCGCCCTTGCGGACAGTGTCCTCTCTCCTTCTGTACTTGTGTGTGCCTTGTATTGCTCACGTTTACTGTACTTGTCTATATTTGCCCCTTTACACATGTAAAGCGCCATGGAATAAATGGCGCTATAAAAATGTATAATAATAATAATAATAATAATAAGACATTTTCTTCTTTTTGTTTTTGTGCTTTATTTTTGCATTTTGTCCTGCACTTCTGTGGGGGCCTTCAGGGTCCCCTCCGGGGCTTTTGCCCTCTCAGTTTAGTTCAGCCACTGATGTTTGTACTTTTGCTTTTTCCAGTTTCTTCAGTGGCTGCTGTTTTGATTTTGTTACACCAGAGAACTAATTTAGGTGGTAGAGGTCGTGTGATCTCAGGTGTTTTTGAAATTAGTAGAGTTGGTGCTTTGCAGGGTTTTTTGGGATTGCAGTAAGTACCCTTCCTATCCTTTTCTATTTAGTTAGTTTGGGCCCCAACGTTTGCTCATACTATTTTCTGTCTGTGTCAGTATTTCTTATTGTCTAACAGCCATTACATGTTTGGGGGCTTTCTATGTTCTTTGGGGATCTGCTCCGGGGCAGATAGCTTTCCTCTTTCTATCTTTAGGTGTAGTTAGTTTCTCAGGCTGTGACGAGGCGTCTAGGACCAACGTAGGAACGCTCCACGGCTGCCTCTAGTTGTGGTGGTTAGTCAGGGTACTGCAATCTCATAGATTCCAACTGCTCTGGTGTATTGCCTTTTTACCTGCACTCCTCAGTTACCGAAACATAACAGTATCACCGGCCTAAAATTTAAAGTTGTATGGTACTCACAGAAGGGAAAAATATTGTGAAAGAAAAAACGGTTGTCAGAGTTGTCAGAGATATTTTTCTGTTTGTTGCATTTTTATTTTTTTTTTCCCTCTGTATCTCTGGGTGCTGGGGAGGATTTTTTCTCTCAATGGAGTTTGCACAGTTGTCTGGCCGTGTGGATCAGCTTGCCACTGAGGTTCAGAGTATTGCTGCATATCTTGCTAGGTTGCCTGTTGTGGAACCTAGGATTCCCATGCCAGATTTGTTTTTGGGGGATCGAGCTAAGTTTCAGAATTTCAAAAATAATTGTAAATTGTTTTTTGCCTTAAAATCTAAGTCCTCAGGGAACGCAGCTCAGCAGGTTCAAATTGTCATCTCTCTCCTGCGCGGCGATCCTCAGGATTGGGCTTTTTCCCTGACACCTGGGGATCCTGTTTTGAGTGATGTTGATGCATTTTTTTCAGGCTTTGGGGTTATTGTACGATGAGCCTAATGTCACTGATCAAGCTGAAAAAGCCTTGTTGGCATTAAATCAGGGGCTTGATGACGCTGAGTTATACTGTCAGAGATTCCGTAGGTGGGCGCAGTCCTGACCAAGTGGAATGACGACGCTTTGGCGGCCCTTTTTCGGAAGGGTCTGTCAGATAATGTAAAGGATGTTATGGTGGGATTCCCTGTCCCCTCTGGTCTCAATGATTCTATGTCATTAGCGATTCAAATTGACAGACGTTTGCGTGAGCGGAGAAGTATGCATGGAATAGTGTTGCCTTGTGAACCTGCTTCTGAATCCATGCAGTGTGATAGAGTGGTGTCTGGAGCACAGCGTCATGAGTTTCGAAAGCGCAATGGGTTATGTTTCTACTGTGGTAATGCCTCTCATGCTATTTCAGTCTGCCCTAAGCGGGGAAGACGTTTTGCACGCTCAGTTGTCTTGGGTAGTGTTCAGACTAAGTTTTTATTAACTGTCACTCTGATATGCTCTCTGTCCTCATTTTCTGCTCAGGCTTTCGTTGATTCTGGAGCAGCTATTAACTTGATGGATTATGATTTTGCTAAACGTTGTGGGTTTCCCTTGATACCCCTACAGAAGTCTATTCCCCTACTGGGGATCGATTCTACCCCTTTGGCTGAGAATAAACCTCAGTTCTCTACTCAGGTGATAATGAGGGTTGAACCTGATCATCAGGAGTGCTGCAAATTTTTGGTTCTGTATAATCTGCATGATATTATCGTACTGGGTTTCCCTTGGTTGCAGTCTCATATTCCTGTTTTGGATTGGAAAACTGTCTGTAACCAGTTGGGGCTGCCAATGTGTTAATACCAACACTCCTGTTTTTTCTGCCTCCCCCCAGGCTCAGGATGTTCCTGACTTTTTGATTGATTTTTCTGATGTGTTTAGCGAAAGTAAATCTGCATCCTTGCCTCCCCATAGGAGCTATGACTGCGCTATTGAATTAGTGCCTGGTAGTAAATTCCCTAAAGGTCGCCTTTTTAACTTGTCTGTACCTGAACATGACGCTATGCGGTCTTATATCAAGGAGTCTTTGGAGAAGGGTCATATCAGACCATCCTCTTCACTCTTAGGTGCCGGTTTTTTCTTTGTGGCCAAAAAGGATGGTTCATTAAGGCCGTGTATTGATTATCGTCTTTTGAACAATATTACTGTGAAATATCAATATCCGTTACCCTTGATTTCTGACCTGTTTTCCAGGGTGAAAAATGCTACTTGGTTTACCAAGCTTGACCTCAGGGGGGCATATAACCTTATTCGCATTAAGCACGGGGATGAATGGAAGACGGCATTTAATACTCCTGAGGGGCATTTTGAGTACCTTGTGATGCCCTTTGGGCTCACTAATGCTCCTTCTGTCTTCCAGTCCTTCATGAATGACATTTTCAGGGATTTTGTGGATAAATTTCTGATTGTTTATTTGGATGATATCTTGATTTTTTCCAATGACTGGGACTCTCATGTGAAACATGTTCGAACTGTATTCCAGATTTTGAGAGAGAATGCTCTGTATGTGAAGGGATCAAAGTGTCTTTTTGGCGTACAGAGGATCTCATTTTTGGGATTCATTTTGTCCCCATCTGTTATTGAAATGGACCCGGTCAAGGTTCAGGCCATCTGTGATTGGGTCCAACCTACTTCATTAAAGGCTCTTCAAAGATTTTTGGGTTTTGCCAATTTTTATCGTAAATTTATTGGTAATTTCTCGGTTATTGTTAAACCTTTAACTGATTTGACCAAAAAGGGTTCTGATGTGGTGAATTGGCAGAGATTCACTTCTGCTCCTGTTCTACGGCAGCCTGATGTTTCTCTACCATTTCAGGTGGAGGTTGATGCCTCTGAAATTGGGGCAGGTGCCGTTTTGTCCCAAAGAGATCCAGAGACTAGTGTTGAGCGATACGATACTGCAAATATCGGCTATCGGCCGATATTAGCTCTATCGGCCTTTCGATAATTCGTTTCGATATTTTCGTCTTATCGAATACCGGAATCGGATTTGTCACTGTCACTGTCTGTGTCCGTCGGTCGGGTCTGTCACTGTCAGTGTCCGTCGGTCGGGTCTGTCAGGAGTCAGCGGCACTTACCTGGCAGAAGATCTCCGGCGGTCACGTCCTGGACTGCTTCATGGCCGCCATCCTCTTCTCCCCGGCGGTCACATGCAGTTTCTCGCGATAACTGCAGTGACTGCTGGGTAATCCCGGCCGTAAAGCAGTCAGTCCGATGACGTCACCGCCGGGGAAGCAGGTAATCAGCTGTGCTGCGTCGCGATGACAGGCTCTGCCTGTCATTGCGATGTAGCAGAGCTGGATCGTCGTGGGACTGTCGTTACTATGGACTGCGTCGGACAGGTGGTATACTGTTGGTTTGTTTTTTTTCTTTTTTTACAGGAGATCGATGGCGTCGCAGGAATGAGAGTACAATAAAAGAAATGAAAAGTGTGTTGTCTCTTTTATTTCATTAAAATACTTTTTTCTTGCTTTGTCTTTTTTTTATGCATTTAATAACTTTGGGATTAATAATGGATCGGTGTCTTATTGACACCTCTCCATTATTAACCGGGCTTATTGTCACCGTGCAATCAACGGTGACATTAACCCCTTATTACCCCGCTTGCCACCGCTACAGGGCAAGTGGGAAGAGCCGGGTAAAGTGCCACAATTGGCACATCTTTTGATGCGCCAAATGTGGGGCTGCTGTAGCCTGGTATTATCAGGCTGTTGAGGGCCAAAATCCATGGGCCTTGACAGTCTTTTAATACCAGGCCGCAGCAGTCTGCATTTTACTTGGCTGGTTAACAAAAATAGGGGGACCCCTACGCCGTTTTTTTTTTGAGGGGATCCCCTATTTTTGTTAACCAGCCAAGCTAAGCAGACTGCTGTGGCCTGGTATTATCAGGCTTGCAAGGTCCATGGATATTGGATCCTTACCAGCCTGAAAAACCAGGCCTCAGCAGTCTGCTTCATCTGGCTGGTTAACAAAAATAGGGGGGACCCCACGCCAATTTTTTTCGAGGGGATCCCCTATTTTTGTTAATCAGCCAAGATATGCAGACTGCTGTGGCCTGGTATTATCAGGCTGGCAAGGTCCATGGATCTTGGCTCCTTAACAGCCTGAAAATCCAGGCCTCAGCGGTCTGCTTCATCTGGCTGGTTAACAAAAATAGGGGGGACCCCACGCCAATTTTTTTCGAGGGGATCCCCTATTTTTGTTAACCAGTTCCCTCTGACGTCACTGATTGTGTCCCTGGCTGACCTGAAGTGAAAGTGGAAAGCAATCAATTAAGCTTTCCACTTCCTCTCCTGTCAGCCAGGAGAGGAACTCATTCATTTGGGGGTTTACTGTGAGGCTGCAGCATTAGCTGCGGTCCTTGCAGTAAACATTAACCCTTTCTGAAGGATTACACCGTGGGACCTGACTGTACATCGGATTGGTAAGAATAATTTTGCTTTATTATTTTATTTTTATTACAGGAAATGGTTTTAGCAGGAAAATAAAATATGGTCAAAAACTGTGTGATTATTTCATTAAACTTCTTTTTTATTAAAGTGTGTGTGTTTGATTTTTCTTTCATACAATAGGATTAATAATTGATAGTTGTCTAATTGACAGCTCTCAATTATTAACCTGGCTTTAAGTGACCTTTCAATTGCAAGGTCATTTTAACCCCTTATTAACCCATTCGCCACCGCTACAGGGCAATGGGAATAGACGGGCAAAGTGCCAGAAAGGGCAAATCTAATTAGAGATTTGCCCTTTCTGGGGTGTCTGGGGGCAGATGTTAGTAGCCGGGGGGGGGCAAAAATAATGGTCCCTCTCTGGGCTATTATTATCTGCCCCCACTCACTGGCTTTGTCTGTCTGGTTGCGAAAATAGGGCGGGAGCCCACGCCTTTTTTTTCAGCAATTTTACACCTCATATATATATATACATGTCATTAAATTTGTGACACATATATATATATATTTATATTTATAGTTCATACACTTCTACATAGTATAATAGCCGCTAATTCAATTGCCGGCTTTTGTGAAAATGCAGAACCCGACATGAAATGACACTTGGTTTACATAGAGTTAACCATGTCTTTTCATGTAGTTTGATATCTGATTTGCACAAACAATTACATGAGTGTAAGTGTGCAAAATTTCACACCTGTAGGGGTTAATTAAAGGTGTAAATTCGTAGCAAAAAAGTCCGTTTTTTTTACAACGAATTTACACCTTTAATTAACCCCTACAGGTGTGAAATTTTGCACACATAGACTGATGTAATTGTTTGTGCAAATCAGATTGCAAACGACATGAAAAGACATGGTTAACCCTATGTACACCAAGTGTCATTTCATGTCGGGTGCTTCTGTCTTTTCACAGAAGCCGGCTTTACCCGGCAATTGAATCAGAGGATATTTTACTATGTAGAAGTGTATAAACTATACATATATGTATATAATATATATATGTCACAATGACATGTATATATATATGTATTCTATGTGTGTATATTTAGTGTTTACAAGGAAATAAAGGTTTTTTTTAGTTGCGATATTTTGTTCCCATAGACTTACATGGGATTTCCGGTATCGTAATCGGATATCGACGATATTTAGTGATATCGGCGATACAATTTCGATACGATATTTTTAGATATCGAGCAGTATCGCTCAACACTACCAGAGACCTCTAAAAGTAACCCTTGTGCCTTTTTCTCTCGAAAATTTTCTCCTACTGAACGTAATTATGACGTGGGTAATCGGGAGTTATTGGCCATGAAGTGGGCTTTTGAAGAGTGGAGACATTGGCTGGAGGGAGCCAAACATCAGGTGGTGGTCCTTACGGACCATAAGAATCTGGTTTATCTGGAATCTGCCAAGCGACTTAATCCTAGACAGGCCAGATGGGCCTTGTTTTTCACACGTTTTAATTTTGTGGTTTCATTTCTTCCTGGCACTAAGAATGTTAAGGCGGATGCCCTCTCGAGGAGTTTCCTGGCGGACTCTCCTGAGTTATCTGATCCTTCTGTTATTTTGAAAGAGGGTATAGTTCTTTCCGCCATCTCGCCCAATTTGAGACTGGCTCTGGAGGGGTGTCAGGAGGATAAGCCCGAGCGCTGCCCTGTTGGGAAATTGTTTGTCCCGGACCAGTGGAAAAAGAGTGTGATGTCTGAGATTCATTGTTCCGCGCTGGCCGGTCATCCCGGAATTTTTGGTACCAGAGACTTGGTTAGTCGGTCCTTTTGGTGGCCTACCTTGTCTCGTGATGTCAGGGAATTTGTGCAGTCCTGCGGGACTTGCTCTCGCTCCAAGCCTTGCTCTCGCTCTAGTGGTTTGTTGATGCCATTGCCTGTGCCCAAGAGACCATGGATCCATATCTCTATGGATTTCATTTCCGACCTCCCTGTTTCTCAGAGAATGACCGTCATCTGGGTGATTTGTGATAGGTTTTCCAAGATGATACATCTTGTGCCATTACCTAAGTTGCCTTCCTCCTCTGAATTGGTGCCTTTGTTCCTTCAGCACGTGGTTCGTTTACACGGCATTCCTGAGAACATTGTGTCTGACAGAGGAGTCCAGTTTGTTTCAAGATTTTGGAGGACCTTTTGTTCTAAACTTGGTGTTCAATTGTCTTTCTCCTCGGCGTTTCATCCTCAGACCAATGGTCAAACTGAGAGAACAAACCAGACATTAGAGACTTATCTAAGATGCTTTGTGTCTGCTGATCAGGATGACTGGGTCTCTTTTTTGCCTTTGGCTGAGTTTGCTCTTAATAATAGGGCTAGCTCTGCCACTTTGATGTCTCCATTTTTCTGTAATTCTGGGTTTCACCCTCGATTTTCTTCAGGACAGACGGAGGCTTCTGTCTGTCCAGGTGTTGACTCTGTTGTGGAGCGTATGCAACAGATTTGGGACCAGGTAGTGGAGAGGTTGTCCCTCTCTCAGGAGAGGGCCCAGCAGTTTGCTAACTGGCATAGGACTGATGGTCCTCGGTTTAAAGTGGGGAACTTGGTCTGGTTGTCCTCAAAAAATATTCCTATGAGAGTGGCATCTCCTAAATTTAAGCCTAGGTTCATTGGACCTTATAAGATCATGGAGATTCTTAATCCTGTTTCTTTTCGTTTGCTTCTTCCAGGGACATTTAAGATCCATAACTTGTTCCACAAGTCCTTGTTGAAGAGGTTTGTTGAGCCAGTGGTTCCTACTACTGTGCCTCCTGACCCTGTTTTGGTTGAGGGCAATCTGGAGTATGTGGTTGAGAAAATATTGAATTATCGTTTTTCTAGACGGAAACTCCAGTATTTGGTTAAGTGGAGAGGTTATGGTCAGGAAGACAATTCTTGGGTGTTTGCTTCGGACATCCATGCTAGGAGACTCATCCGTGCGTATCATAGAACTCATCCTGACCGACCTGGTTGCTCAAGTGAGGGTTCGGTGACCCCTCCTCAAGGTGGGGGTACTGTTGTGAATGGACTTGAAATGAGTTCTGAGCAGAGGCTCCCTCTGGTGGTTACAAGCGGTACTGGACTGTCCAGTGAAGATTGTGAGGAGTGGGAATCAGGTGTTACTGACTGGTCTTATATAAGGGAGTCGCCTTCCCATCAGGGTTGCCGGTGATCAATTGTTCTGGTCTCACTCCATGATTCCTGTTTCCCTTGTAGCCTGCTGTGTCGTGTCTGCATGTCCTGCTAACAGATAAGACATTTTCTTCTTTTTGTTTTTGTGCTTTATTTTTGCATTTTGTCCTGCACTTCTGTGGGGGCCTTCAGGGTCCCCTCCGGGGGCTTTTGCCCTCTCAGTTTAGTTCAGCCACTGATGTTTGTACTTTTGCTTTTTCCAGTTTCTTCAGTGGCTGCTGTTTTGATTTTGTTACACCAGAGAACTAATTTAGGTGGTAGAGGTCGTGTGATCTCAGGTGTTTTTGAAATTAGTAGAGTTGGTGCTTTGCAGGGTTTTTTGGGATTGCAGTAAGTACCCTTCCTATCCTTTTCTATTTAGTTAGTTTGGGCCCCAACGTTTGCTAATACTATTTTCTGTCTGTGTCAGTATTTCTTCTTGTCTAACAGCCATTACATGTTTGGGGCTTTCTATGTTCTTTGGGGATCTGCTCCGGGGCAGATAGCTTTCCTCTTTCTATCTTTAGGTGTAGTTAGTTTCTCAGGCTGTGACGTGGCGTCTAGGACCAACATAGGAACGCTCCACGGCTGCCTCTAGTTGTGGTGGTTAGTCAGGGTACTGCAATCTCATAGATTCCAACTGCTCTGGTGTATTGCCTTTTTACCTGCACTCCTCAGTTACCGAAACATAACAGAAAGCCCTCTAAAATCTAGAGACGAATTTTACACCCTTATCAGATACAATATTTAGAGGAATCCCATGCAATTTTACCACAAGAATAATTATCAGTTTGGAGAGAGTTTCAGCATTAGGTAATCCAAATAATGGGACGAAGTGAGCTTGTTTGCGGAAGCGATCAACTACCACTCAAATAGCAGTCATCCCCCCAGACCACGGTAAATCTTAAATGAAATCCATGGACAAATGAGTCCATGGTCTTTCCAGAATTGGCAAAGGAGCCAATCCCCTTGCCGGCCAACAATGCTGTACTTTGGCGTGTGCACAAGTTTCACAAGCAGACACAAAATCTCTAATATCCTTATTCATAGAGGACCACCAAAAGAGTCTAGCAACTACTTTCTGGGTGGCAGGGACCCCAGTATGACCACTCAACACAGAATCATGGAATTCTTGCAAAAGGCATAATCTGAGATACACAGGGACAAACAGCTTGCATTCAGGGGTATTGGAAGGAGCCAAGGACGGAGCAGTACAAATCTTAGTTTCCAGCTCAGAGGAAACCATGGCCACAACAACACCCTGAGGAAGAATGGAGGATTGAGGTTCTGGAGGAGACACAAAATCAAGACTATGAGAAAGACATCCGCCTTCACGTTCTTAGACCCTGGTCTGAAAGTAATAGAAAAATTGAATCATGAAAAAACAAAGACCATCGGGCCTGTCTAGGAGTCAACCGCTTGGTAGATTCAATATAAGCAAGATTTTTGTGATCCGTCACCACTGTGACTGGATGAATAGCTCCCTACAAAAAATGTCTCAGTAGGGGAAATTTTTTTTTAGAGAAGAAGGCACATGGTCTCAGTTAGTTAAAGTATCAGGACCTTGAGACAATACAGACCCCCACCTCGTCCTCAAAAGCATCTACCTCCACAATAAATGGCCTCTGGAGGTTGCACCAGAACAGGAGCAGACATAAAACATTTCTTGAAATTTTCAAATGCCCCAACCGCTTCCGGCGACCAAACCTTTTGCTCCACCCCTTTACAAGTGAGGTACGCAAGAGGCTTGACGATCTGAGAAAATTCTCTAATAAATTTTCTATAATAATTTGCGAACCCTCTTTAAAAGTTCTGAACTGGTTCTTTTCTCCTGAAAACTTGTCAGGGAATGCAATAGCAGGTTCAGGGGGCTGAACGAGACATCAGATGGTACAGGAGTCATAACAGCGGTCTGAGGAGAGGAATTCTGAGGGGCAGTAAGAGTAATCAGAAATCTGGTCCTGTAACTGAGCATGAGAGGAAGCCAGTTTGTGTTGTTCCAAGGCTAAATCTTGGACTAACTGAGTCAGATTTGCCACCTGATCACACAAAGTATGTAACGGATCCATAGGTGGGAAACTGAAAAAATTTTAACGGTCAATCTTAATGTGACGCGAGTCACAGCAGTAAAAATGTATACTACTTACTGTAAGTAAAGGGAGGTCAAACAATCCGAGGTCAAGTCTAGGAAATGACGCAGTACGACAAAGGGAAGTCAGAGACGAAGTCCAATACATAAGCCGAGGTCAGGAAAGCCAGAGAGACAAAACAGTTACAGAAGCAGGCACAAGCAAAGTCAGGTCACAAGCAAAGGGTCAGAGTCCAGGAAGAGAATCAAGTCAAGCAGGGTCAGGCACAGAGCGCAGAGGGATCAATGTTCCACAGGCAACAGCAAGTGTACGATTGACACTGGGGAGGAGAACTAGCATGCTTAAGTAGAATCATGAATAAGGAAAATGAACACAGGTGATTGCAGCACAGACCCAGCACAGACCCAGCACAGACTGACAGCCACGACACAAAGTAACAAAAAGACAGAAACAGAGTGGAAATTGTGACAACATTCACATTTGAAGTGTTATTTTAATGGGGAAATTGATTCTATGAAGCTGTTAAGAAATACATTGGTTTATCATTAATTCCCATAGAAAATCTGTTTCACTGTTTATCCTGAACTTTCTAGCACCAGAGAAAAGTGACACCCACTACATCCTCTGTACTGGCTTTGTTTTTGATGGTGCTCCTTGTAGTAAATGCTGTTAGTATACGGTTATACAGTGTAGAAATTACCCCATCACACAATACTATATGGTTGTCAAGGTCGGTGTATGGAAGTGTGAGCTGCATTACAGCACACTGCCACCAACGTCATATATTGCACAATTATGAGTAGCAGTATCACACAATCTAAGGATCACAATATAGTGTTCAAATAAAGTCAATATATCGTGAGTCGTGACCAAATAAGACTGCATCACATCACACTTCAGCTGTACATTTAGTTTCAATTCCCAGAAACTTTCCAACATACATTCTAAATAGTCATATTTAGCAAGTGTTAATACACAAAGGTCAAAAGAGTGTTCGTTTGGTCATGTCCTGGCTGATTTACAGAAATAAAGGGAATAAGTAGTGTAATAACTATGCTCTTCCATACTGCATAATGAGTTATATGTATGCACTATGGGGCCGATTCACTAAAACTGTTGCACACCACTAATGAATCTTCTCTGTGACGTGTGCATCGCCACAAATGCTACATGAGGCAGGGACTAGGGTAGCATTTCTGGCATAAGAATCTGCTGAATTTTTCTGTATTTTGTTGAATCTGATGGGCTGGTGTTGCCATGCTCTGTCCTGCCCTGGATCCTCCTCAGCTTCACCCATTTTGGCAGAACTGCTTCCAATTGATGTGAAAATGCCAAAAGTTGAAACATTGTTGCACAACTTTGCTTTGCACAAAAATGTTGAGACTATAGAAGTGTTTTACGCAAATTATCTGCCGAAAACCCTATGTTGAATCTCCACGTATATATTTAACCTCTCTTAACCCCCGGGCCATTTTCCGTTGTTGCGTTTTCATTTTTTGCTCCCCTTCTTACCAGAGCCATAACTTTTTTATTTTTCTGTTAATATGGCCATGTGAGGGCTTGTTTTTTGCGGGACAAGTTGTCCTTTTGAACAACATCATTGGTTTTAACTTATCATGTACTTGGAAATGGGAAAAAAAATCCCAAGTGAAGTAAAATTAGAAAAAAAAAGTGCTATTAGACTGTAGTGTTTTTTTTTTTTTTACCATTTTCACTAAACGTTAAAACTTACCTGCCATTATGATTCTCCAGGTCATTACAAGTTCACAGACACCAAACATGTATAGGTTTTTTTTTATTTAAAAAAAATCTTAAATTTGTTAAAAAAAAAATTAAAAATGGCGCCAATTTCCGAGATCTATAGCATTTCCATTTTTCATGACCTGGAGCTTATGTTTTTATTGATACAATTTCAGTGTACATACAATGTTTTGATCGCCCGTTATTGTATTTTATTGCAGTGTAGCGGTGAACAAAAACGTAATTCTGGAGTTTTTAATTTTTTTATCATTACATCGTTTAGTGATTGGACTAATTTTTTTTTTAAATTGATAGATCAGGCGATTCTGACTGCTGCAATACCAAATATGTGTATATTTGCTTTTTTATTGTTTTATTTTGAATGGGGCGAAAGTGGGATATTTTGAATTTTTATATTTTTTATATTTTTGAAAACTTTTTGTTTTTTTAATTTTTGCATGCTTCAATAGTCTCCACGGGAGACTAGAAGCTGCAGTATTTTGATCGCCTCTGCTGTAGTGTCGGGGAAAATTGAGGAGTTGGAGTCAGAGGTTTAGCTTAACGAGTCCACATCCCTGCTTCTAAGTAAACTAATACCCCAAGGAACGCCAAGAACATAGAACTCCTACATCCAACGACACATTGGTAGATCAGCATCAGGACAAATATCCTGCTACTACCCAGGCAGACCACCTAAATACTTACTCTAGATCTGCACTGAGACATGCTTGCAGATCTGCAAGGAATCAATAGCACGTAACCACCCTTCCGAGACCACTTAGGCCCTCAAGGCTGGCAGGATCCAATATATGATGAGTGGTGTGAAGGACGGCCCCCGTCCTTCCACATCACCAATGTGACGTAACTCCACAGGCACAGCTCTCCGGCGCCCCCTTTGTCTCTCAGGTCAGTAAGGGAGCTGCACCTAGAGCAAATGGCCGCCGGGGAGGGTGTCCTGTTACCCACTGGGTATTCTAAGATTCGTGATCAGAGTAAAAGCATCAGCTCAAGATTAATTTTATGGTTTAATTGCCTTAAGGGTGCACTAGATAATTACAGAAATATACAGTAAGCTATACAACGGAATTACAATGGATTTGCAGTCAGAGTAAAATACAACAATAATGGTACAAAGCTTAGAGGTATTAGCTAGAGGTCAATATTACCAGGTTGTAGGGACATGTGAAGGCAGGGAGCTCTGCGATCCACAGGTGAAAGTCGTAGTTGCTGGACAGTCCCCCAAAACGTGTGCTTCTGTGAGAATGGATGTGGTCTGCCCTTAGCTCACAGTTCTTAAACCTGCTAGGTCCCTCCTCTCGGTGTCCGAGGGTGGGCTGACAATCTCCACCCTTAGCCCCCTGCAGAATTTATTCCCAATACCTAATAAAGGGGTTAACTTTCTCCAGGACGATCGGATCAGGACACGAGAGGTACCAGCGGATGCAGTATGTTTTGCCTGTCGCATGGATATCAAACCTGGCCCGATTGGGTCATTGTGGATGGCCAATCTCTATATCTCAGCCCCCCAAGCCATCACCGACTCGGGAGTTGCACCATCAAATGCCCGAGGTCCGCAGGGTCACACAGATATTTTTATGAGAATGTACCTACAAAGATGTGCTCATAATTCATAATCCTAGAATGGAGCCTTCGTATCTGGGATATAAATAGATGTGTTTTCATGGTCTGGCTGAAAGGTATAGTCTAATTGAAGCCCCCAGGCATCTCATTACCATGCTAACAAACCTTACTATTCACCATGCTGGCTTGGCTCTGTTTTGGGTCTTAACTCGTTACCATACTAAATACCTTGACATTCAAACATGGGCCTGAATCACTTAGCATACTACAGTCATGGCCAAAAGTTTTGAGAATGACACAAATATTATATTTTCACATGATCTGCTGCCCTCTGGTTTTTATGTGTGTTTTGACAGATGTTTTTTTATCACAGACAGAAATATAATTGCAAACATATGAGTAACAAAAGCTTATATTGACAGTTAGAATGAGTTAATGCAGCAAGTCAATATTTGCAGTGTTGACCCTTCTTCTTTAGGACCTCTGCAATTCTCCCTGGCATGCTCTCAATCAACTTCTGGACCAAATCCTGACTGATAGCAGTCCATTCTTGCACAATCAATGCTTTCATTTTGTCAGAATTTTTAGGTTTTTGTTTGTCCACCCGTCTCTTGATGATTGACCACAAGTTCTCAATGGGATTAAGATCTGGGGAGTTTCCAGGCCATGGACCCAAAATCTCTATGTTTTGTTCCCTGAGCCATTTAGTTATCACCTTTGCTTTATGGCAAGGTGCTCCATCATGCTGGAAAAGGCATTGTTGATCGCCAAACTGCTCTTGGAGGGTTGGGAGAAGTTGCTCTTGGAGGACATTCTGGTACCATTCTTTATTCATGGCTGTGTTTTTAGGCAAGACTGTGAGAGAGCCGATTCCCTTGGCTGAGAAGCAACCCCACACATGAATGGTTTCAGGATGCTTAACAGTTGGCATGAGACAAGACTGGTGGTAGCGCTCACCTTGTCTTCTCCGAATGAGGCGTTTTCTTGATGTCCCAAACAATCGAAAAGGGGATTCATCAGAGAAAATAACTTTACCCCAGTCCTCAGCAGTCCACTGCCTGTACCTTTTGCAGAATATCAGTCTGTCCATGATGTTTTTTCTGGAGAGAAGTGGCTTCTTTGCTGCCCTCCTTGAGACCAGGCCTTGCTCCAAGAGTCTCCGCCTCACAGTGCGTGCAGATGCACTCACACCTGCCTGCTGCCATTCCCGAGCAAGCTCTGCACTGCTGGTAGCCCTATCCCGCAGCTGAAACACTTTTAAGAGACGGTCCTGGCGCCTGCTGGTCTTTCTTGGGCGCCCTGGAGCCTTTTTGGCAACAATGGAACCTCTCTCCTTGAAGTTCTTGATGATGCGATAGATTGTTGACTGAGGTGCAATCTTTCTAGCTGCGATACTCTTCCCTGTTAGGCCATTTTTGTGCATTGCAATGATGACTGCACGTGTTTCTTTAGAGATAACCATGGTTAACAGAAGAGAAACAATGATGCCAAGCACCAGCCTCCTTTTAAAGTGTCCAGTGGTGTCATTCTTACTTAATCATGACAGATTGATCTCCAGCCATGTCCTCATCAACACCCACACCTGTGTTAATGGAGCAATCACTGAAAATAGGTTAGCTGGTCCTTTTAAGGCAGGGCTGCAATGATGTTGAAATGTGTTTTGGGGATAAAGTTCATTTTCTAGCCAAATATTGACTTTGCAAGTAATTGCTGTTAAGCTGATCACTCTTTATAACATTCTGGAGTATATGCAAATTGCCATTAGAAAAAGTGAAGCAGTAGACTTTGTAAAAATTAATATTTGTGTCATTCTCAAAACTTTTGGCCATGACTGAAAAGCCCTTTTGATTCACAGTGGACATCAAACCCTGTCGTATTGAATATGCTAACAGGCCCTGTGCAGTTAGCAGCCTGTGGCTCTGGGAACAGACAAAATGGAGGCTGGTATAGGCCCTATCCAAGATGGTGGCGTCCCTACCTCACAAGTGGATATACATATAAAACGGGGATCACAAACCTTCGACACTATAGGTGTTTTGAAATTATGACTCCAACAACTTCTTGACAGCCACAGACTGAGATTGACTGACTGGGCATGTTGAGACCTGTAACCTCACAACAGGTGGAGTGCTGAAGGTTGCTGATCCCTGGTCTTATCTAAATATTCCCTGGTCTAGACTAAATATTGTGGCCACAGACCTACAGGTCGAGGACTCCCACTCTTAGCGTTTGCCCTGGAAGGTCCAGCAATATATCTGGACAATTGGGTCATGTTCAGATTCTGGTTTGAAAGAAAATCCACAGCAGAAGTCAGAGGCTGATCCTTGGATTTCTGCCATCACATAGGTGCCACATGTTTCGCAGCACAGGTCTCCTAAGAGGCACTTTAATGATTGTGATTGGTTGTTGTCACCCAGCATCTTTACCTAAATATCAAACCAACCAAGACAACTCAGCAATGACAACAGAATATTAAAGGGCACAAAAGAGAACATTTGGAGACAAAGTTATTTTCAGGATAATTAATGCCATTTAAAATCATCCGTTATCACAGTGATTACAAAGGAATTCATAGTAAGATCCATGAGGTCTGAGCCCACCCAATAGGAGCCTTAGGCTACTTTCACACATCAGTTTTTTATGTCAGGCCTAATCCGTCGTATACCTGATAGGACGGATCCGGCGCTGATTTTGAAAAAACTGATGCAAGGGATCAGTTTTGTTGCCGGATCCGACCTGACCTTTTCAGCCCGGAAAATGCAGGTACGCATGTCCGGACCGAGGAGAGAGAGAGACCTTGGTTTCCAGAACCTGGATCAGTCTTTTGATGGATTGCACAAAAGACTGATACGGCACCATAGACTTGTATTGTTTCCGGCCGCCTGAGGCCCCGCTTCAGGCACTATCAGGCGGGTCCGCTAAAAAAAAAAAACGTTGCAGTGACCGTCTTGTCCGGCCGCCGGAATGTACATTTCAGCCGGATCTGGACAAAAACGGATGCAACGGAACGACATCAGGCGCGATCCGGCGCTAATGAAAGTCAATGACAAAAAAAATGCATCCGGTACCGGATGCGTTCTTTTAACAACATGCCGGATCGCGCCTGACGTCAAAAAACTGATGTGTGAAAGAGGCCTTACAGTCCATGGACAGGTTTATTTAGGATTACAAAGGATGTTTTAATATTCCACAGCTTATGCAAATTGGAAGTCATGGTGAAGCAGAAGATCAACTATCCTGCTGTATATTCCTAAACAACCGCTTTTAGCTATGAATATAAAGCAGCTCCTGCTGACCAACAGATATGTTAATAAACATGCATCATTAGAAAAAGATCTCTCTCTACATATATCTTCTAAGACTTGAGTTAGGAGGTCTACTGTACTTGTAACGACATCTGCAGAAATACACTCAGCTCAAGATAAACACTTTGCGCCAAGTTTGGAAGTCAACCCAAATCCTAAGAGAACCCTTATCCTACTTATCCTGTAGGATCGCTATGGGTCTGACCAAATGAAGCGGATGTTGAGCATGTGCACTGATGCTTGACAATCTCCTGCAGTCCCATAGAGAATGAAAGGGTGGAACTATGCATGCTCGACCTCCGCTCCTCTTTGAATTCTGTAGAGTGTCCACATTATGTTGCTTCCGTGATGGAAATGCCATGGATTTCTCTTTTTTGCAGGACAAATATGTGCATAATATGTGGATTTGGGACTGAAAATCTCCCCTATCTGGAATTATTTTATCATTTGGATCTAAATGATTAATTCATACTAACTAGATACCGTACTCCTTTGCTGCCCGCAGCCTTCACTTTCACAGTATAATTGACTAAAGGACTGATTTGTATTAGCTAACATTCAGTCTTGCTCATCCATACTTGACTTTGACAGTTCATGTAACCTGCATGACTTTTATGTCCCTTGATGAAATATCTAGGATTATTTTTTATAGAACAGCTTTGCAAATTTGAGGAGACTATGATGACTAATAAGCACTACAGTGACCCAGATAGTAGCCCAGAGGACCCCAGAACCATCTCAAGTGATACTTAGTGTTCAAGCAATGCTATAAAATATAAAGTATATGCACCCTTAGCCAGCTTTTGATATGTCAGTAAGTTATTTTAGAGGATATCATCTGTGAGGAAGGGGAGCTTTGAACTGTATTTCAGTCCAACTGATTTTAATAGAAGTACCAGAAGCATAACTCAGTTATGTGTATCTGTCTCCAGATTTCGCAACATTTACTGCATACATTATAAAATAATAACATAGACTTGACAAGGCTGATGTACTTACTATGATAATTTTAGAGTGGCTGTATAATCTTTTTTCCATCATACATGACGGCACCACGAGAGAGGGGAATCCGCCCATCAAGGACAGGAAACCTTCAAGATAAAAGGGGCGGCTCCTCTCTCCGCATCAGTTGGTTTCCTGTCCTCGATGGGAGACCCTCAAGATGAAGACTCTCGGATGAAGAGGATGCCTAGGCCTGGGTCGGATGGTAAAGGTGGACATTTTGTTCACCGCATCCGTCACCAGGTACTGGAAGTCGCCTTGGGGGTCAGGTATACCCTGCCCCCCCCAGAGCGAGGCATGGCCACTGCCTTTTGGCAGATTTTTTTTCCCTACGGCTCCCTTTTAAGGCGGCTGTAGGGGGGGCAATCCTCGGGGAACACTTTTCAGTGTGTCCCCCTGTTGATGCAGGGCCATGCAGCCTGACAGCACATCGGTGCCAGGCATACTTAATAACGCCCCTCTCCTCCTCCTCCTCCCCCCCCCCGATACCTAGACCTGCGGTGGAGCAACACTTCGGGGGGCCGGATGTCTGGACTAGCGATTCATTGGTGGCAGTGGAGGAGAACCGCTGCATGGGGGAGCAGGAAAAAAGAATTTTTGCCTGTCTCCTGAACGCGTGGTAAGCGCCACAGGAGACCGGAAGCAGCGCACCGGAAGTTGCGCACTAGGGGGGCGTGTCCCGGCCGGTGAGCAAAATTCTCCTGTTACTACAGGGGAATGGCCGGGGAAAAGCGCGCGCCGGACGGGGCGACCGGGCGCGCGCGTACACCGCGCACGCGACGGGCGCTTGCTGGCAGCATTCTTTTTAAAAAAAAAAAGGAAAAAAAAGGGGGGGGGAGCGTCGCGACACACGCGAGAACGCACATGTGCACAGAAAACTATTTAAGCCTGCACTTCCTTAAAGATTACTGTCACAAGGCCACGGTCTATAGGTGACAGGCATAGCTGAAAAGCGTGTGCAATGGAGAGTTTATCGCCGGGGCACCTGGACTCACGCCAAGAAGTACATACCAGACGGTCTCTGTCTGGTGAAAAGACCCAGACACGCCGCAGCAATAGCCGCTCGGACAGCATGAGAACGGGACACAGTAATGAAGGATCTGTGATATCGGAGGGAGCCAATCAGCCTCCGGAACCGGTACCCGTCTATTACAGCGTCCGAGTGGTGAGTGAACTTCGAGAAAGTCCAGTACATTAATGTCTGTTCTCTTTCTCTTCTCTTTCTTGCATATATCCCCTTTTTCCCCTCTCACATACACATGGGAAAATTAGGAGGTTTATAAAAAGAGTAAGGCGAAAACCAAAAATAGGGAATGTCCTTATGCAAAACCCCGCTAGAAAGAGCCTGGGCTAAAGATTTATGCCAGGATTGTATCACCAAAACACTGGCGGAGGAAAAGCATAGAGGAGGACGGGGGAAGCTGGAGCAGGACGGGGGAAGCTTGGAGCAGGAGGGGGGGGAGAACGGTGGACGGGGGAAGCATAGAGGAGGACGGGGGAAGCTGGAGCAGGACGGGGGAAGCATGGAGGAGGACGGGGGAAGCTGGAGCAGGACGGGGGAAGCATGGAGCAGATGGGGGGGAGATCGGTGGACGGGGGAAGCTGGAGCAGGACGGGGAAGCTGGAGCAGGACGGGGGAAGCATGGAGCAGGAGGGGGGGGGGATCGGTGGATGGGGGAAGCTGGAGCAGGACGGGGGAAGCATGGAGCAGGAGGGGGGGAGATCGGTGGACGGGGGAAGCATGGAGGAGGACAATGAGCACGGAGCAGGACGGGGGAGAATGGAGGGCACAGAGGAGCACGGAGCAGGAGGGGGGGCACAGGAGGACGGAGAAGGAATGGGGGAGCACAGCGGAGGACGGAGCAGGAGGGGGGAGTACAGAGGAGAATGGGGGAGCACAGAGCTGGATGGGGAGCAAGGAGCAGGACGGGGGCAGCACAGAGCAGGAGGGCAGTTTATACACCCGGCTTATACATGAGTCAATAATTTTTCCCAGTTTTTTGTGGCAAAATTAGGGGGGTCGGCTTATACACGGGTCGGCTTATACACGAGTATATACGGTAATTAAAATTGTAAAAAATGTATTATTTATGTGTGTACTAACATGCGGAGTTCCTCTCGTGCTCTGTAAAACAACTGATGCGGAGAGAGGAGCCGCCCCTTTTATCTTGAAGGTTTCCTGTCCTTGATGGGCGGATTCCCTCTCTCGTGGTGCCGTCATGTCTCATGAAAAAACACATTACCAGGTATGTAATACCCGTGTTTCTGAAAGTTTTTCAGTCTTCATGAACCAAACTCATCAGTTTCACTCCTCCCTGCTGCTGCTAAATCTTTTCTCACCTACACTGACTGAGAGTTTCTCAGAACCCTTCCTCCCCATTGCTGCTGATATATTGCCCTCTTAGCCTTATTGACAGCTCCTCTGTCACAAGTTTATCGTGACAGGGAGGAGCCAGAATACCTCGGCGTCTGATTTCTCCTGCTTCTGCACTGATTAGAAGCTCTTCACCTTCTTATTAAATGGTGTAAATTTCTTTTAGCAGTGCAGGGCTTAATCTGCTCAATTGAGAGCTCTTGTAAGCTTACCTGCATTAAGTTTCTCAGCTGTTCTCTGTTGGCCACTCCCCTCTCATATAATATGGGCCCTGGCTAGCACTCACTGCCAGAGAGAGCTTATGCTGCATGTTTAGGAGATGGTGGTTTGTGGTTGGTGTTTGAGAAGGGGTTTGGAGGATTTATCTGAGACTGTTGCTAGGTTTTGGGTGTGTGCTAATTACCCTCCTTCTCCTACTTTGGTTTAACCCCATCCTCTACTCCCTGGTGTTTACCTCTGTTGTTTGAGTATATTTGTATGATTGGTATTTTCCTTTATCCCTGTTTGTATTACCTTGTTAGTCTGGTTGGTGTATTATGGTGCACTACTACTCCCCTCTTCCCTGGGTGTGTGAAGGGTACAGACTGAGGGCAGATTCAGGAGCTAAGGCAAGGTACGTGGCCCGACGTCTTCACCATCAGAAGTAATCCAGGGAACAGGGCGAGCTAGGGCGCCCTTAGTGTTAGGGACAGGGAAGGAGCCCTGGTCCTGGACACCCGACAACAGAGTCGTGACATCCTCAGTGAAAATTTGGAAATATAAATATGTTACTAAGGTTTGTATAGTTATAAGTAGGATTATTTTTGGAAACCCTGTTTACTACCGGAAAATAGAATCTCCTTTGTTTTTTGAAAGAAATCACCAGTTTACCTTTCAAGGGAGCTGTCTTATGTGCTGGTTTCAAGCCACTTAGAGAGACAGCATGCCCCAGTCAATGGTAATGTGCCCAAGATATTATTAGCATCCATCCTACTGTACTCAGTGCCTAAGCAATAAGATTCATAGGTTACTTATGGCTCCTTCAAACATCTATGTTTTTTTTTTACGTACCAGAAAAACCAGGGCTGTGGAGTCGGAGTCATGGAATCTGAGTCTGTGTCCATTTTGGTGGAATCAGAGTTTGAGTCGGGAATCTAAAACGGACCAACGCTAACTCCTAAAATATAAACTACTCAAAAAATAAAGGGAACACTCAAATAACACATCCTAGATCTAAATGAATGAAATAAAATATTCTCATTGAATACTTTGTTCTGTACAAAGTTGAATGTGCTGTCAACATAATCACACAAAAATCATCAATGGAAATCAAATTTTTGAACCGATGGAGGCCTGGATTTGGAGAGACCAAGACAAAATTAAAGTGAAACATCCTTCAGCATGACTGGTTTGGCAGTGGGTCAGTAATGGTGCAGGGTGGCATTTCTTTGGAGGGACACACAGCCCTCCATGTGCTCGCCAGAGGTGGCCTGACTGCCATTAGGTACCAAGATGAGATCCTCAGACCCCTTGTGAGACTATATGCTGGTGCGGTTGGCCCTGGGTTCCTGCTAATGCAGGACAATGCCAGACCTCATGTGGCTGGAGTGTGTCAGCAGTTCCTGCAAGATGAAGGCATTGAAGCTATGGACTGGCCTGCCCGTTCCCCAGACCTGAATCCGATTGAGCACATCTGGGACAGCATATCTCGCTCAATCCACCAACGTCACGTTGCACCACAGTCTGTCCAGGAGTTGACGGATGCTTTTGTTCAGGTCTGGGAGGAGATCCCTCAGGAGAACATCCGCAACCTCATCAGGAGCATGCCCAGGCATTGTAGGGAGGTCTTACAGACACGTGAAGGCGACACACAATACTGAGCATCATTTTCACTTGTTTCCACTTTAATTTTGTCTTGTTTTGATTTTCATTTTGACTTTTTTCCTCTTTCATTTTGGGGGTCTCTCCAAATCCAGGCCTCCATTGGTTCAAAAATATGATTTCCATTGATGATTTTTGTGTGTTTATGTTGACAGCACATTCAACTTTGTACACAACAAAGTATTTAATGAGAATATTTCATTAATTTAGTTCTAGGATGTATTATTTGAGGGTTCCCTTTATTTTTTTGAGCAGTGTATAATAAGTTGGGTTCAGTAGTTCAGTGAAGGATGTGCTGTAATTTTTTAATAAGAATTATGAAATGTCCTATAAATGTCTGTTCTATTCCTGATCTCAGGATCTCGGCGTTTAGTTGAGATAAATCTGTGCTGCACTTTATGTACATGCTCAATAGTGAGGTGGTGCTGTGGAGTCGGGTTCAGGGAAATTGAGTCGGCGTTAGGCTATATGCACACGATGTGGATTTGTTGCGGATCCGCAGCATTTTTTCCGAGCGGAAATGCTCCAAAAACGCAAATGATTACTGATGCAATGTTAATCAATGACAATCCAGAATTGGTGTGGACATGCTGCGAAAATTCCGTCCTTATTTGCAGCGTTTTATTTTCCGCAACAAGTCAATTCTTTTTGCGGATCTGCAGTGTTTCTGCACCCATTGACTTCCATTGAGTATCGTATAAACTCGTGTATAAGCCGAGATTTTCAGCACCTTTTTTCGTGCTGAAAATGCCCCCTCGGCTTATACACGAGTCATAGGGCAGAAACCAGCGGGGGAGGGGATGCCGCGGCAGGAGCCGGTGGCTGGGACATCATACTCACCCCTCCCCGTGCCATCGCTGAACGTCCCTGCAATCCTGCGTTTTCCCCGGCTTCCTGCAGCTCTCCAGCACTGAGCGGTGATGTAATACCCGCTCATTAAGGTCATGTAATATAAACGCGACGCCACACCCATAGGCGTGGCGTCCATATTCATGGCCTTAATGAGAGGTATTACGTCACCGCTCAGCGCTGGAGAGCTGCAGGAAGCCGGGGAGAACGCAGGATTGCAGGGACGTTCAGCGATGGCACGGGGAGGGGTGAGTATGATGGAGGAGAGGACAAGGAGCATGGAGCAGGACGGGGGGGGACAACGGTGGACGGGGGAAGCATGGAGGAGGACGGAGGGGAGAACGGAGGACGGGGAAGCATGGAGCAGGACGGGGGGAGAACGGTGGACGGGGGAAGCATGGAGGAGGACGGGGGGAGAACGGAGGATGGGGGAAGCATGGAGCAGGACGGGGGAGAACGGTGGACGGGGGAAGCATGGAGGAGGACGGGGGGAGAACGGAGGACGGGGAAGCATGGAGCAGAACATGGGGGAGAACGGTGGACGGGGGAAGCATGGAGGAGGACGGGGGGGAGAACGGAGGACGGGGAAGCATGGAGGAGGACAATGAGCATGGAGCAGGACGGGGGGAGGATGGAGGGCACAGAGGAGCACGGAGCAGGACGGGGGGAGAGGATGGAGGGCACAGAGGAGCACGGAGCAGGACGGTGGGGGCACAGGAGGACGGAGAAGGAATGGGGGAGCACAGCGGAGGACGGAGCAGGAGGGGGGAGTACAGAGGAGAATGGGGGAGCACAGAGCTGGATGGGGGAGCAAGGAGCAGGACGGGGGCAGCACAGAGCAGGAGGGCAGTTTATACCCCGGCTTATACACGAGTCAATAAGTTTTCCCAGTTTTTTGTGGCAAAATTAGGGGGGTCGGCTTATACACGGGTCGGCTTATACACGAGTATATACGGTAAGTCAAATTCGCAGCAAAACGGCAGGTGTAAAAAGTTTTACGGATTTGCTGCAGATCTGCTGCCAAAAACGCTGCAGAAAAGGAAATGATGTCAGAAGGAGGAAGAGTGTGTGGGCCGAGAATGTGTGTGGGTGGAATGTACATTCCCCTGACGAAGCCGTCCTTGTAACGGCGACACGCGTTGGGTCCCCCGCCGCTGGGTCCTGCTTCCACCATGGCCGCATCATATGGACCTTTATTCAGCACTTGCCACTATTTGGCTGCATTTTAGGATCCTTCATCCAGGATTTGCTGCACGTGAGCCCATTGTGTCTATTTTTGGCTCTCTGCAGTCACTACATTTATGCACCCTGGGTATACAGGACCCTTGGTATCCTGACATTTTATGCTCAATTATTTCTATGACAGCTTGTTTCTGCCTAATTCGCTTTGTACCACTGGGGTTTTAGGGCACTATTCTCAGGTCAGGGTTCACCTCTAGGTTTTTTAGGTGGGTCATTCTGCCCAGGCTCTTCACATCCATCTTGTAGGGCAATATCATGCTGCAATTTTAGGCTCTTGTTCACACAGGCTCAATTTTGGGCAATTTATATTGGTGTAATTTATTGTGCTTTTCACTAGTGTTATTGTGCATATGCATATGTATATACATTTTTTTGTGGAACATTGCCTTACTTTTGTATTGTATATTGGCCATTGTGATGGTAGCTGACACCATGCGGGGTTTACATTGTTTTTAAATGTTTTTATCTTGTTGTGTCAATAAAATTCCTATTTTCCATTATTATATTATTGTGGTGTGCATTATCTACAGTGGTCTTCTTTTCTCTCTTTTCTGGTTATGACATAAGACCATCTTTTTGCACCCCTTGTGTATTATGATTTGTAATTTTGCTGTGCACCATCATCTCTAGTTAGTGTGTGTGGGTGGAGACTATGTGTGAGCAGACAATATGTGCGTGTCTGTCTGTGTGTGTGCGGCTGTCTGTTCTGTGTGTGTGCAGCTGTGTGCGGGTGTCTGCGTGTGTGTGCAGGTTTCTGCGGCTGTGTGCGGTAACGCTACTGCCGGTACTGTCGATCGCAGCACTGCGGGATCATGCTGACAGATGTCAGCGTGATTCCGCAGCTAACTGGGATCCAAAACAGTGACCTGCGGTAAAAAATCAGGCGTGGTCCGATGAGACTATTTTTCCCATTGGGCTATGTCTGGTGTCACTGATAACAGTGTCAGCAGGTGCCGCTGTTGGGAGAGTAGTATCATCTGCCGGCGCCTGTGCTCACAGTTAAAAAAAAAAGGAAAAATACATACATATTCACATAAAAATAAAAACCATTTAATACTCAGCTCACACCAACCAAATATCTGATGCCCTCGTCTCCTAGAAATAATGTAAAATAATAAACCAACATATACGTCCTGTCCGCCTTAGTCCAGGTAATCCAGATTGTCCCATGGCGATCTCACGTGTAAAACAGTCACATCGGGAGATGTGACCGCTCTACCCGGGCTCCGGCGACACACTGACAGAACCTCATCGCACCCACAGTTACGGCACCGCTGTGTGGGAAAGTTCTCACACAGCGGTAGTGCCGTAAGTGAGAGCACCGGAGCTGAACTCCGGTGAACTCTCACGGTAGCATAGTGATACACTATGGGAGGGACTACCTCCTGTCCGATGTGACTGTTCTACACGTGAGATCGCCGTGGGACACTCGGTAAATGGACTACGTCAGACAGGGAGTATTATATGTTGGTTTATTATTTTATTTTTGTTGCAGGAGAAGAGGGAGTAAGTATGGTTAATTAAGATTCAATAAAGTAAAGGAGTCTGTGTGATTATTTCAAATAAAGGACTGTATTCTGGCTGTGTCTTTATTTACCATGCAACTATAGGATTAGTAATGGATAGGTGTCTTATAGATGCCTCTCCATTACTAAGCTGTGGGCTTGATGTCACCGGACAATACAAAGGTGATTGACATCAACCCCATAAATATTACCCCACTTGCCACCGCCTACAGTGCAAGTGGGAAGAATGAGGCTAAGTGCCAGAATTGGTGCTTCTATAAGATGCACCATTTCTGGGGCGGCTGAGAGCTGATGTTTTTAGCCTGGGGGGTGCCAATATTCATGGCTTCTTCCCAGGCTATTAATATCAGCCCGCAGCTGTCTGCCTAGCCTTTGCTAGTTTGATTTTATAGGGGCACCCCATGTCAGTTTTTTTCTGGGGTTCCCCTGTAAACTAGCCAGTAAAGGTTAAGCAAACATCTGGGAGCTGATATTAATAGCCTGGGAACCTTTATGGCAGAATATTAACATCAGCGCTCAGCCTTTGGCTTTCCCTTTGCTGGTTGTGAAAATAACGCGGGAGCACACGCAATTTTTTTTAAATATTTTGAAAAATGAAACAGATATTGCGTTTCACACAGACTTTGTGTGTGTGAATCCAAACAACCCTGAGAATAGGGAAAAAAAGGGAACAACGCAGCGCACGAGCTAAGTGCAGTAGAAACTGGGTGTAAATTGCACGCCTATATAATTGCACTCACCTAGTCAAAGGCAAAAATGAAGCATTGAAAATGGATCCAACAGGAATCCAAGGGGAACGGTCTGCAGCTCGGCCGACTGGGCACATGGAAAAGGCCCTCAGACATCCGTGGTATAGCAAGGAATATCCCAATATGTAGACGGCGTTCCCATATAGAGATTCTCATAGATGTTATATATAAATATGAGCTTTATTGAGGTAGTAAAAAAATAGTCCTGTAATTTTTTATTACCTCAATAAAGCACATATTTACATATAACATTTATGAGACTCTATACGGGAGCGCTGGTTACATAGTGGGATTTTCCTTGCTATCTAGTGTGTGTGTGTGTGTGTGTGTGTGCACGTGCGGTGTGTGTGTGCACATGTGTGTGTTTGTGTCTTTATTTAACTCCTTATGTACCGTTTTATTAATGACGGTATCTGGCTGACACCTGTTCATTACTAAACCTTGGGCTTGCTGTATATATATATATATATTGTGAGACAGTGAGGATATGTGGTGAATGGGGTGTACATTTCACCTAGGTTCTTTGCTAACTATAAGGGAAATATGTGGCTTTGTAGACCTGGTGGTAGAGAGAGGTCACTACACCTTGCATTCATTGCACACTTGCAGCTTAAACCTGAAGCCAATCAGCTGTTAATTAGGAAGCCAGAAATAGGTGTCTGCGGACACAGTCAGAGAGCTAGTTTAGCCTGGACACAGGGAGGTGTCCTGGCACAAGAAACAGTCTCCAAGAGTGTTAGAGCTGTCTTTAGCCTGGACACAGGGAGGTGTCCCGGCGCATGAAGCAGTCTCTGTGAGAATCCATGCGGATAAGCTACTGAATAGGAGGAGAGCTGTCTCAGTCTGGGTTAGAGGTACCCCGGACACAGGAGTGTCTCTGTGAACCTCCATGCTGACGATTACTGAATAGGAGGGGAGCTGTCTCAGTCTGGGTTAGAGGTACCCCGGACACAGGAGTGTCTCTGTGAACCTCCATGCTGACGATTACTGAATAGGAGGGGAGCTGTCTCAGTCTGGGTTAGAGGTACCCCGGACACAGGAGTGTCTCTGTGAACCTCCATGCTGATGATTACTGAATAGGAGGAGAGCTGTCTCAGTCTGGGTTAGAGGTACCCCGGACACAGGAGTGTCTCTGTGAACCTCCAGGATGATGACTACTGAATAGGAGTGGATCTCTCTCAAGTCTGGACGTCGGGTGGACCTTCAGACATAAGGAGGAGTATCTGGGAAACTCCATACTGGTAACATATATCATATGTGTTGTTTTGGGCCTAGGCTGATAGAGCCGGGTTCCTGATAGAAAGGGAAAAGCTATATAAGTGTAATTAGTGGCTAGACAAGCCTAGGTCTTTTGTTTATGCTTTGTTTTATCTGTGTGCTGTGGACTTTAATAAAACTGGTTGCGGCCAGTTTGTTACCATAATTGCTGTCTGAATGAACTGTTCCGGGCCATTCTGTCTACCCAGACAGCGATCTCAGAGCTAAATCCCCTGGAAATGTTACAATTGGCGGAGAATGCTGGGGCAGCGCAGTGCCTGATACAGTTAGTGCTGGAGTGTGTATGCAGCACAGTGGCGAGAGACAGCATTAAAGGTGAAGTCTATTGAAATAGCAGCAGAAAAAAAAAAAAGTGTGTCAGCAGAAACGTCTGTTTGGAGCAGTCTTGGAGAGACAGTGGCCCTGATAGGGTCTGCAGAGAGAAAATGTATGCACAGCAAAGCTGAACTTGTTGTGAAAATGACTGTGGAATGTGCAGCAGCAAAAGAAAAGTCTGTGGAGCAGTCTTAAAGAGACAGGAGCCCTAATAGACTTTGCAAAAGAAAAAAAAAAGTGTCTGCACAGCAGAGCTGAATTTTTCTATGGAAAAGACTGTAGAGTGTGTATGTCTTGAGTGAAGACTGCCGTTGTTAAGACAGAGAAGTCTGACAGCATGGATGACAGCATGGAGGCGCTGTTTGAACAAATGGCACAAGTTAATGTGCAACATAAAACTGCCGTGGTTGAGACAGATAAGTCCGGCAGTATGAAGGAGCTCATTGAGTACCTGGTCCAGGCCCAGCGGACCATGGAGCTGCAGCACCAGCAGTGCATGCAGCAGTACCAGCAGCAAATCCTGCAGCAGCAGCAGGAGAATAACCGGGTGTTGGAGCAGATTGCAGCTCTCAGCACCTCGTCCCAGAGTAATGTTGTGAAGGCACCTGACTTGTCCGCTGTAAAGAAGGCAGTAAGACGGTCCCTGAAAAAGATGACACCTCGTGATGATGTGGAGGTATATCTCACTAGATTTGAGGAACTGGCAGAGAAGGAGAATCTGCCCCTATCTGAGTGGGCCATGATGGTCGCACCCTATCTGATTGGAGTGCCCCAGGTGGCCTATGCTGACCTGAGCGAGCAGAACAGCCAAGACTATGCCAAGCTGAAAGCGGAGATTCGTACCCGGCTGAGTGTTACGGTGACAGCCCGTGCCAGGGGAGTTCGTGACTGGAGATACAGTTGGGAGTCTGCAGTCAGCGAGCCTGATTATGGAGTTGGAAAGGTGATGGTGAACCGCTACACCCGAGCACGTCCTCCTGAGGACCAGCCGTCTGAGAGGTTGTCACTTCAGAGTTCCCGGACGCTGAACTCTCGCGGTAAGAGCGTTCCAGCTATAGGGGACATATGGGAGGGTGATTGTGGTGGACAGTGTTGGAGATGTCGTGAAATTGCAGCCGGCTGTTCACTAGAGGGGGAGCCTATGTGCCGTGATGTTGGCAGGTCCCTCTCTCCCTGCGCAGAGCCTGTGTGTGTGTCCACCTCAGCCGAAGAGACTGGACCACAGGTGTCCCCGGTGGTTGTAAATGACTGCCCAGCACAGGCCCTCATAGACTCAGAGAGTCCAGTGACTTCCGTATGTGACTTTCCCCGATCTGAGGAGCTCTGGGGGAGAAATGTTTCTGATGGACAGTGTGATGAAGCTCCTATTGAGGGTGCGCAGTCCCGAGGGGCGGAACACAATGCTAGTGGGATGTTAAACTTATATGATAATGATGATGACCATGATAATGATGATGACAATGATGACCATGATGCTGATGCTGATAATGATGATGATGATGATCATGGTAGTGATGATAATACTGATCATAGTCATGATAATGATATTGATAATAATGATGACCGTGATAAAGATGAAATTTCTTTGCAGGTGATGTTGGGAGACGAGGATGGTGGTTCTCGGGAACCGAGTGTCCCTGACCTGCCTGTGTCCTGTGACAATTTTGGGAGAGAGCCGGTGCGAGACCCCACTCTTAAAACGGCACAGGAAAATGTAATTGTTCTGAATGAGGTTCCCCAAGAGCCTGGCTCTGAGGAGAGGTTTCCTCATGCTGCCATGAACAATAACCTATTGTATAGGGACACTGAAGTCCAGGGAGAGGTCGTGAGTCAGCTCCTGGTACCTGAGCTATATGGAGGTATAGTGCTGGGGTTGTCACATAGTCACATACTTGAGGGACCAGATGGTGAAGTTAATGTTGAGGATAACATGTTAACTAAGGTTCCAGATAAAGATGTGAATGGGAATGAGTTGTATAACCCTGACAGTGAGCAAGATGTGAATGAAAATAAATTGTATACTCCTGAAAGTGAGCAGGATGAGAATGAGAATAAATTGTATAACCCTGACAGTGAGCCGGATGTGAATGAAAATGAAGTGTCTAACCCTGAAAGTGAGCCAGATGTGTCTGAGAAAAAGGGGTCAGACAGGGATAGTGGGAGTGATAATGAATCATCTGATGACAATAAAGCAACCAGTGCAAATGAGGAAGGCATGGTAGCAGAAGAGGTTGAGAGTCCTGAGAAGAAGGCTGATGCTGACCTTACAGCCAGACAGAAGATGCCATCTGAGGATGTTTTACAGTTGGAACAAAGAGAGCGACTACTTCCAGCCCAAGAAAGGGAGAGACGAGAGGCTTCCCTGGGGATTGGCAGTAGACGTGCTAAAACAATGAGGGGTAGAGATGACGCTTCTGTTAGCTCACGGCTGAGTGTGAGACCCGGTGGCGGACGAAAAGACAGAGAGTCAGACTCAGAGCTACCAGTAAGCTTGACTGGACGATGGACTCGTGGCCGCAACGACGGTAGGAGTCAGTTCGGGAAAGAAAGGTCGGGTGAGGTGACACCGACACAAGGACAAGGCCAACGTTCTGACCGCTGGGGGCGGGAGAGGCCTAACAAAGAGGTGATATTGCATAGTGCCCAAAATCAACTGAGACGGGGTGACTGGCAGAGGCGACCGAGGGGGATCTCTGGTCGGGTGGCAGGTGTTCGACCCCACAAATTTGAACAGAGGGGGCACTGGGTATGGCCCTCAGGATATGCATGGAGGCATGTGATGGATGGACGGTATGTATCACAGAGGTGGGTGGCCCTGTGATGGAAGCCTGGATATATTTTGGTTCAGCAGATCTACTGCTGAGACTTGTGCTATACATTGGGAGGCTTCCAGGTGACTTGGAGAGCTGGGCGGGTCCAGTCACCTACAAACCCACCCAAGGGGTATGTGTCTAAATACCTAGGATAAAGTTGTATGCAGAGGGGACGGATGGGTAATGCAGCGCTGGCTGGCATCCATTTAATGGATCAGTGTGTATGTTTTGACTGTCCATGTTCCTTCCCCCCAAGCTGACTGGTTACATGACTGTGACATCACACAGTGTGTGTGTGTGTGTGTGTGTGTAAGGGTATAGAAACCTGCTTAATGGAAAATATAGATGAAGCTAATGATGGTTATACTTCAGGTAAAGATGAAGCTGATGTTGGCTATGACTTGAGCTGTGTTCACTGTCTCTTTAGGTTTGTTGACCAGTCCTCCGGTCTGGATGACCAGCCCTCCGGTCTGGAGAAGAGGGGGGGGATATGTGAGACAGTGAGGATATGTGGTGAATGGGGTGTACATTTCACCTAGGTTCTTTGCTAACTATAAGGGAAATATGTGGCTTTGTAGACCTGGTGGTAGAGAGAGGTCACTACACCTTGCATTCATTGCACACTTGCAGCTTAAACCTGAAGCCAATCAGCTGTTAATTAGGAAGCCAGAAATAGGTGTCTGCGGACACAGTCAGAGAGCTAGTTTAGCCTGGACACAGGGAGGTGTCCTGGCACAAGAAACAGTCTCCAAGAGTGTTAGAGCTGTCTTTAGCCTGGACACAGGGAGGTGTCCCGGCGCATGAAGCAGTCTCTGTGAGAATCCATGCGGATAAGCTACTGAATAGGAGGAGAGCTGTCTCAGTCTGGGTTAGAGGTACCCCGGACACAGGAGTGTCTCTGTGAACCTCCATGCTGACGATTACTGAATAGGAGGGGAGCTGTCTCAGTCTGGGTTAGAGGTACCCCGGACACAGGAGTGTCTCTGTGAACCTCCATGCTGACGATTACTGAATAGGAGGAGAGCTGTCTCAGTCTGGGTTAGAGGTACCCCAGACACAGGAGTGTCTCTGTGAACCTCCATGCTGATGATTACTGAATAGGAGGAGAGCTGTCTCAGTCTGGGTTAGAGGTACCCCGGACACAGGAGTGTCTCTGTGAACCTCCAGGATGATGACTACTGAATAGGAGTGGATCTCTCTCAAGTCTGGACGTCGGGTGGACCTTCAGACATAAGGAGGAGTATCTGGGAAACTCCATACTGGTAACATATATCATATGTGTTGTTTTGGGCCTAGGCTGATAGAGCCGGGTTCCTGATAGAAAGGGAAAAGCTATATAAGTGTAATTAGTGGCTAGACAAGCCTAGGTCTTTTGTTTATGCTTTGTTTTATCTGTGTGCTGTGGACTTTAATAAAACTGGTTGTGGCCAGTTTGCTACCATAATTGCTGTCTGAATGAACTGTTCCGGGCCATTCTGTCTACCCAGACAGCGATCTCAGAGCTAAATCCCCTGGAAATGTTACAATATATATATATATATATATATATATAAAGCTCTGGCAATAATTAAGAGACCACTGCACAGTTTTATAAAAATCAGCTTCTCTACAGGTCAGGCAGCCATTACAACAAGGTCAAGCAGCAGACATTGGGGACAACAAAGCTACGGACCGGCAGAGGGCAAAAACTACTCTCCACTGACCGGGATGACTGTCATCTTATTGGAATGTCACTCAGCAACCGCAGGATAACATCAAATGACCTACAAAAGGAATGGCAAAAGGCAGCTGGGGTGAAGTGCACAGCAAGAACAGTTCGTAGCAGACTCCTAGAGGCAGGGCTCAAGTCATGTAAAACTAGAAAAAAGCCTTTCATGAATGAGAAGCAAAGGAGAGCCAGGCTGAAGTTTGTCAAAGAACATAACGATTGGACCATTGAGGACTGGAGTAAGGTAATCTTCTCTGATGAGTCTAATTTTCAGCTTTGTCCAACACCTGGTCGTCTAATGGTTAGAAGGAGACCTGGAGAGGCATACAAGCCACAGTGCTTTGCACCCACTGTGAAATTTGGTGGAGGATCAGTGATGATCTGGGGATGCTTCAGCAAGGCAGGAATTGGGCAGGTTAATCTTTGTGAACGACGTATGAATCAAGCCGCATACAAGGGTATCCTGGAAAAACAGTTAATTTCTTCTGCTCAGGGAATGTTCCTCAACTATGAGGACTGGTTTTTCCAGCAGGACAATGCGCCATGCCACACAGAAAGTCAATCAATGTGTGGATGAAGGACCAAAACATCAAATCCCTGTCATGGCCAGACCAATCTCCAGACCTGAACCCAATGAAAACCTCTGGAATGTAATCAAGAGGAAGATGGATAGTCACAAGCCATCAAACAAAGAACTGCTTAAATTTTTGTACCAGGAGAGGCATAAGGGCACCCAAAAGCAGTGTGAAAGACTAGTGGAAAGCATGCCAAGACGCATGAAAGCTGTGATTAAAAATCACGGTTATTCCACAAAATATTCATTTCTGAACTCTTCCTGAGCTAAAACATTAGAATTGTTTCTAAATGATTATGAACTTGTTTTCTTAGCAGTATTTGAGGTCTGCAAGCACTCCTTTTTTTTGTTATTTTGACCATTTTTCATTTTCTGAAAATAAATATAAAATTTATTGCTTGGAAATTCGGAGACATGTTGTCAGTAGTTTATAAAATAAAAGAGCAATTTACATTTTACTCAAAAATATACCTATAAAGAGAAAAATCAGACAAACTGAAAATTTTGCGGTGGTCTCTTAATTTTTGCCAGAGCTGTATATATATATACAGTATATATAGAGAGATTTTCACTTATATTTGTTTAGTGTGTGTAAACATTATACATTTGAATATGGTATGTAATGATATTATGGTCTTCAATGGAGAATGAAAAAGAAGAGGTTGAACAAGGAAATGACATCACAATTCTTTTTTTTTTTAAATATATCTTTAGCTTACAAAAACGCATACAAATCTGCATGAAAAACCATATCAAATCCGCATCAAAACCGCGTGGAATTTCAACTGCGTTTTCTGCCAAGAGATGTAGAATCCGCGCAGAAATATCCCAGGCAAATTCGCAACGTGCGCACATAGCCTTAGAGGTTGGGCTTATCGACTCCACAGCCACAAGAAAAACTGTCTAGTCTCATAAGTTTGTTCAGCGTTTCATCCGATTTTTATCAGAGTGCCATCTGAGTTTGGTTCAAGTTTCATCAGTTTGTCTCAGATGAGAAAAGTTTCTCTACCTTCTATCCCTGTGAAAACGGAATACACCCTTGAATGGCATTCGAGTGCTATCCGATTTTTATCATGGACTTATAGACTTGTATTACCAATATTGATCTGACACTTGGTTCAATATCAAGCATATCTCCATGATTTTGAGCAGACCGCTCTGTCTGCAAAAATAATCGGACATATCAGTGGCCTATAGACTATAATAGATACGAGTGCTGTCTGTAAAAAACAAGGCTAGAACTTGTACGCCAATAAAAAAAACTGACGTCTGAATGAGCCTTTAGACTGCAAAGATCTGTTTCTTTCTGTTCAAATTGGTATCGATATGACTTGTTTTGTTGAGCCAAGTCTTCTAGGCTTGTCTCTTTCCTCTGTTGGCCTCTATACCACTTACTACCCAACTCCGCCTGTTCTGACCTGTGTACCATTTGATTACTATTTCTGCCTGCAACTTTGTTTGCTGTGTTCATCTTCATGCCACTCATTACCAATGTAAACTATTTTGGGACAGTGACCTGGGATTGCTATATGTGAAAATCTGCACCACCTGCAGGGGTTAACGGTATAGAAAACATGATCCTTCACTGTTCGCTCCCTGATTTAGCCCTAATTAAAACCCATTTGGGAACCATTGCATCTCCTGGTGGCCTTTAGGTGTGACAAAATGTGGCAATGCACCCAGTGACATCTGTAATATTATGGAGAAGGGGAGAAGGAATTTGAAGGTCACAAGGGGGCATGTTATGAATGTGCTAAAAATGGTTTCTGAGCAGAGGCTCCCTCTGGTGGTTACTGACAGTACTGAACCTTTCAGCGAGGAGTGGCAATCTGGGATCACGGACTGGTCTGATATAAGGGAGGTTCCCTCCCATGATGGTTGCCGGTGATCAATTGTTCTTGTCTCAATTGTGGTTCCTGGTTCATTTGGAAGCTTGCTGAGTCTTGCCTGCATCTTCTGCTATCAGATAAGATATTTTCTGCTTTTATTTTTGTGCTTGCTGTTTGCATTGTTCCCTGCACTTCTGTGGAGGTCAGCCAGGTCCCCTCCGGGGGGCTTATGCTCCTCTCAGTTTATCTGGAGCCACTGTTGTTTGTTCATTTGCTTTTTCCTGTTTTTTCAGTGGCTGCGGCTTAGTTTTGTTACACCAGAGAACTGATTTAGGTGGTAGAGGTTGTGTGATCTCAGGTGTTTTTGCAATCAGTAGAGCTGGTATTTTTTAGAGTTTTTTTTAGATTGCAGTGAGTATCCTTTCCTGTACTTTTCTGTCTTGACAGATTGGGCCCCAGCGTTTGCTCATTCTATTTTCTGTCTGTGTCCGTGTTTCTTCTTGTCTAACCGCCATTTCATGTTTGGGGGCTTCCTATTTTCTTTGGGGATCTGCTTCGGGGCAGATAGCTTTCATCTTTCTGCCTTTAGGTGTAGTTATCTCTCAGGCTGTGACGAGGCGTCTAGGATCAACGTAGGAACGCTCCACGGCTACCTCTAGTTGTGTGGTTAGTTCAGGTTACTGCAATCCAATAGGTTCCAGCCTCTCTGGTGTATTGCCGTTTTTGCTTACTCTCCTCAGCTACTAAAACATAACAGGGGCATTCTCTGCGTCTGGAGGAGAGAAGGTTTTTGCACCAACATAGAAGAGGATTCTTTACTGTTAGGGTAGTGAGAATCTGGAATTCCTTGCCTGAGGAGGTGGTGATGGCGAACTCAGTCGAGGGGTTCAAGAAAGGCCTGGATGTCTTTCTGGAGCGTAACAATATTGTGTCTTACAGTTATTAGGTTCTTTAGAAGGACGTAGATCTGGGGATTTATTCTGACGGAATATACGCTGAACTGGATGGACAAATGTCTTTTTTCGGCTTTGCTAACTATGTTACTATGTTAGAAGTAAAAGAGTAGGTTGGTTTAACCCCTTAACCCCAAGGGTGGTTTGCACGTTAATGACCAGGCCAATTTTTACAATTCTGACCACTGTCTCTTTATGAGGTAATAACTCAATAACGCTTCTATGGATCCTGGTGATTCTGATATTGTTTTCTCATGACATATTGTACTTCATGTTAGTGGTAAAATTTCTTTGATATAACTTGCGTTTATTTGTGAAAAAACATAAATTTGGTGAAAATTTTGAAAATTTCGCCATTTTCCAACTTTGAATTTTCATGCCCTTAAATTACACAGATATGTCACACAACATGCTTAATAAGTAACATTTCCCACATGTTTACTTTACATCAGCACAATTTTGGAACCAAAATTTTATTTTGTTAGGAAGTTATAATGGTTAAAATTTGACCAGCGATTTCTCATTTTTACAACACCATTTTTTTAGGGACCACATCACATTTGAAGTCACTTTGAGGTGTCTTTATGATAGAAAATACCCAAAAGTGACACCATTCTAAAAACTGCACCCCTGAAGGTGCTCAAAACCACATTCAAGAAGTTTATTAACCCTTCAGGTGCTTCACAGGAATTTTTTGAATGTTTAAAAAAAATGAACATTTACTTCAGGTCCAATTTTTTTTATTTTCCCAAGGGTAACAGGAGAAATTGGTCCCCAAAAGTTATAGTGCAATTTGTCCTGAGTATGCTGATATACCATATGTGCAGGTAAACCACTGTTTGGGCGCATGGCAGAGCTCGAAAGGGAAGGAGCGCCGTTTGACTTTTTCAACGCAAAATTGGCTGGAATTGAGATCAGACGCTATGTCGCGTTTGGAGAGCCCCTCATGTGCCCAAACAGTGGAAACCCCAACAAGTGACACCATTTTGTAAACTAGACGCCCTAAGGAACTTATGTAGATGTGTGGTGAGAACTTTGAACCCCTAAGTGCTTCACAGAAGTTTATACCGTACAGCCGCAAAATTAAAAAAATCATATTTTTTCCACAAAAATTATCTTTTCACCCCCAATTTTTATTTTCCAAAGGGTAACAGGGCTCCAAAAGTTATTGTACAATTTGTCCTGAGTACACTGATACCCCATATGTGCGGTAAACCACTGTTTGGGCGCATGGCACAGCTTGGAAGGGAAGGAGCGCAGTTTGACTTTTTCAAAGCAGAATTGGCTGGAATTGAGATCAGACGCCATGTCGCGTTTGGAGAACTCCTGATGTGCCAAAACAGTGGAATCTCCCCAATTCTAACTCCAACCCTAACCCCAACATAACCCAACATACCCCTAACCCTAACCCCAACCCCAACACTAACCACTAACTGTAAATGTTGATTTTGAAGCTCTTACTGGTGATTTGATAGGCTTACATAAAAACCTCACAAAAACGTGGTGGAATGTAAAAAGCCTTGAAGAGTATAAGAAATTAAATCTGGTACCACGTGGTCTTAGGGTACAAATTTTCCCTGCATGGGAAGTTGCCCCTGATTTCAAAATAATGAGGGAGCAGGGTCTCCAGAAGTGTTCCTTTCTGCTTATTGCCATGTTGATTAATCATGATCGGGCCTTGTTGTCCCAGCTTAGGGATGAGATGAGGAGTAAAGAAGGCGATTTAGATAAATATGATAAAAAAGATAAAGTTGACCCTTTCAAGGAGAGGTTGAGACTAGTCATTGACCGGTTTGAAAAAGACATTATTAATGGTAAAAAGTCCAAATTTCAGAGGGATAAAGCAGACTTTATTGAACAAAGAACCTATAGATGGTCGCATCATGGCAATAGACGTGGCAAAACTAATAATAACATGAGAAGGGATGAGGCCTTTGAGAAATCCAATTCTGCCTCAAGTGATTTTTTATCATCCGACACAAGCGAGCGCGAAAGTGGAACAGACGGGGCAGAAGGAAATCAGCAAATAAAAAAGAAAAAGATGGGACGCTACAGGGACTGGTCCCCCAGTTTCAAGAGAGTCACACGCCACAACAACCGGAGGCGCTAACAGAGACTGACAAACAACAAGATGAAGTGGGTGGTAAGTCAGATGAGTTGAGAATAATTAATCTTACTATCTATACATTGACACCAATGGAAAATATTGTTTTGTCTAAGGGCCTTTCATTTTCACCAATGAACACCCTTGATAAGTTTGAACTTACTAAGGATCTTTACCTCTTCTGTAGGCAATTAACCTTCAAAATGCTATATCATAACCCGTCTTCAGTCGATAATGTACTGAAAGTGACAGACAGGCACTACGAGATCTGATTGACCTCCTGGAAGAAAACAAAACTGACCAAGGTAGGCGGAAATTCATTGGGAGGCTGCCTTCACAGGCAACTCCATAATTTTCCTTGTTTCCAGCTATACAGATCTTTTTTGATAAAACGAGTCTGGATATTCAAAAGTTGAGAACTAATAAGCATGGTCAGAACAATCTTTCAAGAGAGGAGAGGAGGGCTTTGTCTAAATTAAGAAATAATGATCAATTCGAGATAAAACAAGCAGACAAGGGAGGGAATTTAGTCTTATGGCCCAAAGATATGTATATGGAAGAAGCCAAACGTCAGCTCAGTATCAAAAAACATTATCAAGTGTTACCATCAGACCCTACGGAGGTCTTTAAGTCTCAACTTAACAAACTTCTGCATAGAGCATGTACATATGGGATTATAAATAAAAAAGAAATAGATTTTCTCACAGCCAAATTTCCCAAAGTACCTACACTATATATGGTACCAAAAATCCATAAATCCCTAACTACACCTCCAGGGAGACCTATTGTGTCAGGAATTGGGGCGCTGTATGAGAAAACTTGCATATATGTGGATTTTTTCTTGCAGCCTTTAGTCCAGAGATTGGACTCATATATACAAGACTCATCACATCTAATACAATGTTTGGAACCGTTAAAACCATCTGAAGAAATCATCTTAGCAACACTTGACGTAGAAGCATTATACACCAATATTATGCATGAGAGAGGCATCTCGGCTGTGGCGTATTTTTTGGACATCTACACCACAGGTAACAGAGGACAAGACACCTTCATCTTGGATTTGCTTAGATTGGTCTTGGAGAAGAGTTATTTTGTATTTGATAGGGTTTTTATAAACAGGTGTCAGGTACTGCAATGGGCGCGAGATGCGCGCCTTCGTATGCAAATTTTTACATGGGATGGTGGGAGCAGACTGTGGTACAACATATGCCAGTCTTCAAAAATCATGTGTACAAATGGTATCGATTTATTGACGATATTCTCGTCTTATGGAAGGGGACTAGGGCGGAATTGGAACTCTTCATTGAGGAACTGAATTCAAATAATTTGAATATTTATTTGACTTCTTGTATCTCTACTAGCTCGGTAAATTTCCTTGATCTCACTATCAAGACACAAAAAAGGAAAATTACTACCTCACTCCATCGGAAGAGCACAGCGACTAATAACTTTCTTCACTATACTAGTTTCCACCCGGCCCATCTGAAAAATGGCATTCCGAAGGGACAATTCTTGCGAATAAGAAGAAACTGCACTGAAACTGAGGACTTTAATAAGTCGCGTCTACTTACCAATCGTTTTTTGGAACAAGGTTAACCCCGAAATATCATCTCCAAGGCTTATGAACATTCCAGAAGCTCTGTACGGGAAAATATCCTGAAACCACGGGTGTTATGTTACGGTAGCTGAGGAGTGCAGGTAAAAAAGGAAATACACCAGAGCAGTTGGAATCTATGAGATTGCAGTACCCTGACTAACCACCACAACTAGAGGCAGCCGTGGAGCGTTCCTACGATGGTCCTAGACGCCTCGTCACAGCCTGAGAAACTAACTACACCTAAAGATAGAAATAGGAAAGCTATCTGCCCCGGAGCAGAACCCCAAAGATAATAGAAAGCCCCCAAACATGTAATGGCGGTTAGACAAGAGGAAACACCGACACAGAAAGAAAATAGCACGAGCAAACGCTGGGGCCCAAACCATCTAAATAGAAAAGGACAGGAAGGGCACCCACTGCAATCCCAGAAAACCCTGAAAAACACCAACTCTACTAATTTCAAAATCACCTGAGATCACACGACCTCTACCACCTAAATTAGTTCTCTGGTGTAACAAAAACAGCAGCCACTGAAAAAACTGCAAAAAGCAAAAGTACAAAACACAGTGGCTGGACTAAACTGAGAGGGCAAAAGCCCCCGGAGGGACCCAGAAGGCCCCCACAGAAGTGCAGGACAAAATGCAAAAATATAGCAAAAACACAAAATAAGAAATTGTCTTATCTGATAGCAGGAGATGCAGACACGACACAGCAGGCTACAAGGGAAACTGGAAAGAAGGATTCAGACCAGAACAATTGATCACCGGCAACCCTGATGGGAAAATGATTCCCTTAAATAAGACCAATCAGTAACACCTGATTCCCAATCCTCACTAGTACCGCTTGTAACCACCAGAGGGAGCCTCTGCTCAGAACTCATCTCAAACCCATTCACAACAGTACCCCCCCTTGAGGAGGGGTCACCGAACCCTCATTTGAGCAACCAGGTCGGTCAGGATGAGTTCTATGATACGCACGGATAAGTCTCCTAGCATGGATGTCCGAAGCAAACACCCAAGAATTATCTTCCTGACCATAACCTCTCCATTTAACCAAATACTGGAGTCTTCGTCTAGAAAAACGAGAATCCAATATTTTCTCAACCACATACTCCAGATTGCCCTCAACCAAAACAGGGTCAGGAGGCACAGCAGCAGGAACCACTGGCTCAAAAACCTCTTCAACAAGGACTTGTGGAACACGTTATGGATCTTAAATGTCCCTGGAAGAAGCAAACGAAAAGAAACAGGATTAATAATCTCCATGATCTTATAAGGTCCAATGAACCTAGGCTTAAATTTAGGAGATGCTACTCTCATAGGAATATTCTTTGAGGACAACCAGACCAAGTCCCCCACTTTAAACCGAGGACCATCAGTCCTATGCCGGTTAGCAAACCGCTGGGCCTTCTCCTGAGAGAGGGACAACCTCTCCACTACCTGGTCCCAAATCTGCTGCATACGCTCAACAACAGAGTCAACACCTGGACAGACAGAAGCCTCCGTCTGTCCTGAAGAAAATCGAGGGTGAAACCCAGAATTACAGAAAAACGGAGACATCAAAGTGGCAGAGCTAGCCCTATTATTAAGAGCAAACTCAGCCAAAGGCAAAAAAGAGACCCAGTCATCCTGATCAGCAGACACAAAGCATCTTAGATAAGTCTCCAATGTCTGGTTTGTTCTCTCAGTTTGACCATTGGTCTGAGGATGAAATGCCGAGGAGAAAGACAATTGAACACCCAGTTTAGAACAAAAAGTCCTCCAAAATCTGGAAACAAACTGGACTCCTCTGTCAGACACAATGTTCTCAGGAATGCCGTGTAAACGAACCACGTGCTGAAGGAACAACGGCACCAATTCAGAGGAGGAAGGCAACTTAGGTAATGGCACAAGATGTATCATTTTGGAAAACCTATCACAAATTACCCAGATGGTGGTCATTCTCTGAGAAACAGGAAGATCGGAAATGAAATCCATAGAGATATGGGTCCATGGTCTCTTGGGCACAGGCAATGGCATCAACAAACCACTAGAGCGAGAGCAAGGCTTGGAGCGAGAGCAAGTCCCGCAGGACTGCACAAATTCCCTGACATCGCGAGACAAGGTAGGCCACCAAAAGGACCGACTAACCAAGTCTCTGGTACCAAAAATTCCGGGATGCCCAGCCAATGCGGAACAATGAATCTCAGACATCACACTCTTTTTCCATTGGTCCGGGACAAACAATTTTCCAACAGGGCAGCGCTCGGGCCTATCCTCCTGACACCCCTCCAGAGCAAGTCTCAAATTAGGCGAGATGGCGGAAAGAACTACACCCTCCTTCAAAATAACAGAGGGATCAGATAGCTCAGGAGAGTCCGCAAGGAAACTCCTCGAGAGGGCATCCATGCTAGGAGACTTATCCGTGCGTATCATAGAACTCATCCTGACCGACCTGGTTGCTCAAATGAGGGTTCGGTGACCCCTCCTCAAGGGGGGGTACTGTTGTGTTACGGTAGCTGAGGAGTGCAGGTAAAAAAGGAAATACACCAGAGCAGTTGGAATCTATGAGATTGCAGTACCCTGACTAACCACCACAACTAGAGGCAGCCGTGGAGCGTTCCTACGATGGTCCTAGACGCCTCGTCACAGCCTGAGAAACTAACTACACCTAAAGATAGAAATAGGAAAGCTATCTGCCCCGGAGCAGAACCCCAAAGATAATAGAAAGCCCCAAACATGTAATGGCGGTTAGACAAGAGGAAACACCGACACAGAAAGAAAATAGCACGAGCAAACGCTGGGCCCAAACCATCTAAATAGAAAAGGACAGGAAGGGCACCCACTGCAATCCCAGAAAACCCTGAAAAACACCAACTCTACTAATTTCAAAATCACCTGAGATCACACGACCTCTACCACCTAAATTAGTTCTCTGGTGTAACAAAAACAGCAGCCACTGAAAAAACTGCAAAAAGCAAAAGTACAAAACACAGTGGCTGGACTAAACTGAGAGGGCAAAAGCCCCGGAGGGGACCCAGAAGGCCCCCACAGAAGTGCAGGACAAAATGCAAAAATATAGCAAAAACACAAAATAAGAAATTGTCTTATCTGATAGCAGGAGATGCAGACACGACACAGCAGGCTACAAGGGAAACTGGAAAGAAGGATTCAGACCAGAACAATTGATCACCGGCAACCCTGATGGGAAAATGATTCCCTTAAATAAGACCAATCAGTAACACCTGATTCCCAATCCTCACTAGTACCGCTTGTAACCACCAGAGGGAGCCTCTGCTCAGAACTCATCTCAAACCCATTCACAACACACGGGTGAGAACAAAGCTAACATTTTGAATATAATCACCAAGTTTAATAATCAGTGGGGTGACATTTATAGAATCCTTAATAACAATTGGGGTATCCTTTTAAGTGAACCCAAGTTAAAACACTACATTTCAGAGAAGCCTAGACTGATAGCGAGAAGAACTATGAATCTTAAGGATTCCCTCACACATAGTAATTTTAGACATCCAATTGCAAAAATCAGATGTGGGAATCAAATTAAGGGATCTTTCCCATGTGGGAATTGTTCTGTGTGCCCTTTGAGGTTATCTGGGGAAAGTCTTATGGTGCCCCATCTAACCACTCAGATACGATCTCGAGCCTATTTCAATTGCCGCTCACGCAATCTGGTGCAACAAGGTGTATGTGGGACAAACCACTCAAGAATTACGGAGGAGGGTTCAACAACACCTTTCTAATATAACCACGGCGAGAACCGATGAAATTAAAGGCAAACAGGTTACATCAGTGGCAACCCATTTTCTGGAAGTTCACAACAGTAACCCTAAGGGACTTCGAGTCATGGGACTTGAAGGAGTACAAATCGACATTATTGGGGGTGAGCAACAGAGGAACTCTTGATACGGGAATCCAAGTGGATTTACAACCTAAAAAGCTTGGCACCCATGGGCTTAAATGAAGAACTTCTGTACACTGGTTATTACAAAGTGATTTAAAATTTATGCTGATCTAAATTTTTTTGACTTGTGAACCATGTGCAGGAGTTTGATCTGAGATTTTGTCTAGATGTCTGACAGATTTTCCTCCTTTTTTTGATTCTTGTTTGGGTCGAGACATGTTCAACCACTTCCTGTTATGAAATGACTTACTATCAACTTGTCGTCTTCGTTGATGGAAGTGAAAAACCGCCTGTGAATTTCATCATTTGTTGAAAAATGACTTAAAGATTTAAGAACTTACCTTCACCATTTTGTCCCGATGGGACTCATAAAGGGGAACTCTTTAATACATTGCCTGTTGTACACCCAGAATGATCCTTATCCATCTTTATGATGTTTTTTTTTTTTTCTTTTTTGCCATGTGCATATTGGTTATAAATCTAGCTGATCCTGTGATCACTTCATTATCTTAAGCTGTAACCTAATTATGGTGACATCGTAGTCGTAGTAGTTACTTTAAGGAACTTTCCAATAAATTTGAATTGGCGTAATACAACATACTTGTGTGTTAGATATTTAGGAATAAAATGAGTAGTGGGTGCGGTGAATATCCACATCAGCATAGACAATAATGTTGTGTTTTTTGCTTCTCACTGTATGTAGTGATTTATGACATTTTCCAATGTGGACTTAACTTCAGGCATTGTGTACCACAAAGGGCACTGTTTACATCAGACACATGCGCAATGTACTTGAGTAGTGTTTTTGCTATATGTTACGAAAGTTTGTGATGTTGGAATGATGATGCGTCGCCATCATTATACTGTTAAATTGTTTTACAATATACACTCGTGTAATTTGACATACTATGCATCATTAGTGATGCGCTGTGTGCCTGACGCATGCGCAGTTTATTTGAGCGGCGCTCTGTCATGGGTGTATCGCCACGAGGATCGTCGCGATTACACACTCTGACTTCTCACAGCTGAGTTGCTGTTTCTTTGTGTTTGGTAATGAGGGAGTTAATTTTACCTAGCTCTTTGCTAAGACTAGGTCCAGCCTCGCCCGGCTGCTTTTGATTATGATCTAATTAGATTCCTTCATATACCTGCCAGTCTGCTTGTTAGATGCCGGTGAAAGCATTCATGTAGTCTAGCAGACTGGATCGGTTCTGAGAATATTTAAGCTAAGAGCTCCTTAGTTGTTTTTACTCTTACAGCTTATAGTTTATCTCTGAGACCTTAGGTGTTCCTACTGTGTGTGAGTGTTGTATGTAAGACTTTATTTACTTTATTTCTTGTCTTTTTTGTATGTCTTTCTGTTCATTAACCGTTACCTGTTCATTCCCTTTGGTGGTAATCAGGGTCCTTCTTAGGACTAGATTACAGTTGGCAGGGATTGATAGGAGACAGGGTTTACGCTGGTGGCCTGGACCTCTGTACCTTTAACAGTACCTCCAGGTAGAGGGATTAGTTAGGACCCCAGTTTAGGGTCAGCATAGACCCCGGTCACCCTCTAGCCGGAGACAGCGTATAACGGATTCCGTATTGACCCACTGGACATTGTCAGGTAATTCTATGTTATCATATATCTATGCGCATGTTATATAGTATGTTGCCCTTTTGATATAGATTACTGACATCACATATATATATATATATCTGCTATACAGCGTGACATTTTCACCGGCCATACTAAAGATTCTCCCCAGCTGTCATGGATCCAGTAGCCCAGCTGGCCCGGCAGTTGCAGGGGTTGTCCATGGAGTTTGCAGACATTAAGTCCAAGGTTTTGTCTCCCCCGGAGCAAACCAGATCTGAACCTAAGGTTGCTCTCCCGGACAGGTTCACTGGTGGGCGGGACAAATTTTTTACTTTCCGGGAGGCATGTAAATTGTACTTTCGGCTGCGGCCTCGGTCATCTGGGAGTGAAGAGCAGAGGGTGGGAATTGTTATCTCACTCTTACAAGGGGACCCTCAATCTTGGGCGTTCTCTATTCCTCCAGGCTCCCCAGATCTCCAGTCAGTGGATCGATTTTTTACTGCCCTGGGTCTGGTATATGATGATCCGGATCGAGTTTCCCTTGCTGAAACAAAGTTACGTAAAATACGGCAAGGAAATCGTCCAGCGGAGGAATATTCTTCTGAGTTTCGTAGATGGGCCACAGATACTCAGTGGAATGACCCAGCTCTTAGGAGCCAGTTTTGTCAAGGGTTGTCTGACAAATTAAAGGATGTGTTGGCTCAGTATGATTCTCCTCCATCACTGGAGGCTGCTATGGCCCTCGCTATTCGCATTGATAGACGAATTCGGGGAAGACGCGAGGTAACTCCGCCTCCCGTGATGACTCCACCTACTACTAAAGTCCCTTATTACTGAGGTTCCCCATGTCTGTTCTGAGGAACCCATGCAGTTGGGAGGGACATCTTTTTGTAGGAGGGAATCGGCGGTGCGCCGCAATACTAGAAGGTGTTTCTTTTGCGGGAGAGAGGGACATTTTGTTGGGGGGTGTCCATCCCGGGCCTCTTTGAGCAAAGGAGTTAACCTGGGAGTGTGTATTTCATCCCCAAATCCCTCTCAGTTTCTCGTGCCTGCGGAGGTGGTGATTGGTACTAGAACTGAGAGGATTTCTGTTTTTCTTGATAGTGGGTCCGGGGCTAATCTGGTGGACGCTCGGTTTGCCCAGGCGCATGGTATGCAACTGAGTGTATTGGCCAAACCGGTCCCTATAGTCTCTATTGATTCTAGACCTCTCGGTCAAGGTAGCTTGGTACAAGCTGTTCATAACATAGATCTTCGAGTAGGGGCAATACATAAAGAGCAATTGTCTTGTTATGTGTTGGAGGGTCTACCTACTCCTATTGTGTTGGGACTTCCTTGGTTGGCTAAACATAACCCAGTGATTGATTGGCAATCCAGAAAGATAAGCCAGTGGGGTGAATTTTGCAGGAATAACTGCATGAGCACGGTCATCGGTGCGGTTGTGCCTAGGACTTTGTCTCCTTTTCTGGAGGACTTTGGGGAGATGTTCTCAGAGGAGGGGTGTAAAGAGTTACCTCCTCATCGCGCATATGACTGCTCAATAAAGTTGCTTCCTGATGCCTTATCTCGTACTTTCCCAGGGGCCGGGAAGACGGATGATCCGGTTCCTATTCCTCAGGAGGGAGTTGTAGTGTCAGCTGTATGCTCTGAGCTTGAGGGGGAGGTATTGGGGGCTCAGGGGGACGCCCCTGTGGGACTTCCAGGGAGACTGATAGTTCCAGATCGGTTAAGACTGAAGGTTACGGGGAACCGTTACAAACGGATGGCTGATAGGGGGAGAGTTTCTGGTCTAGATCTGAAGGCGAACGATCTGGTTTGGTTGTCTACCAGGAATATAAAACTTAAAGTTTCCTCCTGGAGGTTGGGTCCCAGATTCATCGGGCCGTACAGGATCAGTTCCATAATTAATCCTGTGGCATTTCGTCTGGACCTCCCTCCTACGTTTAAAATTCATAATGTGTTTCACAAGTCATTACTTAAAAAGTATGTGGCACCAGTCATACCGTCACCTCTACCTCCTCCTTCAGTGGTGGTCAATGATAACGTGGAATTTCATGGGTCGAAAATCATTGACTCACGTCTCAGTCGCCGATCCCTTCAGTACTTGGTTCATTGGAGGGGGTATGGTCCTGAGGAGAGGACGTGGGTCCCTGCGTCTGATGTTAACGCAGATCGATTGGTTCGGACCTTTCACACAACTCACCCGGGCAGACCTGGCCCTGAGGGTCCGGAGTCCCCTCGTAGAGGGGGGGGTACTGTCATGGGTGTATCGCCACGAGGATCGTCGCGATTACACACTCTGACTTCTCACAGCTGAGTTGCTGTTTCTTTGTGTTTGGTAATGAGGGAGTTAATTTTACCTAGCTCTTTGCTAAGACTAGGTCCAGCCTCGCCCGGCTGCTTTTGATTATGATCTAATTAGATTCCTTCATATACCTGCCAGTCTGCTTGTTAGATGCCGGTGAAAGCATTCATGTAGTCTAGCAGACTGGATCGGTTCTGAGAATATTTAAGCTAAGAGCTCCTTAGTTGTTTTTACTCTTACAGCTTATAGTTTATCTCTGAGACCTTAGGTGTTCCTACTGTGTGTGAGTGTTGTATGTAAGACTTTATTTACTTTATTTCTTGTCTTTTTTGTATGTCTTTCTGTTCATTAACCGTTACCTGTTCATTCCCTTTGGTGGTAATCAGGGTCCTTCTTAGGACTAGATTACAGTTGGCAGGGATTGATAGGAGACAGGGTTTACGCTGGTGGCCTGGACCTCTGTACCTTTAACAGTACCTCCAGGTAGAGGGATTAGTTAGGACCCCAGTTTAGGGTCAGCATAGACCCCGGTCACCCTCTAGCCGGAGACAGCGTATAACGGATTCCGTATTGACCCACTGGACATTGTCAGGTAATTCTATGTTATCATATATCTATGCGCATGTTATATAGTATGTTGCCCTTTTGATATAGATTACTGACATCACATATATATATATATCTGCTATACAGCGTGACACGCTCTTATCATATGTTCTAAAATTCTAAAAATCTATGACAACAGATTGATGTTGTGGTGTTATCCTTATATTGTTGCGATGAATCGTATTATGCGCGTGTGCTGTTTGGTATGCTCTACACCACTGCTGATGCGATGTGTGCCTGACGCATGCGCAGTTAACTTGAGTGGCGTTCTACCCACTTCATACACTCTATGATAGTACCGGAAATGTTCAGATACGATCGTGCACTAGCTCCCTCCAGCTGGTAAGAATTGCTTCATTTATCGATGTGTGTCTGACGCATGTGCAGTTAACTTGAGTGGCGTTCTACCCACTTCATACACTCTATGATAGTACCGGAAATGTTCAGATACGATCATGCACTAGCTCCCTCCAGCTGGTAAGAATTGCTTCATTTATCGATGTGTGTCTGACGCATGTGCAGTTAACTTGAGTGGCGTTCTACCCACTTCATACACTCTATGGTAGTACCGGAAATGTTCAGATATGAACGTGCACTAGCTCCCTCCAGCTGGTAAGAATGTCATGGGTGCATCGCCACGAAGATCGTCGCGATTGCACATTCTGACTTCTCACAGCTGAGCTGCTGGTTCTTTGTGTTTGGTAATGAGAGAGTTAATTTTACCTAGCTCTTTGCTAAGACTAGGTCCAGCCTCGCCCGGCTGCTTTTGATTATGATCTAATTAGTTTCCTTTATATTCCTGCCAGTCTGGGTGTTTGATGCCGGTGAAAGCATTCATATAGTTTAGCAGACTGGAGCGGTTCTGAGAATACTTAAGCTAAGAGCTCCTTAGTTTTTTTTACTCTTACAGCTTATAGTTTATCTCTGAGACCTTAGGTGTTCCTACTGTGTGTGAGTGTTGTATGTAAGACTTTATTTACTTTATTTCTTGTCTTTCTTGTATGTCTTTCTGTTCATTAACCGTTACCTGTTCATTCCCTTTGGTGGTATTCAGGGTCCTTCTTAGGACTAGAATACAGTTGGCAGGGATTGATAGGAGACAGGGTTTACGCTGGTGGCCTGGACCTCTGTACCTTTAACAGTACCTCCAGGTTGAGGGATTAGTTAGGACCCCAGTTTAGGGTCAGCTTAGACCCCGGTCACCCTCTAGCCGGAGACTGCGTATAACGGATTCCGTTTTGACCCACTGGACTTTCTGTCAGGTAAATCTATGTTATCATATAGCTATGCGCATGTTATATAGTATGTTGCCCTTTTGATATAGATTATTGTCATCACATATATATATCTGCTATACAGCGTGACATTTTCACCGGCCTATACTAAAGATTCTCCCCAGCTATCATGGATCCAGTAGCCCAGCTGGCCCGGCAGTTGCAGGGATTGTCCATGGAGTTGGCAGACATTAAGTCCAAGGTTTTGTCCCCCGGAGCAAACCAGATCTGAACCTAAGGTTGCTCTCCCGGACAGGTTCACTGGTGGGCGGGACAAATTTTTTACTTTCTGGGAGGCATGTAAATTGTACTTTCGGCTGCGGCCTCGGTCATCTGGGAGTGAAGAGCAGAGGGTGGGAATTGTTATCTCGCTCTTACAAGGGGATCCTCAATCTTGGGCGTTCTCTATTCCTCCAGGCTCCCCAGATCTCCAGTCAGTGGATCGATTTTTTACTGCCCTGGGTCTGGTATATGATGATCCGGATCGAGTTTCCTTTGCTGAAACAAGGTTACGTAAAATACGGCAAGGAAATCGTCCAGCGGAGGAATATTCTTCTGAGTTCCGTAGATGGGCAACAGATACTCAGTGGAATGACCCAGCTCTTAGGAGCCAGTTTTGTCAAGGGTTGTCTGACAAATTAAAAGATGTGTTGGCTCAGTATGATTCTCCTCCATCACTGGAGGCTGCTATGGCCCTCGCTATTCGCATTGATAGACGTCTTCGGGAAGACGCGAGGTAACTCCGCCCCCCGTGATGACTCCACCTACTACTAAAGTCCCTTATACTGAGGTTCCCCTGGTCTGTTCTGAGGAACCCATGCAGTTGGGAGGGACATCATTTTTTAGGAGGGAATCAGCGGTGCGCCACAAGACTAGAAGGTGTTTCTTTTGCGGGAGAGAGGGACATTTTGTTGGGGGGTGTCCATCCCGGACCTCTTTGAATCAAGGAGTTAACCTGGGAGTGTGTATTTCGTCCCCAAATCCCTCTCAGTTTCTCGTGCCTGCGGAGGTGGTGATTGGTACTAGAACTGAGAGGATTTCTGTTTTTCTTGATAGTGGGTCCGGGGCTAATTTGGTGGACAATCGGTTTGCCCAGGTGCATGGTATGCAACTGAGTGTATTGGCCAAACCGGTCCCTATACTCTCTATTGATTCTAGACCTCTTGGTCAAGGTAGCTTGGTACAAGCTGTTCATAACATAGATCTTCGAGTAGGGGCAATACATAAAGAGCAATTGTCTTGTTATGTGTTGGAGGGTCTGCCTGCTCCTATTGTGTTGGGACTTCCTTGGTTGGCTAAACATAACCCAGTGATTGATTGGCAATCCAGAAAGATAAGCCAGTGGGGTGAATTTTGCAAGAATAACTGCATGAGCACGGTCATCGGTGCGGTTGTGCCTAGGACTTTGCCTCCTTTTCTGGAGGACTTTTGGGAGAAGTTCTCAGAGGAGGGGTGTAAAGAGTTACCTCCTCATCGCACATATGACTGCTCAATAAAGTTGCTTCCTGATGCCTTATCTCGTACTTTCCCAGGGGTCGGGAAGACGGATGATCCGGTTCCTATTCCTCAGGAGGGAGTTGTAGTGTCAGCTGTATGCTCTGAGCTTGAGGGGGAGGTATTGGGGGCTCAGGGGGACGCCCCTGTGGGACTTCCAGGGAGACTGATAGTTCCAGATCGCTTAAGACTGAAGGTTACGGAGAACCCTTACAAACGGATGGCTGATAGGAGGAGAGTTTCTGGTCTAGATCTGAGGGTGAACGATCTGGTGTGGTTGTCTACCAGGAATATAAAACTTAAAGTTCCCTCCTGGAGGTTGGGTCCCAGATTCATCGGGCCATACAGGATCAGTTCCATAATTAATCCTGTGGCATTTCGTCTGGACCTCCCTCCTACGTTTAAAATTCATAATGTGTTTCACAAGTCATTACTTAAAAAGTATGTGGCACCAGTCATACCGTCACCTCTACCTCCTCCTTCAGTGGTAGTCAATGATAACGTGGAAGTTCATTGGAGGGGGTATGGTCCTGAGGAGAGGACGTGGGTCCCTGCGTCTGATGATAACGCAGATCGATTGGTTCGGACCTTTCACACAATTTACCCGGACAGACCTGGTCATGAGGGTCCGGAGGCCCCTCGTAGAAGGGGGGGTACTGTCATGGGTGCATCGCCACGAAGATTGTCGCGATTGCACATTCTGACTTCTCACAGCTGAGCTGCTGGTTCTTTGTGTTTGGTAATGAGAGAGTTAATTTTACCTAGCTCTTTGCTAAGACTAGGTCCAGCCTCGCCCGGCTGCTTTGGATTATGTTCTAATTAGTTTCCTTTATATTCCTGCCAGTCTGGGTGTTTGATGCCGGTGAAAGCATTCATATAGTTTAGCAGACTGGAGCGGTTCTGAGAATACTTAAGCTAAGAGCTCCTTAGTTGTTTTTACTCTTACAGCTTATAGTTTATCTCTGAGACCTTAGGTGTTCCTACTGTGTGTGAGTGTTGTATGTAAGACTTTATTTACTTTATTTCTTGTCTTTCTTGTATGTCTTTCTGTTCATTAACCGTTACCTGTTCATTCCCTTTGGTGGTATTCAGGGTCCTTCTTAGGACTAGAATACAGTTGGCAGGGATTGATAGGAGACAGGGTTTACGCTGGTGGCCTGGACCTCTGTACCTTTAACAGTACCTCCAGGTTGAGGGATTAGTTAGGACCCCAGTTTAGGGTCAGCTTAGACCCGGTCACCCTCTAGCCGGAGACTGCGTATAACGGATTCCGTTTTGACCCACTGGACTTTCTGTCAGGTAAATCTATGTTATCATATAGCTATGCGCATGTTATATAGTATGTTGCCCTTTTGATATAGATTATTGTCATCACATATATATATCTGCTATACAGCGTGACAAAGAATTGCTTCATTTACCTTGTATATATATACACGATATAACGCTACATTTCAGTAACTCACTGACCCTGTGGAAGACACTTGAGGGTGTCGATACGCGTGGGTCCTTGTGTGTTTTTTGTTCCCATATGATCCATGGTGTGCATTATTACTGGGGGTAAGATACCTTTATGGTAGGGTTGTCTGATATGGCGTTCTCCACTGTTGGGATTATGGATACTTACCATCTGAAGTGCATAATTATTTGACCTGTTAGTGCAACATATATTTCCTCCTCAGCAATTTAGACCAGTTGAGACCTTATGCACTTATTTATTACCAATATGCACACATTTATGGCTTGATATATCTGGTATATCTAACCCTATATATATATTTTGGTATCTTTGTATTGTTATAAATATTTATATATTTCTATGCACCCTGTTCCTTGGACATATGGGATTATTGATATCTTTGAGTATTATATCATGTATCTATGAGACACAGACATGGTCCACTATGGACTAGTATTTTAATTGGTTTTAAAGCAGTGTTTGTTCTGTTTGTAGTGTAATGTACACACTTTTGCAGTGCACTGTGTCAGATAGCAAAGTGTCAGATCAGCGACAAGCTACCTCCCTGCAGGACCTGGAAGGACCCTGCGGCCATCTTGGATCCGGGGGCTTGCAGGGAGGAGGCCCTCGGAACAACGCGATCACATCGCGTTGTTCTGTGGGTCTCAGGGGAGCACACAGGGAGCCCTCTCCCTGCCCGATGCTTCCCTATGCCACTGGAACACTGCAATGATGTTTGATTGCAGTGTGTCGAGGGTTAAAGTGTTGGGAGCGGTCCGTGACCGCTCCTGGCATTTAGTGCCGGGTGTCAGCTGTGAGAATCAGCTGACACCCGGCCGCGATCGGCCGCGCTCCCCCCATGAGCGCGGCCGATCGCCTATTACGTACTATCCCGTCCATGGGAATTAAGTCCCAGGTCACATGGACGGGATAGTACATCCGTTCGCAGAAAGGGGTTAAGACAAGCCTTTCCATTTTGGTCAATGATTTAGATTCTCTTGATTTCATTCACCTATCATCTCCCTGCTTGTCAGCTCACTTATTTGGGCACTGCAATTAATGCTCATTTTACCCAAAGTACGGATCACAGAATTTGATGATAGCGGAGGTCATAGCTAGGTATATTCATTAGGATTCGGTACTCGCGGTACTCGAGTCCTAGCGAGTATTTCACTACTCGCCTCGCAATATTCGTATCTCCCGCCCAGCATTAGCCAATCACAGTAATGCCGCAGCCTTCTTGGTTGTGGGCGGCATTACTGTGATTGGCTGGCTACGCAGCGTCATAGATGAGTCACCATAGTAGGCTATGACTCATAGGCTCTATACAAGCCCTGCCGGCGCCATTTTCTGCACACTGCATCCGCAACACAGCTAGTGCTAGCGTAGGGAGAGTGTTAGCAGCTGCTAGGGAGACTTGTGCTTTTGGAAATCGTCCAGAAATCATCTAAAAAAACACAAAAGCTCTTGTGAGAGCTATTCTAGTAGTAGGTGACTGTAGTAGTACAGGTAGACAGGCAGGAGAGTTACAGTACATGCATAGTACCTCAATATCTCAGCTCTTGCTGAAAGTAATGTATAAGGTCAGGGAGTAGTGACAGTTTTCCCAGCTATTTCTGGGGTCACATTTAGACTATGTGCACACGTTGCGGATTGTTAGCGTTTTTGCAGCGGTTTTTCGCTGCGGAAACGCCGCGAAAAACGCGGCAAAAACGCTTACACAATGCAACCCATTATATTCTATGGGATTCCGCAATGCTGTGCACATGCTGCGTGTTTTTCTGTGGCGGGATCGCATGGCGGAAAAATATGCAGCATGCTCATTCTTCTTGCGGAAACGCGGCGATTCCGCCGCCATAAGAATGCATTGAACCGCCTACTTTCCGCATGTGGCTATGCCCACCATGCGCAAAGTAAGCGGTTCATGTGCGGATGGTACCCAGGGTCTGGAGGAGAGGAGACCATATCCCTGGTAAAACAATAATTAAAATAAAAAATAGTGATATCCTCACCTTCTGGCGGCCCCCGCAGCCTTCCAACTCCTCAGCGACGCTCACGGCCAATCCCGTTCCCAGTGATGCATTGCGAAAATCACCCCAGATGACGTAGCGGTTTCGCGTGATGCTATGTCATCTGGGGTCATTGTCGCTAGGCATCACTGGGAACAGGATTGGTCGGGAGCGTCGCTGAGAGGCGGGAAAGCTGCGGGGGCCGCCGGAAGGTGAGAATATCACGATTTTTTTATTTTTTTAAAATTTTTAACATTAGATCTTTTTACTATTGATGCGGCATAGACGGCATCAATAGTAAAAAGTTGGTCACACTTGTCAAACACTATGTGTGACTAGTGTGACCAACCTGTCAATCAGTTTTCCAAGCGATGCTACAGATCGCTTGGAAAACTATAGCATTCTGCAAGCTAATTACGCTTGCAAAACGCTAGTTTTTAGCAGGAATACGCATACCTATAAAATGCGTATTTCCCGCGGCAGGGAGGTGCGGAATTCCGCAACATGTGCACATAGCTTTACCCCTGCAGGCCAATTGTTTTGCTCTTGTGGTGCTGTTTGCACACCGAATAGCACACACGTTACTGCACAACTGACACACAGCCAGCACCGTTGTCTTCTGTGGTGACTGACGAGAAAAATATTCGGCGTTAAACTCAGGCCAATTTTTTTGCCCTTACGCTGCTGTTTGCACACCGTATAGCACGCACGTTACTGCACAACTGACACACAGCCAGCACCGTTGTCTTCTGTGGTGACTAGCGAGCAAAATATTCGGCGTTAAACTCAGGCCAACTTTTTTGCCCTTGAAGAGTTGCTATTTACAGGGTATTATAAACGATTATAGGTTTTTTTTTTTTTTCATGCTATCTAGTTGACCTTCTATCTATGATTAAACCACCCTTTGTTGGGGGCTTAACTAGACATTTGATGGTATTGAATCCTGCCCATACTATTTAGGGCATATGGGAGTTCGATTCTTTTGCTCGTCATCACATCAAACCATTGGGTATGCCTAATTAATGAAATCGTGAGCATGTTAGCTATTGGTACACATAACCTTGATTCTGGACCATATATGGACATTGTAAATAAATTACTATGTATAGAAAGTAAATGGATCTACAAGCTTCAAAGCTTGTCTCCCAAAGGCCTAAATGAAGAGTTGTTATAATTTATTTTTTTTTACCTAATCTGTTACTGCTTGTAAATATTCGGGCGTGCTATCTAGTTGACCCTCTATCTCTGTATGCTATGATTAAACCACCCTTTGTTGGGGGCTTAACTAGATATTTGATGGTACATGGTGATTATTGAATCCTGCCCATACTATTTAGGGCAAATGGGAGTTCGATACTTTTGCTCGTCATCACATCAAACCACTGGGTATGATTAACTAATGAAATCGCGAGCATTTAAGCTATTGGTAAACATAACCTCTATTCTAGATCATATAAGTTGCATGTGCTCTGTCGGCCATCTTACTACACCTGTAGTGAGGTGGGGAGGATACACCCTTTTGGCATCCAGCGCCATGTTATTTCATCACTTCCTGTTTCTGTCCTGTGTCTGGGGGGAACGGTCCATGCAGCTGCTGTGAGTTTTAATCAATATGTTATATATATAAATACCTTGAATCCTGCTTTATCACCATCTCTGCCCCTGATGAAGCCATTTCACATGGCAACACGCGTCGGGCTCTATCCCGCCTATTAACCCCTGGTTTAGTAACCTGGTCATGCCTCTAACATGAGATCCCCCCTATAGCTGTGTTACTTTGTTATTTTGTGCACTAGATTAAGGACAACTGCTATACCATTTGCTGCATTACTTTGTGCACTAGACTTGGGCTGCATCATTTTGTGCACTAGATTAAGGACAACTGTTATATCATTTGCTGCATTACGTTGTGACTTTGTGCACTAGATTAAGGACAGCTGCTATACCATTTGCTGCATTATTTTGTGCACTAGACTAGGGCTGCATCACTTTGTGCACTAGATTAAGGACAACTGTTATATTATTTGCTGCACTATTTTGTGTATTAGACAACTGTTATACTATCTGCTATGCTAAGATCTACTTGATATATTAATCTTTATGAGTAGACCTATTCACATCTGATCTGTATTAGTCTATAGCAATTTGTTTGTATTGCTTTACCATCTCATATTGTCCTTGCTTACCTGTTTTTTTTTGTTTTTTTTATGCAGCAATTTGAGGACTAATTGTTCCTCTCTGGTCCTGTCTTCATTTTGGCCTTTGGGGGTGACTATGCTCTAAGTATACTACCATGTTTGGCTGAGGTTTCCATATATATTTCATCTAAGTGTATTGTATTATACAGATAGGGGTTATAGGGTTTATTGTTCCTGTTATGGGGCTTTGTGCCTTGTTTTAATTGTTTTTAATGACTACAGTGTGGTTTTGCAGTTTTTTCAATAAAAATATTTTCTAATTGTTATGATTTATTTTTGGCATCCCTGGTGTCCTGGTATGTACTCTTTCTTGTCTTTCTTACGGTGCTGTTTGCACACCGAATAGCACGCACGTGGAGGTGGAGGCTGATGATGATGAGACACAATTGCCATCTGAGCCTGCTGACAATATCAACACGGAAGGAGGATGACATGGACGACGAGGTGGTCAATGATGAGTCCACTGATCCGACCTGGACCGTCGGTATGCATAGCCAACACAGCAGCACAGAGGAAGAAGATGGATACGTAGCACCAAGAAAGGCACCAAGGGCTACTGGTTTGAGCAGAGTGCGAAGTTTGTCAACGGTTGGCAAGAGCAATCCCTCTGTGCCCCAAGTCAAGGCAAGGGGGCGTTCATCCTCTGTCTGGAATTTTTTTTCGATAGTCCTTCTGAACCAAACATTGTCATCTGTAACATCTGCCATATGAAGCTGAGCAGAGGCCAGGGCAAAGGCAACCAGAGCACCATCAGTATGCGTAAACACATGGCAGCCAAGCACCCTAGTTGGTGGGCGGAACAACAGGGTACCAAATCAGTGTCTGCGGGTCAAACCACTGCCAAGTCACCTGTGATCCGTCCTTCCCAATCTACTCGCCAGGAAGCAGGTGCTCATACCTCCTGCTCACAAGCTACGGTTGCAGAGACACAGGACACAACAATCCCATCCATTTCTTTGTCCCAGCCAAGTGTCCACTTGTCTGTGCCCCAGATCTATGAAAGGAAGCGTAAATACCAACCCATGCACCCACAAGCACAAATACTAAACGCGCACATTGCCAAGTTGCTAGCCATGGAGATGTTGCCATTTAGGCTTGTGGGGACACAGAGTTTCCATGATCTCTTGGCTGTGGCTGCCCCACGACACTCTGTTCCCAGCCGGCACTCTTTTTCCCGGTGTGCCGTCCCTGCGTTACACCAGCACGTGTTAAACAATCTAAAGCGTGCTCTCACCAACGCCGTAACCGGGAAGGTCCACCTAACAACAGACACGTGGACAAGTAGTTGTGGACATGGACGATACATTTCTGTCACGGCACACTGGCTGAACCTGGTGGAGGGTGGGACAAAGTTGCAAACTGGAACATCACATATCCTACCCACGCCACATATAGCGGGCCCAACCTCAGTCATGGTTTCCGCCTCATCATGTACGTCAAGTCTCCCCTCTTCCTCCTCCTCCACCTCCTCATCCTATGCTGAATTACCCTCCACATCACTCCCAAGTTGTGAGCTGTGCAGCAGCACATCGGCATAGCAGCAACACGCTCTGCTGAAGCTGATCTGTTTAGGTCAAACAACACACACTGCAGCAGAGCTGTGGCAAGGAATAAAACAACACTGATCAGTGGCTCTTCCCACTGCAACTCGAACACGGTCTGGTTGTCTGCGATAATGGGTGTAACCTGGTAGCGGTATTAAAGCTCGGGAAGCTGGTACACGTGCCATGCATGGCTCACATGCTGAACCTAGTGGTTCAGAAATTTATCAAAACATACCCTGACTTGCCGTACCTACTTGAGAAGGTGCGCCGTATTTGTGTCCATTTCCGCCATTCCTCTACCACTGTTGCTGATCTTGCAGCGCTTCAAAAGCAATTTAATTTGCCAAATCACCTACTCATTTGCGACCTGCCCACACGGTGGAACTCAACATATCATATGTTGGCAAGAATTAGTGAGCAGCAGAGGGCACTTTCTGAATACCAGCTTAAACATGCCCGCCAGACTGCGACTCAGCCAAAACACACATAATAACTGTTGAGTGGGTGTGGATCGCTGACATTTGTGAGGTGCTTGATAACTCTGAGTACTGCACCAACCTCGTGAGCGGTGATCAGGCTATTATCAGCGTTATCATCAAGATGCCATGTACGTTGAAAGAATCGCTGCATAATCTAAACATGGAATCTTTGAGTGCCCATCAGCAGGGTATGGAGCAAGATCTCACACTGGGTGATCCTACCCAGCCCAGCCAATATCATGATGAGGCATGATTGGGTGATGAAGAGGAGGAGGAAGATGAGGAGGGAGAGGACTTATTTTTATGTGGTACCGAGGGGACCCATGATGCTACAGAGGGGACTCCCAGCCCCAGCTTCAGGTCTGTCCAGCATTGGTTGACTGGAGAGGAGGAGGAGGATAGTCAGTGTGAGGAAAGGATGGGTATTGCTCCTCCTTCTGGGGCCACAGAACATTTGCCTCATTGCAGCTTGGCACACATGGCACAGTTCATGTCTAATTGTCTGTCCCAAGACCCTCGCTTGTTCCACATTTTCAACAGCAACCTATACTGGTGGGCCACCTTTCTCGACCCACGGTACAAGGACAAATTTCCTTCGCAACTGTTACAGTCACCAAGGGGTTTCACAATTGAATCCATCAAGAGGGCCGTTGTCGATCATTTGATGACATCACACTCAGACACCGCTGGTAGCAGAGGTACCAGCTCTTCGTAACAACATGCATTAATTGAGAGAGACACACTCAGCAGGTCCAAAAGAGGTGTAGGAAATGTCCACAAACTGGGCCATCTTCAATAAACCGGCTCATCAGCAAGGGCTATCTGGACCAGTAACAATGTCAAGGAGGCAGAAGTTGAACAACATGATCAACGAGTATCTAAGTGACCATATCTGCGTCCTTCCTGACGCTTCGGTTCCATTTAATTACTGGGTATCCAAGCTGGGGCGATCATCACAGATGCACGCATACGGCTGACTACAGAGAATGCAGACAGGCTGACTCTGATAAAATTTAACAAGGACTGGATTTCACCACAGTTTTTAAGCCCTCCAGATGATATCGTCGCAACCTAAAGTCACCCAAAACGTTCTTTCATGCTACTGGTGATCACGTCCATCCCTTCCCATACAAACCCCTTTCCTCCTTCTTACATGTGTATCCTACTCCTGCTTCTGCCACATGTACCTCATGGTCAACAAGCTAGAAACAATGTTCCATTCATTGATATTTCCCATCTGAGGCAATTGTGATGAGACCTCCTTCCTGCATAAACCATGGTATCATGCCCCTTGGGCTAATTTTTGGAAACACTATGTCTATGCCTGCATATTGGGCACTGGAACTACTGTGCTAGTAGTCTACTTTCATAATTGTCTGGCTCTTGAGGCCTCTTTCCTGCGTCAACCATGATACAGCCCCTAGGGCTAAAGTTTTGAAGACACTATGTCTATGCCAGCACATTGGGCACTGGAACTACTGTGCTAGTAGTCTAGTTTCATAATCGTTTGGCTCTCGAGGCCTCATTCCTGCATCAACCATGATACAGCCACTAGGGCTAATGTTTTGAAGACACTATGCCTGCACATTGTGCAGTGGCAGTGGAACAACAAGGACAGTAGTCCAACCTTTAGAATTGTGAACCCATTGTGATGATGATGGGTGGCTTCTTCCAGTGTTAACCAACACACAAGTTTTTACCGCCTGCTTTTAAACAATCATGCACCCATTTCAGCCTTTTCCTCAGGTCCCCAGGCCGCTTTGTAGGGTCCAGCATAAAATTACTTGCATTTCCCATTGACTTGCATTGGACTCGCTACTCGTTACGAATACCCAAGTATTAAGACCTACTCGTTACGAGTATAGCGAGTCCGAATATTTCACTACTCGCTCATCCCTAGTCATTGCTGATATTTGTCAAGACTCAGGACGGGGTGGTTCTGGCTCCATCCTGGTTAGGTCAAGGTTTAGCCTGTCCGCCTCTCTTTGGTTCTGGGGCGGCTATTTAATGCTGGTAGTTCCTGGGTTCAGTGTCTGTGATACTTCCGCCTACTCGGTTAGAGGTCGCTGACCAAGGTTACACATTCGGTAATCGCTGTTCCTCTGCATGTGTGAGCTCTGCTTTGAATTATCCGGTTTGCCCTTGACTATTGTCTCTGTCTTTCTGCTCGGTATTAATTCGTCCTTCCTGGTATTCTGACCCTTTGGCTTGCCCCTATTTGCTCATCTGTCTTGCCCCTGGTTATCCTGTTCTCGTCTGGCTTTTGACCCTTTGCCTGGCTCTTTGACTACATTATCGGTTTTGTCCTTTGTACACTGTGCCCTCAGTCGGTTCCCGGTCCTCATGCGGCTTAGCTCCTCCCCTGTTATCATGTGACCAGCTTAGCCCTGCCCCCTGTGATCACGTGACGACTTAGCTCAGGTCCTGTTCGTACTGGTCTCCTCGATCTCCGCACACCCTGTATATTGGCGTGTGTTCCCTGTTAGTGTGGAGTCCAGCTTCGCTCAGTTCCACAAATCCAGAAGGGTGCATGAAGGATTGTACCACTAGGGGTCTCACTATACATACACACACCTTCACCCATCCCCTAAGACCACCAGAGGTAGCCCTAATAGGGATATAAAAGGGGGTGAAGGCAGGAAGTCAGTGCAGTTCTGCTCAGTGCAGCTCAGTGGAGAGCAGACTTGAGAGTAGTGCAGCTCAGCAGAGTTGAGCAAAAGGCAGAAGGCTGCAGTCTGCAGCAGAGTGAGTTCAGCTCAGTTCAGTAAAGAGCTAGGAACGTGCCGACGCTCTGAGAGTGGCTGAAGAGGCAGCCCACCAACTGCCAGTGTGTATAATCGTGTGAGGGCCCGAGTAGGCCGAAGCCTAACCAGCTCACCCCAGCAAGTATAAACCGGACGCCGGGTCCAAGCCTGTAGGGATCTCCACGAACCATTAGGAGAACACCGGAATTCCTGGAGGACTACAAGTCCCAGGAGCACCACAGAGCTGATATGTAACAGGGCCAGGAGGACGGAGTTCAGGCAAGCAGGGCCTTGCACGCAGGGACACTGTACTTCAAGAGAAGGTCCAACCACAAGGTCAGCCGGGTGCAGGACAGAGACTAAGTTAGGCCCAGCTGCAGGCAGGCCAGAATCTCATTACGGAAAGACAAGGAATAAGGAGGCCATATACCTACTCAGTGGGAGAATCTGGATGTGCACCCTTCACCCTACAGTGCTCCGGGATGTGCCTGCAACATCTTCAGTAAAGGTACCAAAGTAACTTGTGTGTGTGTCCACCTTCTTGTCCCTACCCTGCCGGGTTCCCCTCCGTCCTGCATCCCTACACATCTACCTGCCCTGGAAGGACACAGCCTCACCTGTAGGAGGCCTAACATCTAGCTGCACAACACCATCCCTTTCAGAGGATCTGCACAGCAGCGCTGGTCCCCCTGACCAGGTACTACAGGTGGCGTCACGAATCATCATACAAACATTTATTCCCCTGTAAATATCCCCCATTTATGGTGAGCGCCCAGGGCCACGGACCGAGCTGTGTTGCTGTGACATCCCCCATAGGAGTTAATAGGCTCGGATCCGAGTACCCCCAATGCCCTGGGAGGGCGACTCATTAGCGCCCCCAGATGTAATCTCTGTGACACTGTCCCCGTGTCATTACAATTTTCATTGGGAGACTCTTTAACAAAAATGGCTTATACAAACCAGACAATACCAGACAATCATTAATATCTGTTACTAAAACCGTAAGTTCTGATCAATAATCAAACATGTACAGTTCTCTATATACAGTATGTGATTTGTATTTGCAGTACGGGATGGATACATTTCAGCATTGGAAAATCATTTCCATTATTGCAAATTTCTTTCAGTATTTTGCTACATAATCTCAAGAAGAGTCAAACATATGGAGACACAGGACTGATGAGGGTTAAATAGAAGTCTTTTCTGTTTTCTGTGGATCTGTTTGAGTATAAATGTCAGGAGGTTGCAAGAAGTCATATTGAAGGCGAGACATTATTTAGAGGTAATGAAGCCAGACTTATTTTCTTGGGTGCAGTTCCCTCGTTTTCTGTGCGCATTAATCATGACATAGTCTTTTCTGCAATCTCACATGTAATCAATTCTTCAGTTTAGTCCTGGTGATATTACACGCTGAGAACTTACCTCCCTGGGTACTTAAAATGGCCTCAGCAAGTCAAGCAAACAAAAGTTGCCATGGTGACAACGGATCTAAAGGAAAATAGATTTAAAATATGTGATTTGATGGCTTTAAAATAAAGAAAGAAACCCTCCACATGTGTCCCCTGGATGTAACCTGGCGGAGGCACATTTACTGATTTATGGCCAGCACCTCTGAGAACTGAGTGATAGAGTTTCCTGATTATTTGCATACAGATGTGTCAGAGTGTAGATATTGCTCCAGATGCTTTGTTGGGTGATTAAATTGAAAGCAATTTCTTTAAACGGTTCACTGGATCTGCAAAAGAACATAAATCAATGAAAATAATACATTGAATTGCCGAATGTCTCTCTCTCTGGCAACAGAGCTGGTATTGAGCTTGTCTCTTTACATTAGGTGTCTGATAGACGTGGCCTCTGTATACGCTCCTATAATAGGCCGATCTGTTCTCTGACCGCTCTGCAGCTTCTTTCCTTCCTAGCCCTGCTGTCTCCCATCCATCAGTTTGCCCACACCACCCTACCTTCCTATTCATCATGTTGTATTTAATTTGCAATCTCTCCAATTTTTTGGATAATGTCAGTGGTCTTTATAGTCACATCATCATTATTTGGAAGTTGATCTTGGACATTGGTGAAGTTTGCCAGCCTCTGGTCATTCTGTATGACATCATTGCTCTGCAAATTACAACCAGTTCTCTCCATTTTTTTTTTACTCTCCCTGGAGCAAAGTTCCCGGTCTTAATGAAAAATGACAGCACTGATAACCTTGTTCCGGCTTTATAATAATAATGCGCTTATACATCTATGCAGGCACACATATGAAGTTTTTCACTCCAAAACAGAAAGTTGGCTTATTAGGGCATGTTCACACAGAGTTTATTTGGATTCTTATACAAAATGCACATTAAAAATTTGCTTCAATTCTGATTTTTAGAAGCTTCTTATTCTTTTAAATGCGAAAACGCGTCTATAGCGCACGTCTCTGTTTTAAACACGTCCTAGTAAAAGCATCATGACGAATTTTTTAGCATGTTCCACCCGTAAATTGAAGCAAATTGCATCTTTTGCTGTGGTTATTTATGCATTTTTGGCAATTTGATTTTTTTTTTTTAGCTAAAACGTGACAAAACACACACCTTATTTCTACACCCAATGTTAAAAGTCCGTCAAAAAACGTGCTTTAAAAAATGTCACAAAGCCACATTAAAACAGCGTGAAAATAAAAAGCATGACAAAAAACATGTATTTTAGAAGCTGTTTTTACATTTGGGTATATCAGGCTAAAAAATCCACATTAAAAACCTCAATTTGAACATATACTTAGGCTAAAAACAGATACCACGACCCTCTGCACCGTCTTTTCATCCAACTGCATAGTTTTAAAGCATCAGTGACTTTTCATCCGGATCTATTATCTCCAGATTTGTAAGTATATCCGAAAGCTCAAAACTGCTGAACAAGACCCCCCCCCCAACACTACCAGTGTAGGATGATCCCCCACTAGAGAAGCCAACAATTTTCCTGTCAAGCTAGACTGAATCTAGAATCCTACAAAAGCCGATCTTAGCTGTGATTTATTTATACCACGCTCAAAAGATGTGATTTCTGCAAATAAACGTTCTCTTTGCATTAATTCCACACGGTTTCACCTCTCTACTGTTTACAGCTAAACCAATTACTTCCCATCAGTGGTCAGGACATGCAAAGAAAGGTCACTGACTATCAGGGAAGACCCCTAATGACACAATAGGGAAAAAGGAAGGGATGATATCCGTCACATCAAACTGGTGTAATAAAAATCGAAAACCTTTATTCAGTAAGTCAAGCCATGTTTTAAAAAGATAAAAGAACTTGATGCGTTTCAGGCGCGTTACTAGCGCCCTTGGTCATAGGATACAAAGAAAGGCAAGATATATACATATTGTAGACAGTTCAGGGGGTTTAGCTCCGGGATCGCCGTCTCGGGTAGACTGAGTAGCATAGAAAAGTTCAAGCACAGACAGCAGTACTGGTATAAACTGGCCGCAACCAGTTTTATTGAAAGTCCACAGCAATAAACATAAAACAAAACCATAAACCAAAATCCTAAGCCTGGCAGGCTGCTAGCTAGACACAGTTAGTTCCCTCACTACCGTGGTCTAGGCTCTAGCAGCCTGGCCAAAACAACACATGTTATGTAGTTACCAGCGCTTGGCTTCCAGGAGACTTCCAGCAGCGTCTGAAGCCGGATTCAGACTGAGAGCTGTGTCTGTCTAGGTCAACCACCTACTTCTGGCTGCTTGATTAGACAGCTGAGTGCACTCAGGGTTGGGCTGCAAGCCTGTACTGGATGGTGAGTGGAGTGAACGTCGCACTGACAACCTACCTTCACTCCTACATTCCTTATACCACCCAGCTAAGAAACCTGGGCGAGATGTACACCCCGTCCAGTACGCACCCCTTCACTGTCTCACATATCCCCCCCCTCTTCTCCAGACCGGAGGGCTGGTTAACAACCCCAAAGAGACAGTGGACTCTGGACAAGGCATCTGCATTACCCTGTAACTTCCCAGGCCTATGCTCTACCGAAAAATTGAATTCTTGAAGCGAAAGGAACCACCTTGTCACCCTGGCATTCCTTTCCTTGTTCTGCTTCATCCATGCCAGAGGAGCCTGGTCTGACTGTAATTTAAATTTCCTGCCCAAGAGGTAATAACGTAGCGAGTCCAGTGCCCATTTGATTGCGAGGCACTCTCGCTCCAGAATGGCATAATTTTGTTCAGCCGGTGTCAGTTTTCGACTCAGATACATGACCGGGTACTCCTCTCCCTTCACGATCTGTGACAAAACTGCCCCTAACCCCACATTAGAGGCATCAGTTTGAACAAGAAACTCGTCCCTGAAATTAGGGGTGACCAGAACTGGTCTTTGACATAAAGCCATTTTCAAAGACTGAAATGCTTTTTCTGCCTCTGGATTCCATTCTACCATTTTTGACTTCCCACCCTTTGTCAGGTCGGTCAACGGGGCAGCAATGGAGGCATAATTTTGTACAAATCTGCGATAGTACCCAGTGATGCCCAGAAACGCTTTGACCTGTCTTTTTGTGAGGGGTGTAGGCCAGTTCTGAATCGCCTCTACCTTATCGATTTGTGGCTTAATCAGCCCCCTGCCAATGACGTAGCCCAGGTACTTGGCCTCTTCTAGGCCAATTGCACATTTCTCTGGGTTTATGTTCAGCCCAGCTCCGCCAATCGAGTCTAAGACGGCTTGTACCTTAGCGAGGTGGCTCTCCCAATCGGAACTGAAAATTACCACATCATCCAGGTAGGCAGCCGCATAGGCTTGATGCGGGCGCAGGATCAGGTCCATAAGCCTCTGAAAGGTAGCCGGGGCTCCATGCAACCCAAATGGCATCACAAGATACTGAAACAAGCCGTCAGGGTTGCAAAGGCCGTTTTTTCTTTTGCCTCATCAGACAGGGGTATCTGCCAGTACCCTTTTGTCAGATCGAGGGTTGTAATATAACGGGCACACCCTAACCTCTCGATTAGCTCGTCTACCCGTGGCATCGGGTATGCGTCAAACTTTGACACGTCGTTCAACTTTCTAAAATCATTACAAAACCTCCATGTTCCATTAGGTTTTGAGATCAGGACAATCGGGCTACACCACTCGCTTTGGGCCTCCTCAATGACCCCGAGGTCTAGCATCCATTTGATCTCAGTGGAGACTATCTCTCTACGGGCTTCCGGAATCCTGTACGGCTTCAGCTTGACCTTAGTGCCGGGTTCGGTCTTGATATGGTGTTTCACAAGAGAAGTCGGGCCGGGCAAGTCTGAAAACCTCTGCTGATTTTTCTGCAGAAACTCCCGTACTTCCTGTTTTTGGTGTACTGACAACGTTTCACCAATTATCACAGGAGGTATAGGTGATTTTAACTCTTTCTCTAATTCACCCGAGGCCAACAATGACTCTCTGTCCCTCCAGGGCTTGATCAGGTTGATATAATAGACCTGGTAGGGCTTCCGTCTCCCTGGCTGGTGTACCTTGTAGGTGACCTCGCTCACTTTCTGTACTATCTCGTAGGGTCCATGCCACTTGGCCAAAAACATACTTTCCACCGTGGGGATTAGGATCAGGACCCGATCCCCGGGGTTGAAGGTCCTAACTTTTGCTGACCGATTATATAATTTGTTTTGAGCTTCTTGGGCTCTCTGCAGATGATCCTTAACCAATGGCATCACCTTAGCAATTCTATCATGCATCTGGGCAATATGCTCTATAACACTCTTGTATGGGGTTGCCTCGGTCTCCCATACTTCCTTGGCTATATCTAGCAAGCCCCGCGGGTGCCGACCATATACCAACTCAAAGGGAGAAAAACCAGTAGAGGCTTGAGGCACCTCTCTGACCGAAAACATTAGGTAGGGTAACAGGTAGTCCCAGTCCCGATCATCTTTCTCCACTGCTTTCTTTTATTAAAACGTTCAACCAGCCCATCTGTCTGGGGGTGATACACGGATGTTCGAATGTGCGAGATTTTAAGCAACTTATACAGCTCCTTCATCACCTTGGACATAAAAGGTGTGCCTTGGTCCGTGAGGATCTCTTTAGGGATTCCTGTCCTGGAAAACATATGAAAGAGCTCCCGTGCAATATTTTTGGACGCCATATTTCTTAAAGGGACAGCCTCGGGGTACCGGGTTGCATAATCAGGTACCACTAGTATGTATTGGTGCCCCCTGGCTGATTTCACAATAGGACCTACCAAGTCCATCGCTATTCTTTCAAATGGTGTCTCTATAACCGGAAGCGGGACTAATGGACTGCGGAAGTGGGAAACCGGAGCATTTATCTGACACGTGGGGCAGGATTTGCAATAATCCCCCACATCTCGATAAACCGCTGGCCAGTAAAACCTCTGGAGGATTCTTTCCTGGGTTTTGTCCATCCCCAGGTGCCCACCAAGCACGTGGTTATGTGACAAACTTAGCACCATAGTTCTATATGGTTTAGGTACCAGGAGCTGACTCACGACCTCTCCATTGACCTTAGTGACCCTATATAGCAGGTCATTGTTCAGGGCAAAATGGGGAAATCGTTTATCAGAGCTGGGCTCTTGTGGATCTCATTTAGAACAGATATACTTTCCCTGGCATGTTTAAGAGTGGGGTCTCGCAACTGCTCACTCCCAAAATTGCCACGGGACACAGGTAGGTCAGGGACATTCTGTTCCAGAGAATCATTATCCCCCTCCCCCAACATCACGTTAAATGGTAATTCATCATTATCATTATCATCATCATCATAGTTCAACAACACACTAGCATTGTGTTCCGCCCCTATGGACCACGCAACCTCAGTAGGAGCTTCATCACACTGTCCGGTAGAACCGTTTTTTCCCCAAAGACCCCAAAACAGGGGAAAGTCAAGACCCAATATGACGGGGTGCATCAGGTTCTTCACTACCCCCACTTCATACGAGATCTCCCCGAGTTTTGTGACGAAGTCCACGGAAGTCACCGGGTAGACTTTTGTATCTCCATGGATGCACACCACGCTCAGGTGTTTATCGGGGATGAAGTCCCTATCAGCCAGGCTGGCATGTACCAGAGTCACTCGGCTCCCTGAGTCTAGGAGGGCTGGTACGGGGCAGCCATTTATAACCACCTGGGACACCTGTGGGCCATTCTCCTCAGTTGGGGTGGCCACGCACACGGGTTCCGCGAGGAGAGAGAGAGTCCTTCCAGCATCACAGTCCATAGGTTCCCCCACTAGTGGCCAGTTGGCTGAAATATGACCCCTTTCACGGCATCTCCAACACTGTCTCAGGTCTGGTGGTTCAAACCGGGAGACCTTTCTAGGCCTGGGGACTCCCGACAGGGAAGCATCGGCCCTTGCCTCACACATGTCCCCTCGGGCCTGAACCCGTCTATCAGCAGCCCCCCTGGCCCCAACAGCTGGAACTCTCTTACCGGGAGATGTCGGAGGCCTGGACTCCGAAATGATGACCGCTCGGACGGCTGGTTGCGGAGGTAGTCTTTGGTGGCGGAGTACCTCTATCAGGCTGACCAGATAATTGCCGTCTTTGGGGTCTCCCTGTCCAACCCAGTGCTGCACCTCAGGAGGAAGGGCCCAGATATACCGGTCCATCACCACCTTTTCGACGATTAGGGCAGGGTTGCTGATGTCAGGCTCCAGCCACTTCTTTACTAAGTAGATTAGATCATACATTTGTGAGTGAGCAGGCTTGTCCCCACTGTATCTCCAGTTATGGACTCTCCTGGCACGGACTGCAACCGTAACACCCAGGCGGGCAAGAATCTCCGCTTTTAGCTTGGCAGAGTTTCTGCTATCCTGCTCGCTAAGGTCAAAATAGGCCTTTTGGGGTTCCCCAGTCAGCTGGGTGCGACCACCATGGCCCATTCAGATGGTGGCAGATTCTCCTTCTCTGCCAGTCTTTCAAATATAGAGAGATATGCCTCCACATCATCATGAGGCGTCATCTTCTGCAGGGTCTGTTTTACCGCCTTCTTTACCGCGGACAACGCAGGTGGCCTTGCGTCATCACTCTGGGACGAGGTGCTGAGAGCCTGGCATAGTGCTGCAACCTGCTCCATTAATAATCGGTTAGTCTCCTGCTGTTGCACATTAGCTTGCGCCATGTCTAAGCAGCTCCTCCATGCTATCAGACTTGTCTGTCCCAGCAACGGCAGCCTTTACCCAGGACATGCACACTCCAAAGTCTTTACCACAGCAAGTTCAGCTTTTCTGTGCAGACACTATTAGGGCTACTGTCTCTTTAAGGCTGCTGTGACAGACTATATATATATATATTTTTTTCTTTGCTGCTGTTTTAGCCACTGTGCTGCCCGCTTTCGAGCACCAATTGTAGACAGTTCAGGGGGTTTAGCTCCGGAGTCGCCGTCTCGGGTAGACGGAGTGGCATAGAAAAGTTCAAGCACAGACAGCAGTACTGGTATAAACTGTCCGCAACCAGTTTTATTGAAAGTCCACAGCAATAAACATAAAACAAAACCATAAACCAAAATCCTAAGCCTGGCAGGCTGCTAGCTAGACACAGTTAGTTCCCTCACTACCGTGATCTAGGCTCTAGCAGCCTGGCCAAAACAACACATGTTATGTAGTTACCAGCGCTTGGCTTCCAGGAGACTTCCAGCAGCGTCTGAAGCAGGATTCAGACTGAGAGCTGTGTCTGTCTAGGTCGACCACCTACTTCTGGCTGCTTGATTAGACAGCTGAGTGCACTCAGGGTTGGGCTGCAAGCCTGTACTGGATCGTGAGTGGAGTGAACGTCTCACTGACAACCTAACTTCACTCCTACATTCCTTATACCACCCAGCTAAGAAACCTGGGCGAGATGTACACCCCGTCCAGTACGCACCCCTTCACTGTCTCACAATATATATAAGAAAAATGGACCAAATATGAAATCACAGCACAAAATTGCATTAATACGAACAAAGTGTGTGTCGTGTTGACATGTAGAACAGCAAAGGTGCAAAGAGGCTGCAAAAAAAGTTAATTAATAGAAGAAACAATCAAAAAATGAAAAAAACATAAATCAATATATATAGAAAAGATCATTTCTGAAATTCATCTCATTAGGATGCTTGGTATTTAAATTTAAAATCCAGAATGCTTCTCTCATGGTGAGGAGTTTCCGTCTATCACCTTCACGAATAGGGTTATTGACCTTTTCTATACCCTAAAAAACAGAAATATCACCCTTATGAACATTAACAAAATGTTTTGACGCCCCTAAATAGGATGCATTTCTATTATTGATGTTGGAGAGGTGTTCTGCTATCTATATTTTTTAGCTTACATATAGTAAAGCTTTAACGGGGTACAGAGACTGGTTCATGCCCCACATTCCTTACATACATCCATGAAGAACTGATATATTTCTTGTGGTAATGTTATGTAGTGTAATGTCCTGTACATATTGTGGTGTAGTGACCCATGCTACAGCTAGGGGGTGTGTGTATGCTCCTCAAGATATGCATGGAGGCGTGGTTTGGATGAAAAGACAGTCCCCGGCATTGTTGTAAATGGAAGGTATGTGTCGCAGAGCTCCTCTGCGCTGTAAGCCAAGGTAATGTTGTTCTGGGACTTGTAGTCCCATAAGAGTTGTGTTTATTTTTTAGGGTGGCTTACAGGGTTGGCTGGTGAGCTGGGTGGGACTGGCTAACCACACATACACTGCCCACTGGTGGTTGTGAGTTTGTTGAGGACCTGTGATGAGGTCATGTGCATGTGACCAGACCATTTGCTCCATACCTCAGCTGGGGGAGTGGCTATAGGGATGTAAGGAAGTGTTTGGCACATGGATAGAGAGAGTGTAGTCTGAGACTGTGACGAGTCTGTGAGTATGCTGGGAGTCTGTCAGTCTGGACACAGCTCCCTGACATCCAGGCTGGATGTCGCACAGACTGAGGAAGCAAGGCTGGCGAGCTTGAGCCAGCGGAATGGATGGTCTTGAAAACCGTGGTGACACTGACCGGGGTCAGAGTGAAGTGAGAAGTGTGGATTGGATACCTCTGAGATTGAGGGATCCGGGAACCTGCGTGGCCAACAGGTGACAGACAGGAGTCTGTGGTATGATGACCAGGGTCATGAAGACTGTGTTCAAGTCGTGAGATGTATTGGTAAGAAAGAGACTGTGTTTGGTGTTTGCTGGATACCTCTGAGGGCAAGAGGTCTCCGGGAAACTGTGTGGCCGATGCCAACAGGTAACGGTCTTGAAAACCGTGTTATGCTGATCGGGATCAGAGAGAAGTATTCGTGAGTGAAAGACTGTATTTTGTGTCACGTTTGCTGTAATAAACCAAGTGGACTATTGCTGTCGAGGGAGGATCTAAGTGACCCTTCACGGTCGACCAAGTGATTTCCAAATTAATCCACAGAACGTTGCTAGCAACAAAAATAACCAGACGGAGACGTGTTTCTGTCTGGGAGAATCGAGGTAGATTCCTACCCCGTGTATTGCATCATCATCTTTTATAGTATTTAGTAAGTTTGTACTTCAACCAATAGTATAAAACCATACCTACAACATTTAACCTATGAAAATGCAAGGAAATCGGAAACTACATATATGTCCGTATCTGCGTAGCATAGAAAGGAACACAATAGTGTTTTCATTCTTCAGATTACACCTCAAGGTCTCATATCTTGTTCAAACTGGAACAGCCTGGTTTTTATTACAGTCCATGACATTTACTCTAGTAGAAAACAATTTGGCTTTATAACAGTTATGAGCTATAGCCTAATAACAGAATTTATCTCATAAACGACAAAAATGGAATTACAAGCACAAAATGGTTCTGATCTTAGTTTAACCCTTCACAATCCCCCCTAGATACATTTTGTTAACTTATGTCCAGCATCAGAGGTACTATCCCAAGCTATAAGCTCGAGGGGTACTGGTCTTCACATGTCTGATGCCATCTTACCAGACATGTCTGTTGCGGCGTACCCATCCCCCCTGTATACTACAATTTACAAATAACAATTTTTGATAACAGTGGTGGAGATCTTTTGAAGGTAGCCATGCGCTTGGCTTCAACATCTTCATCAGATAACTTCTTGAAATCGGTGTAGAGAAGAGCAGGGGTAACAACACCTTTGGTATCATCATTAGCTGGTCTAGTGCAGAATTTCCTAACACATACAGAAATACACCAAAAAACTAATTTTAGTATTACATGCATAGCAAAGATAAAGGCAACGATATGTAACTAACTTTACAAGATTCCAACTATTCAGCCCCCAATTCCCTTAAACCAATTGGCTGAATTAAAAAGAAAATATCTGCCAGAAACTGGGAATTATTCAACAAATCTCTTAGTAATTTTTCATAATATTATATAAACTTATTATTCAAGGATATTGGGGAATTTAGGCTGTTCCATACGGTTACCAATAATGACATAGAAAATACGAAAAACCAAAACATTATGTTCCCTTTATTTGCTATTGGCTTGTTTAACCAGCTTGCAGTGCGATGCGTGGATCCAAGTCGGTCTTCCTTCCAGTTTCACTGACATAGGGGTAATGAGGAGGACTTGATAGGGACCGTCATACAAGGGCTCTAGTCTGTGTTTTCTGACATGCCTTTTCACAACCACAAAATCACCAGACTTCAAACTATAACAAATATCGGTTTCTGCTGAATCTGAAAAAGAAGAAGAAACTAGAGCATAGGTGTTAGCAAGATTTTTACTAAGCTGAATAACATATTGAACAACACGGTCAGTTTCTTCTGATAACTACTGAAACTGGAAATTTGCAACTGGGGTCCTGGCACCAAACAATATCTCATATAGTGACAGGCCATGTTTTGCAATAGGGGTAGTGCAAATATGGTATAGTACAATGGGTAAGAGCTCTGGCCATGGAGCCGTAGCCTCCTGCATCATTTTGGTCAATTGTCCCTTCAGTGTGCCGTTCAACCTCTCAACTTTCCCACTGGATTATGGATAGTACGGAGTATGGAGGGCTACAGTGGATCCAAACATTGTCAGAACCTCCTGATACACATGAGAAGAAAAAGCCGGATCTTGGTCACTTTCAACGACGTCTGGAACTCCATATCTGCAGATGACTTCCATCACGAGTTTCTTCGCTGTGGTCTTTGCAGTCATGTTGGTAACGGAGAATGCTTCTGGCCAACTGGAGAACATGTCGACAACCACCAGACAATATTCATACCTTCCAGATTTAGGCAACGTGATATGGTCCACTTGGAGCCTTTGGAAAGGATAGTCGGGCTTAGCAAGATTCTTCGGAGGTACACGTTGAAGTTGACCGGGATTGCAGATCTGACAGATATTACATGCACGGTTGAGTGCTGTCAGGACTGTAGAAATACCTGGAGCCCAGTAGAATTTTTGTACCAGGGCTAGGGCCTGTTTTTTTCCTCGATATATGGGTCCATGTGCCCACATGGCAATAGCAGGGTACATCCTCTTAGGGAGACACACAAGTTGGTCCTTTTTCCAGAGACCATTGTCCATACGTGCTCCATCAGCCTTCTACTGCTTCACCTCTTCCTTTGGAGACATTCTCTACATCGTCATTAAACGGTCTCGCGGGGTCCGACAGAAAATCTCGGTCTGTCGTAGATCATCAGGTTCTTGTAGAGTCAGGATCTCTTGCAACTGTTTATGCTGAGAGTGTGTGGTCACCATAATTGGTATGGTTAGTTCAACGGGCAAAAAAGCAGCGGCCTTTGCTTGCATATTCGCAAATACATTGCTAATAGTCTGTGGACGGTTCTTAGGACCGTGCGCCTTGACTTTGATAATGGCCACCTGAGTAGGCAATTTGATCGAATCCATGAGGGTTTTAACAGCTTCAGCATTTTTCACTGGGGTTCTGGCAGTAGTAATAAATCCTCGATTGGCCCATAGAGCTCCAGAATGTGAGCAATACCAAATGCATACTGTGAGTCCGTGTATATATTAGCCCGTCTGTCTTTGGCCAAAGTACATGCAGTAGACAGAGCCTGAAGTTCTGCTTCTTGTGCTGACTGCGATGGCGGGAGCGCAGCTGCGTGCACTACAGTGTCCTCTGTGGTAACAGCATATCCCGTGTGGAATCTTCCAAACTCATCAGCATATCTTGAACCATCCGTGTACAACACCAGATCGGGATTTGGAAGTGGATCCTCACTGACATTTGGCGGAGAAACTGTTTCTTCAGTCAGAAGTTGGAAACAATCATGTTGGAGATAATCCTCATGACTGCCATCTTTCTTGGGAACCGGCAGTAAAGTAGCGGGGCTGATTGTAGTATAGCGATGCAACTTGATATAATCAGGCAAAAGGAGTGAACACTGCAGCCGTAAATGTCATTGTACAGTCAAATGTCTTGGCTGTTGGAGTGTTAGTATCGCTGCAATATCATGCGGGGCAAAAATGTGCGTTTCATATCCAAGAATTATATCTGCAGTCTTGTCAAGCAACGAGTGAGTGGCGTGAACTGCTCTCATGCAACTTGGTGATACTCGGGCCACGGGGTCAAGGCGGGGTGAATAATAGCCCACTGGTCGTTGCCTATTGCCATATAATTGTGTGAGTACCCCTGCTGCGTGTCCTTCCTTCCCAGACACATACAAATGGAACTGTCGAGTATAGTCCAGGATGCCCAAGGCAGGGGCGGAAGCAATAAGCCGCCTTTAATTCAGAAAAGGCACGATAAAGGCTTTCCATACAAACCGGTGATCTTTCCTTATAGTTCATTATACCGTCTTTTAAGGCATTGTAAAGGGGTTGCATTATGCGGGATGCATCCGGTATCCACTGACGTCAACAAGTACATAGTCCAAGAAAACGCTGGAGTTCAGTTTCATCTTTTGGGAAAGGAAGGGAGCTGACAGCTATTTTTCTTTCTTCTGTGAGGTATCTGACACCCTGAAGGAGACAGTGACCCAAAAATATCACTTGACCAAGACAGAACTGAAGTTTCGAGGCCGAAACCCGACAGTTCAGATCTGCCTGATGCTTCAGAAGGCTAACAGTGGCAGCAATGGCTTCCTGCTCCGTCCGCGCACACAACAAAAGATCATCCACATACTGGAGCAACGTGACATGGGTGTGGTTCAATTGCCAGGGTAAAAGACACTCTCTCATATTTTTTTTTTTTTTTTACAAACTGATTGGGACTGTTTTGGGCCCCTTGTGGCAGAACTGTCCACATTAATAGTCCTCCCTGATAAATAAATACAAACAGAAACTGGCAATCTGGGTGTAATAGAATACTAAAAAAGACATTGGCAAAATCGATGACTGTGAACCAAGCAGCATCCTGAGATATCTGGAACAAAAGAGTATATAAATTAAGCACCACAAGTTTCCAGATCAGTAACTGCATTAATTGCCCGTAGATCTTGTACCAGCTGGTACACAGGAGGTTAAGTTTGTATAGTTGAAGGGGGGGCTGGAGTCTGCTATGTGGGCCACTGATAAGAACTGTGTCCTTGCAGCTGGGGTGGGGGCTGGAGCAGCTGCTGGTCTGCTTTTTGATTTTTTCCTGCTAATGCAGAGAAAGCTAAATTCTAATGAAAACTTTTTATTACTTTTAATATATCGTCTGGAGTGGACAGAGAAAGCATGCAGGATTACGTTCTGGACAACCTCAGTAAGTAATTGTTGGGATCTAGGAATGTTGGTAGGATTATATCATGGTCTCACTGCATATGTTACATATTGACACGGCAGCTGTCCTGCTCTGGTTGCTGCGATCTGTCCTGTTTCTGAACGGGTGAATAAAGTAGGAGGGGGTGGATACTCATAACCACTAGCAATACTAGGCATAACAGGGACTGGTGCTGGCGGTGGCTGATAATAGGTACCGTCAGCGTTTACCAAGGGAAAGGTTGGGACTACGACACTGCAACAGGTCTCTCTCCACTGAAAATTAGTAACTCCTCATACATTATAAATCCACCCGGCAGGATCATAGGGTGAGGGCGCACTTGGTTTTGGTAATCCAGGATATATTGGTGCCCTGGGGTTGAGGGGCACAGAGCTTACAATCGGGAAAAGAGACTTAATTTCCTGGGAAGAGACCTTATTATCTAGCAGAGAAATCCCTTGTTCCAAATAATCATTTTTTTAATTATTTGTCTTTTTGGCATTTTTAGTCACTTTTTTAGTACCTTCCACAAAACATCCAGTCTTTGTCGTAACAGACAGCTTTCCTTTTTCAACATAACCATAACAGAAGCAGCCAGAATTCACTTTCTCTTCTTTTTCTACCTCCATATCAACCTTCTTATGGTTTTTTTTTTCTAACACCTTTGTTCCATAGCGTAGGCTGTATCCTCCCGCCCTCAGGAATTCCCTTGCATTGCGGATAGATTTCTTTCAACGTCTCTGACTAACAGTATCCTATCTATCACATAAATCTAAATCCTTCTTTTTTCTTCTATGGAAATATGATTCTCTTTTAATGAAATATCCTTACTTCAGTTGTGCACAGTAACTGGAGCAGTCGTACAGTCTGTTCCACCGGGTCTATCTATCCCCCACAGGGATGACCCCAAAACGCGGTACTCAGTGAAAGGAGTAGGGCGTCTTAGACTATCCCTCCGGACACCTCTGGTTATATATATACATATAAATATATATAAATTCCTGAGTTACGCATACTTCCCAATCTTCGATCACTTCTGATTCTAACAGTGATCAGGATTTCAGGATATTTTGACTAAAAAGAGTTACAATCACTGGTTAATCTGGGGTGTCAGTCCCTTATGAGGTACGGTTCGAACACTGGGCCCCCAATGGAACTACACTTCTATATGATTCCACCCAAGAATCACCCCACCATCGGGGACAAACCTCAGATCCTCTTTTCAGCAACAAACACAGGAAAACCACACCAAACGGTCAGTCTGAACAGTATAACTGCCAACTTACCGTGGTTTGTGGGGGGTGATCAGTCCCAATTTTCCAGTGCCTGTGTCCGGTCCGAGGGTCCTTTGTCTTGTTGTCCTCCAGGGGTAGAAGCATCCCTATATGGGGGCCCCACATTGGGCGCCATCTGTCGAAGAAGGATCTAAGTGACCCTTCACGGTTGACCAAGTGATTTCCAAATTAATCCACAGAACGTTGCTAGCAACAGAAATAACCAGACGGAGACGTGTTTCTGTCTGGGAGAGAAGACTGTGTTCAAGTCGTGAGATGTATTGGTAAGAAAGAGACTGTGTTTGGTGTTTGCTGGATACCTCTGAGGGCAAGAGGTCTCCGGGAAACTGTGTGGCCGATGCCAACAGGTAACGGTCTTGAAAACCGTGTTATGCTGATCGGGATCAGAGAGAAGTATTCGTGAGTGAAAGACTGTATTTTGTGTCACGTTTGCTGTAATAAACCAAGTGGACTATTGCTGTCGAGGGAGGATCTAAGTGACCCTTCACGGTCGACCAAGTGATTTCCAAATTAATCCACAGAACGTTGCTAGCAACAAAAATAACCAGACGGAGACGTGTTTCTGTCTGGGAGAATCGAGGTAGATTCCTACCCCGTGTATTGCATCATCATCTTTTATAGTATTTAGTAAGTTTGTACTTCAACCAATAGTATAAAACCACACCTACAACATTTAACCTATGAAAATGCAAGGAAATCGGAAACTACATATATGTCCGTATCTGAGTAGCATAAAAAGGAACACAATAGTGTTTTCATTCTTCAGATTACACCTCAAGGTCTCATATCTTGTTCACACTGGAACAGCCTGGTTTTTATTACAGTCCATGACCTTTACTCTAGTGGAAAAACAATTTGGCTTTATAACCGTTATGAGCTATAGCCTAATAACAGAATTTATCTCATAAACGACAAAAATGGAATTACAAGCACAAAATGGTTCTGATCTTTTTTTTCTTTTTTCAACTTCCTGTGACTCGGTGGGGCTACGAAGACGTCTGGCTGTAACTCGGCGTGGTTACGAAGGTTTTGCTGTGGATCGGCGGGTCCACGAAGTCGACGGTGCAGAGCCGTGCAGAGACTTGTGGTAGCGGGAGCTACAGTTGCAGCAAGAGGTTCTGCAGCAGCAGGAGCTGCAGTGACAGCCACAGCGGCTTGTGATCGGCAGCCGGAGGTGCCGGTGGTTTGTGGCTGCAACAGAAGCGGTGGCAGTGCCAGCAGGAGCTGGAGAGGAGGACAGTGTGAACCAGGTCACACAAACTCTTAAAGGGCCAGTACAAGCCCAGAAGGACATAAACTGTACTGTGGGACTGGGGCCTAAGAAAGTCGTGGGGGAGTCCTCGGGGTGTATCCCAGAGTGGGGTGGTGTCCCTAGAAGGGATGGTGGCCTAAAAGGGGCGGTAACCCAAGCAGGGATGGTTGCCAAAAAGTGGGTGGAGCATCCCGACTTTAAAGGTGTGGTGCAGACGAACTGTTGCCAGGGACAATGTACAATGTGTGTCCAGTCTGCCTTATGAACTACCCACCCGGCATGATGCTACGGGGGTGTGCCCTACACATTAATAATGAAGATGTGGTTGGTCTGGTCGACTCAGGGAGCCCGTGACTCTAGTGAGGGTTGCACCTGAGAGATTTCAAATACCCGGTAGAAAGGTCGGGGTCACCTTCAACCACGGGGGCACTAAGGATTTTCCCGTGGCCAGGGTAATCTTTGAGACAGGCTGGGACATTGCGGGACAGGATGTCGCTATAGTCTCGAATTTGTCTTGTCCAGTAGTTATAGGTTGGGACTCTAAACTGTTCTCCGACTTGTGGGAGAGGGGAATTCCTCTACAGCAGGAGGAGGGAGGCCTCTCTTACTGTTGGGGTGGCGGGTTTTGGTATAGTGGCGCCTCCCAAAGTGGACGGGTCTGACCAACTCGGTGACTTAGCAGAGGATGAACGACCGAGTGGTGGTGACTCCCATTCAGATGGTGACGCAAGGGGAAAGGGTGCGTCTGCCCAAATTACGGACCTGATGACTCTTGACGTGTACCACCGAATGACTGATGGTGATGTGGTAGATAAGACGTCTGAAACGGACACCCAGTTAGAGGGTAACTGGAGGGTTCACCAGACTGTGGGAGGTGACTCAGACTCCGAGGGTGACTGTGACTCTTAGTTAGAAAAGGAGTACAGTAAGGAAGGCCCCCACAAGGAGGGAAAGTCCTCCCGTCGACAGAGACGTAAAGGGCGCAAAGAGCCTGAGCAAATTGCACCCATTGAGAAGGTCAATAAAGAAGAACCTGTTGCTGAAGAGCTGGAGAGTGTGGAGCTCTCTGAAGGTACAGTCATGGCCAAAAGTTTTGAGAATGACACAAATATTAATTTTTACAAAGTCTACTGCTTCACTTTTTCTAATGGCAATTTGCATATACTCCAGAATGTTATAACGAGTGATCAGCTTAACAGCAATTACTTGCAAAGTCAATATTTGGCTAGAAAATGAACTTTATCCCCCAAAACACATTTCAACATCATTGCAGCCCTGCCTTAAAAGGACCAGCTAACCTCTTTTCAGTGATTGCTCCATTAGCACAGGTGTGGGTGTTGATGAGGACATGGCTGGAGATCAATCTGTCATGATTAAGTAAGAATGACACCACTGGACACTTTAAAAGGAGGCTGGTGCTTGGCATCATTGTTTCTCTTCTGTTAACCATGGTTATCTCTAAAGAAACACGTGCAGTCATCATTGCAATGCACAAAAATGGCCTAACAGGGAAGAGTATCGCAGCTAGTGTAAGGTTCTGTGTACATGTTCCTGAAACTCAGTTTGTTCGTCAGCCATTTTACTTTCTGTCTTGCTGCAGCTATCTTGCCCTCAGTCAAAATGGAGTTTCCAGCTTGCATGTTCCCGCCCTGATTCTCTCCTTTTGCTTCTTAAGCAGCCACAGCTGAGCAATCAGTGCTTCAGAATCTAGCCTGCAGTGAACCTGTGACCTGACTCCTAAAGCCTTGGACCTTGTACTCCAGCTATTCCTACTGAGGAACTCTGAAGCACTTGTGGACTCTGAACCCTGCTCTTTGAAAGACCCACGTTTGCATGGACTTACGGTAACAGAGAAGAAGATCCTGAACCTGTTGTGGAGAGTTATTGCTGAGCTTAGATTACTCTGGCCTGCTGTGTCTCCTGCTTCTGTGTCTGCTAACTGTGTGACTATTTTTGCCAACTTGTATGAAGTAATACAAGACTTTCTATATCAAACCTGTGTCTCATGTATTTTCATCGCACCCAAGCACAAGACGCTATATGAACTGTACTACATACATTACAAGATTCTGAAGCCAAAACGTTAGTGTCTGCTGGGTCTGGAAAGGCTGTGTCTGCTGTAACTGTGGATATCGGATGTCCGGTTTTACTTTCTGTGATGACAGTGGTTGTGACTTCTCACAACCATTCCAGGTGAGCAATTCCCTTAAGTGTTTTTTTTTCTGCAGTGTTACCACAGGTAAACACTATTGTTTTTTTTTTTTTTCTCTTTTCTCTTTTTTGTCTGCTGTAACTGTGGATATCAGATGTCCGGGTGAACTTTCTGTGATGATAGTGGTTGTGACTTCTCACAACCATTCCAGGTGAGCAGTTCCCTTAATTTTTTTTTCTCTCTGCAGTGTTACCACAGGTAAACCCTATTGTTTTTTTTTTCTCCTCTCCTCTTCTTCCAGTACTCCTGTCTTAAAAGATCTGGAAAATGGAGGCCCGCATAAAGGAACTTTGCGGAGTGACTGATAATATCCTTGCAGATTTGCAGAATATAAAGACCCGTTTTTCAAGCCTACAGGACCTCACTAATCACAATTTGCAAGTGTTTGGACAGACTGCCCAGGATTTGCGAGCCAGGATTGAGGTTCTAGAAGAGCGAGTCCAGGCTCCTGCCGTAGCCCCGAGTTCTGGGATTCCCAAGTTGCCCCCTTTTCGTTTTGGCGGTGAACGTGAGAAATTCAGGGGATTTATTAATCAATGCAATCTTTTTTTTTCTGCACATGCTTCACAATTTCCCACTGAACGATCTAAGGTGCTTACTATAATTATGTTGCTTACCAACAAGGCTTTGATGTGGGCAAACCCTCTGATTGAGACTGAGGATGATTGTTTGAATCACCTTGATGCTTTTATTTCAGCCATGGGGCAGGTGTTTGATGACCCCAATCGAGGTGCAACAGCTGAAGCAGCCATGTTAGCTTTGCGCCAAGGTAAGCACTCGGTAGCTGAATATGCCCTGGATTTCAGGAGATGGGCCCTTGATACCACCTGGGACAGTTCCGCCAAAAAATCTATTTTTCGAAAGGGGTTATCTCCACTGATTAAGGATGAACTTGCTCGTGCCGACCCTCCCACTGCGTTAGGTGACTTTATTAACTACTGCATCCGTATTGATACTCGTCTGACTGAATGCAGGCAAGAGAGATGGTTCGAAAGCAATCGCACTAACCTTTTCCTACCTTCCTCTCCAGCTAAGGAACCTTTGAGTAGGATTACACGGGAACCTGAACCTGAACCCATGCAGGTAGACTCTTTACAACGACGGGTTAGTGATGCACGCAAGGAACATCGTTTTAAGGAAAATCTATGTTTCTATTGTGGTAAGTCAGGGCACTTCATTATAAACTGCCCCAGCCGTTCTCATAAGACTACTGCAGCACTCATTCATTGTGAGTGTTGCGAGAGGGGATCTGTCAGGTCCGAGCCTCAGGCTCCAGAGAGATCTGCAGCAACAGATCTTGATTTCTCGGACTTAAACTCCGTTACCTCTGAGGACGTTGACTGTGTAAACGCTGCCATTTTTCAAGTTTCCTCAGCGGTGTCCCAGCTGAGTTGTAAGAAAAACAATTCTCATTGCTTTCTTTCCATCAAACTCTGGGTTGACTCAGCTTGGGTGTCTAGCTCTGCTATGATCGACTCAGGGGCAAGTGGAAATTTTATGGATGTCTCCTTTGCTCTGAAACAGGGGATACGTTCAGTGAAGAAGGCTACTCCAGTACAGATGGAAACTGTGGATGGCTCCCTGCTGACCTCTGGACCAGTGGATCAGGAAACAGAGCCTTTGAGGGTTCTTATGGGTAAAGATCATCAAGAGAAACTGTCCTTTATGCTTATCTCTTCTCCCCACTTTCCCATTATTCTAGGGCTACCATGGCTGCAGGCTCAGAATCCTACCATTAACTGGGAGACCAAGGAATTACACTTTCCAGAGAAACAGATGAGTCCAAAAGTTTCAGCTTGCTCTGTTCCTAAAGGAACCATGTCAGTCCCTGAACTACCAGCTGTATACCAGGACTATGTGGATTTATGTGACAAGAAGAACGCTGACCAGCTTCCTCCTCACCGTCCATATGATTGTCCAATTGAATTATTGCCTGGAGCAGAGATACCTTTTGGTAAGATCTACCCCCTGGCGGGGCCCGAGCTAAAGGCTTTAAAGGATTACATAGACGAAAATCTAGCCAAGGGCTTCATACGCCCCTCTTCATCTCCTGCAGGTGCACCCATCTTCTTTGTAAAGAAGAAAGATGGATCTCTGAGACCATGCGTAGACTATAGGGAACTCAATAAGGTTACTATTAGAAACCGTTATCCATTGCCTTTAATCCCTGAGTTATTGGAGAGAGTGCGACATGCCAAAATTTTCTCTAAACTAGATCTTCGTGGGGCCTATAACTTAGTCCGTATTAGACCTGGGGATGAATGGAAGACTGCATTCAGGTCACGCTATGGACACTTTGAATATCTAGTTATGCCTTTTGGTCTGAGTACCGCCCCAGCCACTTTCCAACACTTGGTGAATGACATCTTCAGGGATCTCCTAGATACATTCGTGGTAATTTATTTGGATGATATTCTAATTTTTTCTAACTCCACAGAGGAACATCATGGACATGTGAGAATGGTCTTGGAACGTCTAAGACAAAATCATCTTTACATCAAACTTGAAAAGTGTGAATTCCATAGGACCGAAATTCAATTTCTGGGGTATGTACTGTCTACACAAGGAATTAGTATGGATGGAAGCAAAACCCAAGCCATCAAGGATTGGCCAAGTCCTAGAAATGTGAAGGAGGTACAGCGCTTCATCGGGTTTGCCAACTTCTATAGACGTTTCATTAGAAATTTCTCTGAGGTAGTGTCACCTATCACCCAACTTACCCGGAAAGAGTCTAGGTTCTCCTGGACTCCCCAAGCCCAGGAAGCATTTTCCCGTCTAAAAGATAAATTTACCACTGCACCTATCCTAGTACATCCCAACCCCGAGCTTGCCTTCATAATAGAGGTGGATGCTTCAGACTGTGCCGTTGGAGCTATACTCTCTCAGAGAACAGGTGAGAAGAATGTCTTGCATCCCTGTGCCTTCTTTTCCCAGCAGTTGTCTTCGGCTGAGAGGAACTACGATGTGGGCAATAGAGAGTTGTTGGCCATTATTGCCGCCTTCAAAGAATGGAGACACCTTCTTCAGGGAGCTGCACAGCAAATAGTCGTCCTGACAGATCATCGTAACCTTGAGTTTATCAGGTCGGCTAAGTGCCTGACTCCTCGCCAGGCTCACTGGAATCTTTTCTTAAACCAATTTAATTTTATCATTTCTTATAGACCAGGATCGCGAAATGGAAAGGCTGATGCACTCTCTAGGATTTACTCAGCAGAGACACGTCCAATTACTCCTCCTAAGACTATTCTTCCTGACTCTAGATTCCTAGGAGTAATTCATAATCAAGACCTACTTAAGGACATCAAGGAAGCATACCATGCGGATTCCTTTTTGGCACAACCCCCAAGGGACGTAAGTCTTGTCTTTAAGAATGGTGTGTGGATTCAGGGACAACGCCTGTATATTCCTGAAACAGTCAGATTGAGAGTATTGCAACTCATTCACGATTCCAAGATAGCTGGGCATAGAGGAATTCTAAAGACACAGGAATTTCTCTCTCGTTTCTTTTGGTGGCCCACTTGCAGGAAGGATTTTTAAACTATGTCACTTCATGTGAAGTCTGTGCAAGATGCAAAACACCTCGCTCCTCACCAACTGGTCTGTTACAGCCTCTTCCCACCCCGTCCCACCCGTGGGGATCCATTTCTATGGACTTCATTGTGGAGTTACCAACCTCTCAAGGGAAGAACACCATTCTAGTGGTGGTTGACCGTCTAACAAAGGCAGCTCATTTTATCCCTTGTGTCGGCTTACCCACTGCAAAACAGACATCAGATTTGATGATTAAAGATGTGTTTTGCTTACATGGAGTACCGGATGAGGTTATTTCGGATCGAGGGGTGCAATTCACTTCTAGGTTTTGGCAAAATTTCTGTGCAGCATTGGACATTAAAGTAAACCTTTCTTCTGCTTTTCATCCCCAGACTAATGGACAGACCGAACGAACCAATCAAACCCTGGAGCAGTATCTCCGCTGCTTTATCTGCCACCTACAGGATGATTGGGTGGATCTACTTCCATTAGCTGAGTTCTCGTATAACAACTCTCAGAGTGCCTCCACTAAGCAGTCTCCTTTTTACTCTAATCTAGGTTATCATCCTAACATTCTACCACGATTTCCCATAGAAACGCCTTTACCAGCAGTGGCTGAAAGAATCACGTCTTTACAGAAGAATATGGATCTTCTAAAGGAGAATCTGGAATCGGCTCAAGAAAGGTACAAGAAAGCAGCAGATAAATTTCGTAAACCTGCACCAGCTTTCAAGGTAGGAGACTTGGTCTGGCTGTCAACCAGAAATCTTAAGTTAAGGATTCCATCGTCTAAGTTGGGACATAAGTACATTGGACCCTATAAAATCAGTAAAATTATAAGTGCCGTTGCTTGTCGTCTTCAACTGCCCAGAACTATGAGAATTCACCCTGTCTTTCATGTATCCCTACTAAAGGCTGCGACACCCAATACGTTTCCTGGACGTTCTTCTCCTTGCCCTGACCCAGTGCTAGTCGATGGTCAGGAAGAATTTGTGGTGGAAAGGATTTTAGATTCCAGGTTGTATAGAAATCAGTTACAATATCTGATTAAATGGCAGGGCTACCCAGTGGAGGACAACTCATGGGAACCAGTCAATAACGTTAATGCTCCTCGCTTGCTCCGTCAGTTTCATCAGAGGTACCCACACAAGCCTGGCCTGAGGTCATCCGGAGGTTGTCCCTAAGGGGGGAGTAATGTAAGGTTCTGTGTACATGTTCCTGAAACTCAGTTTGTTCGTCAGCCATTTTACTTTCTGTCTTGCTGCAGCTATCTTGCCCTCAGTCAAAATGGAGTTTCCAGCTTGCATGTTCCCGCCCTGATTCTCTCCTTTTGCTTCTTAAGCAGCCACAGCTGAGCAATCAGTGCTTCAGAATCTAGCCTGCAGTGAACCTGTGACCTGACTCCTAAAGCCTTGGACCTTGTACTCCAGCTATTCCTACTGAGGAACTCTGAAGCACTTGTGGACTCTGAACCCTGCTCTTTGAAAGACCCACGTTTGCATGGACTTACGGTAACAGAGAAGAAGATCCTGAACCTGTTGTGGAGAGTTATTGCTGAGCTTAGATTACTCTGGCCTGCTGTGTCTCCTGCTTCTGTGTCTGCAAACTGTGTGACTATTTTTGCCAACTTGTATGAAGTAATACAAGACTTTCTATATCAAACCTGTGTCTCATGTATTTTCATCGCACCCAAGCACAAGACGCTATATGAACTGTACTACATACATTACAGCTAGAAAGATTGCACCTCAGTCAACAATCTATCGCATCATCAAGAACTTCAAGGAGAGAAGTTCCATTGTTGCCAAAAAGGCTTCAGGGCGCCCAAGAAAGACCAGCAAGCACCAGGACCGTCTCTTAAAAGTGTTTCAGCTGTGGGATCGGGCTACCAGCAGTGCAGAGCTTGCTCAGGAATGGCAGCAGGCAGGTGTGAGTGCATCTGCACGCACTGTGAGGCGGAGACTCTTGGAGCAAGGCCTGGTCTCAAGGAGGGCAGCAAAGAAGCCACTTCTCTCCAGAAAAAACATCATGGACAGACTGATATTCTGCAAAAGGTACAGGCAGTGGACTGCTGAGGACTGGGGTAAAGTTATTTTCTCTGATGAATCCCCTTTTCGATTGTTTGGGACATCAGGAAAACGCCTCATTCGGAGAAGACAAGGTGAGCGCTACCACCAGTCTTGTCTCATGCCAACTGTTAAGCATCCTGAAACCATTCATGTGTGGGGTTGCTTCTCAGCCAAGGGAATCGGCTCTCTCACAGTCTTGCCTAAAAACACAGCCATGAATAAAGAATGGTACCAGAATGTCCTCCAAGAGCAACTTCTCCCAACCCTCCAAGAGCAGTTTGGCGATCAACAATGCCTTTTCCAGCATGATGGAGCACCTTGCCATAAAGCAAAGGTGATAACTAAATGGCTCAGGGAACAAAACATAGAGATTTTGGGTCCATGACCTGGAAACTCCCCAGATCTTAATCCCATTGAGAACTTGTGGTCAATCATCAAGAGACGGGTGGACAAACAAAAACCTAAAAATTCTGACAAAATGAAAGCATTGATTGTGCAAGAATGGACTGCTATCAGTCAGGATTTGGTCCAGAAGTTGATTGAGAGCATGCCAGGTAGAATTGCAGAGGTCCTGAAGAAGAAGGGTCAACACTGCAAATATTGACTTGCTGCATTAACTCATTCTAACTGTCAATATAAGCTTTTGTTACTCATATGTTTGCAATTATTATATTTCTGTCTGTGATAAAACATCTGTCAAACACACATAAAACCCAGAGGGCAGCAGATCATGTGAAAATATAATATTTGTGTCATTCTCAAAACTTTTGGCCATGACTGTACAAAGAGTCGAGAGGTACCTGAAGATGACCGGGCAGAGCCTCGAGAAAGGTTGAAGGGGTCAGATACGGAAGTCGCCAACTCCGTGCAATTGGAGAGGGTGCGCCACCTGGAGTCCGAGTTTGCGGCAGTCAAGGCTCAGTTTGGAGATAAAGCACAGGAGTGCCAGGACCTTGCTAAAACGTTGTCTCGAGCGAAGCACAAGGTGAAAGATTTACAGGCCATATTAAAGATAAGGAAAGAGCATATGGAACAAGAGAAGGCCCTAAGATAGAGCATAGAGTGGATGAACTGGAGAAGGAAGTCTCTGAGCTCAGAGGTCACCTGTCAACAAGGCAAAGTGTGAATAAGGCCATAAGAGAAGACATGGAGGTGCTCAGAGAAGCAGTAAGAGGTCTTCTGCAGGAGAAGAAGTTGGTGGTCAAAGACTTACAGCAGCCGTGCCCGAGTGATAACAAGGTGGAGCTGCCAGTGCCCATCTTGGCAAGGGGTCTTGAAGAAGATAAATCTCAGGAAGTGTCCGAGGTAAACCAGGAAGAGAATGAGGCTTCGCTCTTTAAGTGCGTGATGGAGGTACCCGAAGACATGCGAGAAGCCTGTGCCAGCGAGGGAGTGCATGAGGCCTTTAAAAGGCAGTAAAAGCCTATAGTGGGAACTGGGCACCAGAGACGAACCAGTTGGTGATACTGGTGGATAGGGAAGTCACAGATAAGTGGGTGGCTGTCCTGAAGGATATGCATCTTCAATGTCTCCGCACGAAACAGATAATCATGTTGGGTAATATGAAAGCCGCTCGACGCCTGTAGCTGGCGAAGGAAGCTCAAAGTCGGCTGGGCTTTGTAGAAAACATAATTCCGGTACCCAAAAATCTGGTAGCGAAAGTCATTGGAAGACTTGGAAAAGTGATTCAGGAGATGGTGAATAGATCCGGGGTGAAGAGAGTGAGGATCCCCCTGAATGTGAAGTCCAGGTAGCTGGTGAAGATGGCATGGTTCCATTCATTGTTGTGGGCTCAGTCGAGAGCCTTAAGAACATCCGAATGCTCCTGGAATATCGAGTAACGTACCAACAAGAGATAGAGCATCTGATCTGGGAAAGAAAGCAGATTGAGGTACAGCTACATGAGTTGGAAGAAGATGGCGACTGCTTCCATCCTGAGATATGGAGAGACGAGAGGCTTCTCTGGGGACTGGCAGTAGGCGATCTAAAACAATGAGGGTTAGAGGAGATGACACCTCTGTTAGCTCAGGGCTGACTGACTTAATCGGGAGACCCTGTAGCGGACAAAAGAACAGAGCGTCAGACTCAGATCAATCAGTAGGCTCGACTGGACGATGGACTCATGACCGCAACAACAGTAGGAGGCGGCCATGGAAAGAAAGGTCGTGTGAAGGGGCACACTTGGAAGGTGGGTTGATTAAAAAGGGTCTGGTGACACAGACAGAAAGACAAGGCCGACATACTGACAGCTGGGGACCGGGGAGGCCTAACAAAGAGGTGATGTTGAATGATGCCCAAAATTGACTGAGACGGTCCCCTCGACTGGTAGGGCAAGGTGACATGGGTGCCCTGTTTCGAAGCCCTCGGTTTGGAATAAGTGTTCAACCCCACAAGTTTGAACAGAGGGGGGAGGTATGTGGTGTAGTGACCCATGCTACAGCTAGGGGGCGCTGTGTATGCTCTCAAGATATGCATGGAGGCGTGATTTGGATGGAAAGACAGTCCCTGGCATTGTTGTAAATGGAAGGTATGTGTCGCAGAGCTCATCTGCACTGTAAGCCAAGGTAATGTTGTTCTGGGACTTGTAGTCCCATAAGAGTTGTGTTTATTTTCTAGGGTGGCTTACAGGGTTGGCTGGTGAGCTGGGTGGGACTGGCTAACCACACATACACCACCCACTGGTGGTTGTGAGTTTGTTGAGGACCTGTGATGAGGTCATGTGCATGTGACCAGACCATGTGCTCCATACCTCAGCTGGGGGAGTGGCTATAGGTATGTAAGGAAGTGTTTGGCACATGGAGAGAGAGAGTGTAGTCTGAGACTGTGACGAGTCTGTGAGTATGCTGGGAGTCTGTCAGTCTGGACACAGCTCCCTGACATCCAGGCTGGATGTCGCACAGACTGAGGAAGCAAGGCTGGCGAGCTTGAGCCAGCGGAATGGACGGGGTCAGAGTGAAGTGAGAAGTGTGGATTGGATACCTCTGAGATTGAGGGATCCGGGAACCTGTGTGGCCAACAGGTGACAGACAGGAGTCTGTGGTATGATGACCGGGGTAATGAAGACTGTGTTCAAGTCGTGAGATGTATTGGTAAGAAAGAGACTGTGTTTGGTGTTTGCTGGATACCTCTGAGGACAAGAGGTCTCCGAGAACCTGTGTGGCCGATGCCAACAGGTAAAGGTCTTGAAAACCGTGTTATGCTGATTGGGATCAGAGAGAAGTATTCGTGAGTGAAAGACTGTATTTTGTGTCAAGTTTGCTGTAATAAACCAAGTGGACTATTGTTTTAACCCTGAGCGTGCCAGTGTCTACCTCTAAGACCAGCAAAGCGAGTGACCCCCGTCCACAGACAGTGTGGAACGTCACAATATACATATTACCTCATATGTCTTATAATGCTGCTATAACGCATAATGCAATGTACATATATTCCTTGTATTATGTAGATGTAGGAAAAGTGTAAGATTTAGAATTAACCCACTAGGTAGAGCACAATAGAACACAATAGAGTAAGATGGGAACAAATTAGACCAATAAGATTTAGTTAGGAGGGACCAACTGGGAGTAAGTTAGAGAGCTTCCTGAATTTAGTTAGTAGGCCTGGGAGCCCAGACAGGGCAATTGTGCCTCGCAACGTTGAAGCTGAGGAGCCCAGCTCATCCAGGGCCTAGGAGCTAAAGGTCACCCGTGAGGTGGAGGAATACAGGGCAGCGTCAAAATGGTGACATCTAATTATGTGGGATCAACTCCAAATGTCCTGGGCAAAATGGACAGGGGACTCCTGAAGTGAGCTGTGAGGCTGGCCAGAGCGCTGTGGTACCGAAGGCGACGGTACGACCCTGCGATATTCCTGAAGGAGTGAGGGACAGCACAGGGAAAGGAAATGCTACACTTTGTGAAGGATCTTGTGCTGTACCTGTGACTGAACAGGATGAGCTGTGTAAAGAACTGAGTAAAGTTGATTTATTGAAAATGGATCCAGACTCTGCCTGTCATTGTGTCCAGATGAAAGGGAAGAAGCCCTGACAGATCAGAGAGGACCCTGATGGACAGGAGAGTGGACTAAAAGGTACGCTACAACAGAGACAATGTATTTATGTAGCGGGAGACCAGGGTACGACAAAGCACTTATAGAATCCCGTGACAGTTAGCCATGTTGTGGCACAATGCAGTTGTCTGACCAAGCTAGGTGACAAGGAATTGCCCAAAGTAAGACCTATGGGTTAATGAACATCTCCACCCTCTTGTCACTAGAATACCAGGCTATTTAAAAGATACTTCTTTTGCCCTATATGCCTTTGATAATTTCTTTTGGGAGGAACATTTTAATTTTATTACTCGTGATGTGATCAATCTATATTCCACTATACCCCATGACTTAGCTATTCAAGCGATTTGGCATCATATCATATATCATATATCGGAAAGACCTTTCTGGGAACACTACACTACTGTCTTCATCCTCCCATCCACATCACACGATAAAAGCAATACTGTATGGCGAATTTTATCGTGCCTGGCGCAGTTGCTCTGATCATGATTCTTTTCTCCGTGAGAGTGAAATTATAAAAAAATGATTAAGGGATAGAGAATACAAAAAGCATGATATAAAACGGGGTTTCAATAATGAATCCAATACCCTAGATCTTTGTCTTCACGCAATGCTTCGGTTCTTTCTTCTCCTCACAGTACAAGTTCGTTTTGACGTTTTCTACACGAGGGATCCCCAACTCCAGTCCTCAAGGCCCACCAACAGGTCATGTTTTCAGGATTTCCTTTGTATTGCACAGGTGATGCAATTATCACCTGAGCAATACTAAGGAAATCCTGAAAACATGATCTGCTGGTGGGCCTTGAGGACTGGAGTTGGGGAACACTGTTCTACACCATACAGCCCTCAATTTAAAGATATTAAATCGATTATAAAAAATTACTTACCTGTTATCAATCAGGATGACACGCTTCGTGACATCATAAACCAAGGCTGTAGATATGTAGCACCCAAAGTGGAACCGAGCCGGGTGCCGCATCAGACCAAGAGAGGAGTGCTCCGGCCGGGAGTATCAGCGCCAGGCAGACCAGCATCGCCCACCGCCAACAGCGGGTACCAGGGAGAGTGGGACACGCAGTGTGTGTTCAGTGACAGCCAAAGAGTACCAGGTGCCGTACACGACCTGACCGTGAGTACCGCACACGCGCTGACAAAGAGAGACCACATAGGACTGACACTCGCACCCTGACGTGGACACAGAATAGTTGTCCTGATCTTTGTGACCTCACTACATCAATTAAGACAGTTTAAGGCACCACGTTGGGCTCGTACCAATCTGTGGTCCGTACTGTTAATAGCCACAGCAGTAAATGGACAAGGGGCAGTGGAAGGTACCGGAGACCGACAACTGTTACCGGAAGATGGGGAATTGTCATCCACCTGACTCCACTAGAGAGGACACCGTGCCAGCCATTGTGGCGCAATTGAGTTTGCAGCAGGAGCTGCAGCTGAAGGACTTCCTTACAACTATGCTAACGAAGTGCCGTCATTTGAACCGTTGTTATATCCTTTGCCTTGAATGTACCTACTGTCTGTCTCCCCTGACTAACTCTTTATCTCCTGACTGTTCAACTATTTACCTCTCTGCATGGAGTATTCCCCTGTAAATAAACCTGCTAACCCTTGCCCTGTTGCCTGCGTACCGTCACTGCATCCCGTGTTCCTGCTCGTACTCTTACATTCACACACTATGCGTGACATTATACAGTACTGTGCAAAAGTTTTAGGCAAATGTAGAAAAATGCTACAAAAGTAAGACGCATTCAAAGATAAAAGTGTTAAAAAAAGAACCTGTTACCATGAAAATGCAGACCAGTCTACCGGCACTATTTTATAGAGAAAGGGGAGTTGAGCAGATTAATCTTTTTGTGAAAAAAATTAAGTATAGTCTGTGTTTTAATCATTTGAACATCTGCTTTTTCTGGATTGTCAGTCCAGTGGGCGGCCCCATCAGTAATGGAACTTGAGAAATACAAGCAGAGTCTTACCCATCATGTAATCCCACCATGGAAGCCAAATTGAGTTTCTTGTCTTTGCCTCCATGTTGTAGGTCAGGTTTTTAGCCACAAATCTTCCACGAAGACTAGTTCTGGACAGACTTCTCCAAACAGTGGGTGGGTGTAGCTGGGTCCCACTGGTTGCTGTCAGTTCTGAGATGATGACACTGCTGGACATATTTCAATTTTGAAGAGAAGTACAATGTTGTGTATTTCATCTGTTGCGCTAAGTTTTCTTGGCCAACCACTGTATTTAAGGTTCTTGAACATCTCATCTTGAAACCCAAGTCTGCTGTGTAATCTTTGCCTGTAGACACCTTGCTGATGCACTATAACTACCTTGTGTCTTGTTGCTGAGATCACTCTAGCCATGGTTTATAACCTGTAACAGAAAACTGTCATCCACAACCTCACATTTGTGCAGAGTGGGGCTGTTCCTCACCCAGTTTCCTAAACAGCTGTTTTTGTCCCAATTAATGACTGTCTTTTAATCTACATATTAAAATAATTATCCCTTGTTTGATAGAATTGGTTACTCATACACCCAACTATAATCCAACAAAATAAAAAGTATACCTCTCAACTGTGCAAGGAAAATAAGCAGCTGCTTTGAAATGATACTACGTGGTGTCAATTTACTTCTTAGTAAATTTTATATATCTTTTTATATTGATCTCTCACAGATATTTTGTGAATATCATCTCCATCCCAATGTGTTTATCGTGTTCTTACAGGAGTAGCAACCTTATTCTCTACTATGTTTAACAAGAAGTGATGAAGGCGACTTACGGTCACCAAATACTGATGGGATTTACATTTCCCTTTTGTTCATTCACTTTGCATTTTGTTAATTGATAAAAATAAACTAACACTTTTATCTATGAAAGCTTCTTGCAGCATTTTTCCACACATGTCTAAAACTTTTGCACAGTGCTGGATATGCTCAAAAGTCTGACAATGAATCTGGCTCATTTTACTTTGTTAGCAATCAAAGGAGACCAGTCTCCTAAGAAAACAGCACTTTTCAAGCCTCTATCCGGACCCGTTGTGCAATGAGGCACGGCACTCTTGAGCACCTTGACAGATCTACTGTATAGGGGCAGCTGCTGCGAGAACTTTCTGACATCTCACCAGGCAAGAATTCAGATTTGGAAGTGCAGGTAAAAAAAAATCCCATTTCTCATTTTTGTACCCCAATGAGGAAACATGGAAATCTGTTTGGTGAGGCTTTCACACAAAACAGATTTTCTTAATAGAAGCAATGGTTTTAGTTATTCAATATGTTTTCGACAAAGTATTGTTACAGTGAGGTTTTTTTTTGTTATTATTTGCTGGTTTGCATGGCCAAATTCAGTAGCAGATCTCAAATACGTTCATATGAATGAGGCCAAATAGGAAATTGTTCATAATGGATTCCTCTAATATATTAAACCGTAGAGGTAGAGAAGCTGGAGAACATTATGGGACGTTCAGCCTTTAATAATATATTATCTCACTCAATCTTTCAAACAGGTGATAAATCATTAGAAATGTAATGACAGATCACAAACAATGTCTCCAGCAGTCTGACGTTTAATGTGCGGAAGCTGGATCTATAAAGACCTGGCCGCGTGCAAAGAATTTAATGTGAGGACGTACATCACGCCTACGAGTATGCAATTAACTCATTTGCTTGATTTCATTAATTTGCATAATCTCTAGTACATCTGTCAATATATTTATCACCTCGCAAACACATCAACATCACACAAAGAGACCCCTGCAGTCTTGCAGGCGAATAGCAAATAGCTAATTAAAATATTAAAACTTGTGCAACCGGGAGCTGCGAGTTTACTGCCTACCAATCTAGAAATAGAGATTAATACAGGTGCAGTCGCTACTGTGCTTTGTCCAAACTGACAGCGCTCCAGATGTGAGTAAAGGTACTGCCACACTACACAATCCCGCTAGCGATCTCGTTAGCGTCGCATACTAATGAGATCGCTAGCGGGATTGTTTCTATATCGCTAGTAGCTACCTAATTTAGCGATATCGTTAAGGACTCTATCGCGGTTAGCGATCTCCTTAACGACTTTAGCGGTACAAAAGTACCGCTAAATCGCTAAAAAAGGTGCCACACTCAGCGATTAGATACTTACCAGCGGGACGCCAGCGATGAAAATAGGGTCCGGAACGATTAGGACGACGGACGAGATCACAGCAGGGGCCACGTCGCTGGTAGATGCCGCACACAACAACATCGCTAACGGGATCGCTAAATAGTGACGTTTTTTAGCGATCCCGTTAGCGATGTTGTTTAGTGTGGCATACCCTTAACAAGCTTTCCCTTCCCTAGGGACCACTTGTGTAATTCACAGTGTATCCTGCATTATCACTGATGGCTATCTGACCAGGCTACTTGTTATCCCTTATCTTTATGATGTCAGTAGTGCTTCCAGCAGAGGATGAGGGGACCACAGACAAGCTAATCCCACTTACAGAGTCTCTTGCCATGGGGATAATATGGTTACCACTGCTAGAGTCTATTTTTATAACATGACCATCACAAAGGATTTGTAGATAAGACTACGATATCTATATTCCTTTTCCAACATCCATGCTGACATAGGTTAAAAATGACCTTGATAGGGGGGCGAAGCCTAGCTGCATATGAGGAAGGAGGCTTAAGTCTGAGCTCCTCACCGTGCTGCTCCTTCTAGAAGCCTTTTCAGCCAACTTATTCGCCCCAGCATGGGCAAATCAACTCGGGACAAGTCTAAAGGGACCTTGAGCTCCTCCAGGACCCCCAAAAGCCAGAGAGGCATGGATTCTTACATCACAAAGCACAACTCTGCTTCTGGCCGGCCGCTGGACTTAATGGCGGAAGTTCCCGCCACGGATTCTGAGTGCGCAGGGGACTCCTCAGACGGCGGCAGTTCCACACAAGCTTCTACGAGAGGATCCAGCCGCATGACAATGCGCAACCTTAAGAAATTATTTGACCAAGCGCTTGCTCCCATTTTGTCCAAACTGAAGGACATTAAACAAGAATTTCAGAAACTAGGGACCAGAGTGGACAGTCTGGAGACGACTCAGGCGGCGGTGGTCTGCTTTGGCCGAGTCCTGCGGGCTAAATTTCAAGAACAACAGCGCCATATGAATACGGCGATCACGATGGTCGAAGACCTTGAAAATCGAAATCGCCGCTCAAACATTCGGCTCAAAGGCATCCCGGAGACGGTCACCGCCACTGAACTAGAGGCCACGGTGCGTGTGATATTCAGCTCACTGATCGGCACCGATAAAGGCACTGCGATTGAGATTCAGAGGGTCCATAGGGCCCTTCGCCCCAAGCCTAACGAGGACAGCCCACCGCGTGATGTGATTTGCGGCCTCCTGCGCTTTGTGGATGCAGCAGCGCTGCTGGCGGCGGCTCGTGAAAGAGGCTCCCCGAAACTGGGAGAATTTACTATTGCTCTCTATCCGGATCTATCGCAGGCTACCTTAGCCAAGAGACGGATCGTCAGACCGCTCCTGGATCACCTGCAGGCTCATAACCTTGTCTACAGGTGGCAATTCCCATTTGGACTGTTAATCAGTAAAGGCAGCCTTAAAGTGTCAATTCGGACCCCGATGATTTGTCCGTAGCTTGGGAGAAACTTAACATACCCCCAATCAAGGTACCGTCATGGCTTCCAATTCCCTTAGACGAGGATCTGCTGCCGCTTCCAGATTTAGACATTTGGGTGAATGCTGAAGGTAAAACCAAGACCTCTAAGGCTAAACGTAAGTCAGTGACAGCTCTAGAACGTACTCGCATTGAGCCCTGCTCCGACACTGTCTGATTCAAGTTTGTAGTTCCTTCCCTCCTCGTTTGTGGACTTTAATGCTCTCTTTATTTGCATCTATGACCTCCTGTGGAATCTCCGTGTTGGACCTCCCTGCACCCCTCTCCTGTTTATGCTTGCACGGAAGATCAGTGGCTGTGCAATGCTCTCTGACCCCTGTTGTCACCTGTTGGGTACTTGGTAGATCAATGATGGCCGCATACCTACATATGCCTGAGAAGACAAGACTTGAAATTATCTGTTTACAGTCCTCACCTATTCCTGCTGTTCAGATTCAACCCAAGATCACCCGGACTGTGAACTGGACTCTTAGAAACAGGGCTTCGTCAGTCTTCTTGTTCTTACGGCTCACGTTGTATGCTTCATGTTGACGTCATCGCTAAGAACCCGGATCCATCTTCGCCTTGCTTCCTGGAGCTGTTGGAAGATGTCGTTGCTGGTCTTTCACGTACAGGAACCGTGAGTTGTACACTTTGGTTCCCTCTTTGGATTCTCCCCGCGACCGCATGTGACTGTTGGAATATGGCGATACTAATGAGACGCTCCTATTACGTCTTGACTGCCCTAACCGCTATGTACCTAATTCCCAACTCCAGTTACTGTTGATCGGTGGGGGATGTTTTTTTTAATCTGGGAGAGGTCATGCAGGTTTCCTAATGGTGGAGATGCTGTTTTTGTTCCCTTATGGTAACTGTAAGAGATTGTTCTGTTATGATTGCCCGGGCGCTAAAGTGAACATTTGGTGCTGATTAACGGGGAGGTGTATGGATTTATGTCATACACTGCCAGACTTGTGGGATTGCATTTGTTTTATGTATCTATATGTTATGAGGGTACATTGATATGCATAATCACTGTGTGCCTCTTCTCTCAGCGATAGCCCATGCTGGGGTGATGCCGCACTATTAGGGGTGGGCGGTGCAGCTGGGGTTTCGTGTTCCAGGTAGCTATTGCACCCATACCCCCCTGGTCCTTGTTGGCGGTACAGTCGGGTCCTTCCCTGTGGCCCGGGTGTGATCGCCCGACAGGACGTTCTCATGTGTCCGACCCCCACTCCCTCCCATCTGTCTTCATATGGGGGGAATCTGGTGGGTCAATACGGGACGCACTTATCTCTTCTTCTCCTACCCTTTCTGTCTCTTATTTTCTTTGTCTCTTCTCCTTCTCAACCCACCTTATTCCTTCCCGTTCTTGACAGAGTCCGGTGTTATGGTTACTCATGAGCTACTGGTTCTATCCTCTTGGCGAAGTATGCTATGGCTGGCAAGACATTATGGCGTCTGATCTGATAACTGTCTGCTCCCTTAATGTTAAGGGGCTCAATACCGCGCAAAAGCGTTCACAAATTTTTGCCCTGTTGAAAAAGCAGAAACCTGCGATTCTCCTTTTACAGGAAACCCATTTTAAAGATTCGAATACTCCCACGCTAACTAAATTTGGCTATTCCTCCTGGTTTCACAGCCACTTTGGTTCTAAAGCCGCAAGAGGGGTTAGTGTAGCCTTCAGGTCTGGTCTCCCCTTTATTCCTCAGACACATCTGACGGACTGTGAAGGTCGCTATCTTTTTGTTAAGGGTAAGCTGGGTCCCATGACATTAACTATTGTGAACTTATACGCTCCAAACACCAACCAAACCCTTGGATTCTGTCGGTGCTCACTAAGGTTCGGGCCTTTGCCGAGGGAATGATTGTATTAGGAGGAGATCTGAACCTGACGTTGTGCCCCCTTGTGGATTCCTCCAGCAAGAGGCCTCTCGTGGGGAACTCTAAACTTTCTGCTGTTAAGCGGGCTCTGGCGGCCTTGGACCTAGTGGATACCTGGAGAACTGCTCACCCTTTGGCGCGAGATTACACCTTTTATTCTATGGTACACAGATCTTACCACCGCTTGGACTACGTCTTTTTATCTAAACGCTCTCTGTCTTGCGTGGAGGGGGTCTCCATTGGTAATATAGCAGTATCGGATCATGCTCCTGTAACTTGAAGTTACGCCTCCCTACTGAATTCAATCGTTCTTTCACTTGGAAACTCAATGAATCCTTTTTAAATGACGAAGGATTTGTGCGGGAACTTAGTGAAAAACTTAAAGAATATTTTACTATAAACGACAATGAAGAAGTCACTGTCCCGATACAATGGGAGGCCCATAAGGCCTATGTACGTGGTTTGTTTATGTCCCTGGGCTCCTTTAGGAAAAAACAACGTAATGCGGAAATTGATGCGCTCTTACGCACAATCAACACTCTTGAACAAGCACATAAGCTATCTAAAGCGGAAAGTACATTGGAAGAACTAATGTCAGCCAGGACTAAACTTAAGACATATTTATCCTGAAATTTACGAGGTCCCTCCTCTACGCGAGACAGAGATTGTACGCCCACGGGGACCGCGGTGGTTTAAGCTGATGTCCGCTTATGTGAGGGCCACCGGCCAAACAAGTTTATCTCCGCGATCCGCAAACTGGATGGTTCCCGGGTGTCTACTTCTAAACTGATAGGAAACAGTTCTGTTCCTACTATGAAACCCTGTATGGTCTACACCCTAATAGGTCCTTATCCCAACAGCGTTACACATCTGGGAAAGGTTGAATCCTTTTTAGACTCATTGCAACTGCCCTCTCTCTCCTCGGAAGAGCAGTCAGTCCTTCTGAAACCCTTTAGCGGGGAGGAGATCTTGCAGGTGCTTAAGTCTATCCCATCGGGGAAGAGCCCAGGCCCCGATGGTCTTCCGATAACTTACTACAAAAAACTGAGCCAGGTCTTGCTGCCGCAACTGGAACGATGGTGCGGGTCTCTAGCGCAGGGTGGAGTTCTCCCGGCACAGGCCCTGATGGCCCACATAGCTGTGATACCAAAAGGGGAAGGACTCCACCCTGTGCAGTAATTATAGACCAATTTCCTTGCTAAATGTAGACGTAAAAATTATGGGCAAAATTATTGTCTTCCCGCTTGCGGGGTCTCCTTCCTCGCTTGATTCATCCAGACCAGACGGGGTTTGTTCCTGGGAGAGAGGGTAAGAGCAATACGTGCCGAGTTCTTAGTTTAATATATTATGCTAGGTGCCGGAGGGTTCCGTTGGCATTGCTGGGGACGGACGCAGAGAAGGCTTTTGATAGAGTCGACTGGACTTTCATGAGATCGGTGTTGCTGAGGTTTGGTCTGCCGCCGGCCTTTGTGTCATCGATCTTCTCACTCTATAATCAACCGACGGCTTCAGTCAAGGTGAACGGGGCCTTCTCGCGTTCGTTCTCGGTTACCAACGGAACTCGACAGGGTTGTCCGTTGTCACCATCCTATTTATCCTTTGCATGGAGACTCTTTTGCAATGGATCCGGACACAGAGTCAGTTGCGGGGTCTCACAGTTGGGGGGCGACACCACCTGACGGCTGCATATGCTGACGATCTGTTGTTGTTCCTCTCAGACCCACAGCAGGCATTTCCCGAGTTGATGAGGATCTTCGAGATGTTCGGTGAGGTCTCGAATTTCAAAGTCAACTACCAGAAATCCGAGGCCTTAAATGTGTCGATCCCCTCGTGTCACATTGCTACTTTACGCAGTTTGTTTCCCTTCCAATGGCCGTCACGAGGTATTACATACCTGGTATAAAGTTGAGCAGAGATATCTCAATGGCCTTCACGAATAATCATTATCCCGGCGCTGGAAAAGATTAGGAAGAGACTTGAGTTACCCGAGTTCCCTTCATGTCTTGGCTTGGCCGAAAGTCATATTTGGTCTCTTACATGATGCCCAAACTGCTGTACAATATCCAGGCTGCCCCTGTGTTTGTACCAAGTCCTTTTTTAAGCAAGTACGGAGCCTCTTTCTGAATTTTTTGTGGAAGGGCGGTAAAAGTAGAGTTGCTTTAAAACCCTGAGGCTACCGCGTAGAGCCGGAGGTATTAACCTCACGGACTTGGAGACCTATATGAATCAATACAGCTCTTGCGCTGGCTGGACATATGCAGGTATGTTGGGAACTCGGACTCGGCCATGATAGATCTGGAATTATTGTCGAGCAGAGACAGAGCTACTTTTTGGGTGCCCGCTTTGGGGAGTATGGCTGGGGTGCTACGGAACCGATGCTGAGGGGATGTGGACTATATGGAGGCGCAGCGGGTCAGACTCACGTTTGTCGCCCTTCCCCTCTCCGCTGTTGCCGGCCAGCCTTATCCGTTCGCTAACTCGTCATCTGATATAGACGCCATTACCCTAGACCTGTGGTCCCGACTGCGAGTACCCATATCATTCTTTATGCCGCAGGGTTCGCCGCCCTCTGAGATGTTTCTCTTGGAACACCTCTTGCCTTTTGTCCCAAACTTCCTGCAGCGACGACATTTTCAATTAACTTGTGCAACCTTTAATTTAAACCATTCAGCCGCACGCAGTGTCACCCAGTTTGAACAACAACTACTTGAGGCCTCCTTTCCCCGACGTTCTCTCTCTATCATGTAGGTCTCAGATAGCACCTACTGAAGTGTTTAAGCCTCCTTACCTACTTGAATGGGAGCGCGAGCTGGGTTGTTACTTTTCAGAGGAAACTACACAGCAGATCTTGAACCGCTCACACGGATTCTCACGTTGTGTACGGCTAAAGGAAAATTCGTTAAAATTGTTAACTCGCTGGTAACAGGACACCGGAGATGTTGTGGAAATGGGGCCTCACTGTTGACGCTTTATGCTGGAGATGTAAATCTGACAGAGGTACTTTGTCACATATTTGGTGGCACTGCGCTGCGGTTGCCCCTTTTTGGAAAACAGTAGAAGACACCACCCGTAGGATCTGTGATCGAATTTTACACTCACCAGGGACCTGGTACTGCTTTGGTGTAACACCCCTAATTACGCCCGCATAAAAAGAAACTTAGCACTCATCTCCTGATGGCAGCCAGATGGTTAATCCCTCTTCAGTGGCGATCGGTAGCTCCACCGACACTGGATATGTGGCTTGCGAAAATTAAAGATATATACAAATTAGAAGAACTTACGGCCAGATTGGAACTGCGTTATACGGCATTTGAGAAACTTTGGACTCCTTGGGTAATCTACAGGCTTCAAGTTCAGGTTAGCTTTGAGTTCAGAGCCATTTGGATGGTTGGGTGTTAGACATCGGATTCCGTCATCTCCTTTTCCTTCCCTCCCCCCCCCTCCCCACCACTCCTCCCTTTCCATGCTTCTTGTTGCTCTTTGTTTTTCATTCTGTCTTTCCTCTGACCCGTCTTCGGGTCGTCCTTTGACTTACTCTACTATGATTTTTACTCTCCCATATTTTTGCTCATTCTCCATGTTGGTTAAGTCATTAGGTTTTAATTTGAATTTACTTCCGATTTGATATGTGATTGTAATGTTTGTTTCTTGTTTTATACTGTTGTAACTTTCTTTGTGAAAATAAAACAGAGAATTAAAAAAAAAAAAAAAAAGACCTTGATAGTCAGTTTCAAGGACATAGAAGTGGATGGAAACCAAGTTGATGAACAGTGTGTTGTGTCACTAAGCTTTCTGGTAATACAGAAAGTCTGATAGTCCCATACTTCTGTCTTGCACAGATATGTGATATAATTTTTGGCTGGAATTAAAAGACTAAGCCCAGATTTAGGCCTGCTTCTTACTACATTTTAAGGGTCTACTGACACATTCTTTTGTACTGTAAAAAAAAAAAATATGTAAACATCTAATAAAGAAAATGGATGTAACAGATTTGTTAAAAGCAGATATATTTGCTTTAATATGCATCAATTTTACAACGTTCAGTTTTTTTTTTTGTTTAATATGTAAAAACATGAGACTATTACTAATCCTAAATATGTATGTGGCACCCCAGGAGATCGGTTGCCACAGTGACCTTGCCTCCCTCCATGGGGGTGATTCATGCCTGAAAGCAAGGAAGGATCCCTTTAACAAGTAACACACAGCATACAACACTTTTCCTACTCCAGACCAGAAGGAGGAGCTCTAACGCTGATTTCAGGGAGCTTTCCTCTGGAACATTCTGGGTGGGGGAGGAGTTAGTTAGTCTGTCTGTAGGGTTGAGAGAGGAAGGACATGTTGGAGACAACTGGGGGAAACAGGAGCTATAGCTGAGCTCACCCTCAGGTCTGAGCCCAAAACCGGACCCTGGAGTCTGAGGCTGAGTGGGTAAACTAAAGCCCCACAGCAGAATCCGAAGCCAGGAGACAGCAGGTCTCTCCACAACTAATACTCGACTACACAGCAGCACGTGTGAGCCAGAGACCCCATATTGGAGCGATTTCTCAAGCAGGCTACAGCTGCTGATATGAGAGTGGAGTTCTACTTAAGTCACAGAGAGAGAGAGAGGAACTTGAACAGAGCTTACATCAGCAAGTGCCTCAGAGAATAGCGCTAGAAAGGAGACCTCACATCCCTCCTGAATGAGGAGATTCCAAATTGCTTTCAGGCTGACCGATTTTCAGCACCCATCTGTAATCTGATCCCTGACCTTTGCCTGCAGAACTGTGAGTAAAAGCTTTGGAAACTGCATCTTACTGTGTCCTCTCAAGTTCTTCCTGCAACACTCACTCAGGACTGCTACATCCCTTGCTAAATACTACACCTTTACCATCTCCCTTACATTACATCTGCCCTGGGACAACAAGTCACCTGTGGGAAGCTTTACCAACTCTGCTGCATCACATCATCAGTCCCAGAGGATCTGCATTGCAGCGCTGGTCACCTTTGACCAGAAACCATAGGTGGCGTCATGAACACTTTACTACAAACTCTATCATCCCCTGAAAAATATTCCCCTTTTATTTGACGCCCAGGGAAACGGACGGGTCACTGCTGCCGTGACACATCCCTATAAGACACCGGCCGGTACCTATACCCCACGCCTTGGCAGGCGGTAGTGTGAAAGAGGCCTAAGAATTATAGCTCTTGGAAGACGCTGCTTCTTCTTGAAAAGATCCAGTTGGTGTAATGAGTCTTACCAGCAATATATAGGAAGAAAGAAGGAAACGGTCTGTGTAGCAAAACCATCTAGGGGAGTAACGATCACTGTTGTAGAGGTTGTGACCGAGCCCGTGCAGGAGTGGAGGCAGCGCATACTTCAGCTGATATGCATTGCAGCACAGGGATCCGCCAGATCCCTGCACTGCCATACATGCTGCCAGTCAATAAGAGGCCGTCACCTGACATCGGCATTCAATTCACTGGCTGCACATGGCAGTGATGTCATGTGCTACCCATCAACTGCACGATACAGTCAGCTGCCAGCTACAGAAGAGGACGCCATGCTTCGTGGGAACAGAAGAAGGTATCGTATATACTCAAGTTTACGCCGACCTGAGTATAAGCCGAGGCAGGTAATTTTGCCAGGAAAAACTGGGATAACTTATTGACTCGAGTATACCCCGGGGTATGCATTGTCATCTCATCTCCATCCTGGTTTGTACGGCCTCCTCATCCCCATCCTGGTATGCATGGTTCCTCATCCTTATCCTGATATGCATGGTTCCTCATCCTTATCCTGGTATGCATTTCTCCCTCACCCCTTCCTGGTATGCACAATCTTCTCATCCCCATCCTTGTATACATGGTTCCTCATCCCTATCCTGGAATGCATGGCCTTCTCATCACTATCCTGATATACATGGCCCCCTCATCCCTATCCTGGTATGCATGGCTCATCATTCCCATTTTGATATGCATGGTGCCCTCATCCCCATCCTGGTATGCACGGTTCCACATCCTTATCCTGGTATGCATGGCCTCCTCATCCCCATCCTGGTATGCATGGTTCCTCATCCTTATCCTGATAGGCATGGTTCCTCATCGCTATCCTGGTATACATGGTTCCTCATCCCTATCCTGGTATGCATTTCTCCTTCATCCCTTCCTGGTATGCACTGTCTCCTCATCCCATCCTGGTATACATGGTTCCTCATCCCCATCCTGGTATGCATGGTTCTTCATCCCTATCCTGGTATGCATGGCCTCCTCATCCCTATCCTGATATACATAGCCCCCCCATCCCTATCCTGGTATGCATGGCCTCATAATCCCCATTATTTTATGCATGGTGCCCCCATCCCCATTCCGGTATGTATGGCACCAACGTCCTTATCCTGGTATGCACAGCCTCCTCATCCCCATCCTGGTATGCACAGGTTCCTCATCCCATCCTGGTATGCATGGTTCCTCGTCCCCATCCTGGTTTGCATGGCTCATCCCTATCCTTGTATGCATGGCACCCTCATCCCCATCCTGGTATGCATGGTTCCTCATCCCTATCCTTGTATGTATGGTACCCTCATCCCTATCTGAAATGCATGGCTTCCATCATAAAAACAAAGAAACAAAAAACATCCTACTTACCCTTCCTGCGCTCCCTCGCAGTGTCTTGTTCCAGTACCAGCAGCTGCTTTATGCTTGTAATCAGCGCATGACAACAGCATCAAAACAGAGGATATACTGTACATACCAGTATGGAAGACCTGCAGAATATACCAGGATGGGACCAAGACAGGTGACATATATACCAGGAAGGGCCCAGGATAGGGAACATATATACCAGGATGGGCCCTAGAGAGAGGACTGTATACCAAGATAGGGAACATATTTACCCGGATGTGACATATACCAGGATCAGGGTATATATACCAGGATGGGCCCAAGATAGTGGCATATATACCAGGATGGGCCAAGAAAAAGAGAACATATATACCAGGATGGGAGACATATGTGGCGCCCCTGCGGTCTCAGTCGTCACAGGGTACTACACTTCATTCAGAGGTGTGGTACTCTGCTCTCAAGTAAAGAAGGGGCACAGCCAGGACTTACACACTTACATCCAATACCAGACCTCGCAGGGCAGGGGAGGGAATAGGTTAGAGGTGTGGGTGGAGGAAGTTAGAGTGGAGGAGGAGTTAGAGAGTAGTAAGCTGTGGTCAGTGAGACCAGAGGGGAGTCTACAGGAGGGACTGAAGCTTAGAGGCGCTTGTCCCCCGACGACAGACAGAGAGAGAGAGAAGTGAAGGAGAACGAGAGAGAAAGAGTTGACTCTCCAGAGGAGGAGAGGAAGAAGAGGTCTAGGGGCACGGATAGTGAGGAATCTATCCGAGGGACCTGTATCCAACCGGCGTGGTCGGTGGAGGGATCAGGTCGCAGATAGGGGGCCAGCCCCGCAACTAGTGGAGAAACTAAAGACTCAGCTAGGAAACCAGAGGCTGCAGTATCTGCAAGTGCTACAGCCACATTCGCTGAAAAGGCAGACATATAGGATCCAGGGATCTGACCAACGTCGCCCGATAAGATTCGAGTCTGCTGGCTCGGGACACTGTGTGTGAAGACGCAGGGCAGGAGAGGTGGAAGCCACCATAGTGAGACGGCCAGGAAAGGAACATGTAAGGGAACCCTGGTAACATGCACCCAAAACTACCTGAGAACTGTCTGGACCACCTACCCGGAGGACACAGCACCCGGCTGGGATTGTAAACAACAAACTGTGAGTAAACTGGAAAGACTGCACCCCGCTGTGTCCTCACATTTATTTACTCCGTCATCTGCACTACAAACATCATCATCATCCCTTACACTATCACTGCCCTGGGGAATAGCTCTACCTGTGGAGAGCTGTATCAACTCTGCTGCATCAACAACTGCCCCAGCGGACTGAACCTGCAGCGTCGGCTAACACCGTATTTGCCAAATAGCACAGGTGGCGTCACAAAATATCTTTCATAAACTTTGTCACCCCCTTATCATCATTTTAAATTTGATGCCCAGGGCCACGGACCGGGTCACTGCTGCCATGACACATCCCCTTAAGAACCGGCCCGGTACCAAGTACTCTCCGGCCCTGGCGGGCGCTCCACATATATAACAGGTTGGACCCAAATAGGGGACATGCATATACAAGAATAGGGAACATATATACCAGGATGGGAGACATATGCCAGGATCAGGGCATATATACCAGGATGGGGCCCAGGATTGGAGACATATATACCAGGATGGGCCCAAAATAAGGATGGGAGACATATATCAGGATCGGAACAAATATATCGGGATAAGGGATATATGTACCAGGATGGGGAATATTACAGCTCTGGCAAAAATTAAGAGACCACTTTCAAATGTTCAATTTGTCTGATTTTTCTCTTTATAGGTATATTTTTGAGTAAAATGTAAATTGTTGTTTTAGTCTATAAACTTCTGACATGTCACCGAATTTCCAAGCAATAAATTTTGTATTTTTTTCTGACAAAGAAAAATGGTCAAAATTTTAAAAAAACCCAGTGCTTTCAAACTTCAAATAATGCAAAGAAAACTGGTTCATAATAATTTAGAAACACAATACTAACGTTTTAACTCAGGAAGAGTTCTGAAATCAATATTTTGTGGAATAACCATGATTTTTTAAAACAGCTTTCATGCATCTTGGCATGCTTGCCACCAGTCTTTCACACGGCTTCTGGCGCAAAAATGTAAGCAGTTCTTCTTTGTTTGATGGCTTGTGACTATCTATCATCCTCTTGATCACATTACAGAGGTTTTCAATGGGGTTCAGGTCTGGAAAAATGGGTTGCCCATACAGGGTTTGTTGTGATGGTCTCTTAATTTTTGCCCAGAGCTGTATATCAGGATGGGGGACATATTTACCAGGAGGGGGCCCCAGGATAAGGGACATATTGTCACGCTATGGCTGTCTTCGGTAAGGAAGGGGGGCTTCAAATTGTCCTGAAACTGGGACCCTAACTACCCTTGTTCCAGGGTTACTCTTGAACAGACTCAAGTCTCCACCTTACTGTGCTACTGTTATCCCCTGATCTGTCCCCTCCCCAACCCATAAGGCCTGGGACAGAAATATAAGGCAAACAAGATACAAGACAAAACAGGGATAAAAAAAAGCAACAAACATACAAACACTCACCAAAAGGTAAAGAGTTATTTAGGGAAGGATAGGAATGTATCAACCAAATGGAAATAGGGACCAGGAGATAAACACACAAGTACTACAGCAAACTAAAGATCACTACTACAACAACTCTACTCCAGCCACTTAGCTTTAGCACTCAGCACAGGAAGACAAATCTCCAGTAGCAACAACGAACACCTATTCAGCACAGCATCTCCCAAGGAGTAGGAAGCAAAGTTTTCACTGGCAAGGCAGAGAGGGTCTGGTCAGGTTTTATAGGGAGAAGAAGTGACCAGATCAGAAGCAGCTGAAAATGGAGCTGCAATTTTCTGATCAGCATATAAAGGGTCTTTAACCTCTTCAGCACCAAATGAAATCAAATCTATTTAATATGGGACACAAACACACAGGTCAAATGAAAGATCTGCGATTCACAATGCTTAGTGATCTTTACCCCCAGATCTCCCAGGAGGACGAGACACACTTGTTGTAGTTACCAGTTACCCCCTCTTTTACTAGGGGCCACAGGACCCTCGGGGCCGGGTTTATCCGAATGGGCCAAATGAAAAGACCATATCAACCTGCGGCATTAACCTCAGATGCAGGCACCCACATTCTCTCCTTCGGACCATATCCCTTCCAATGTACCAGGTACTGCAAAGAGCAGCTAACAATATGGGAATGAATTATTTTCTATACCTAAAATTGCCATCAACAATAACCGTTCATGGCAGTAAAGGTGACTGTTCCACAGGCGCAAAACATTATGGATCTTGACAGCGGAGATGAGAAGCTGGAGATGAGAAGCCCAAAGGTTGATTACTGTGACCATCTTATAAGGACCAATAAACCCAGGACCTAATTTCCAAGAAGGAACTTTCAGTTTAATTTTTTGGTAGACAGCCATATAATCATTCACCCCCCGGTCCGGACTGACAATCGTTTCTTATCAGCCATACATATTTGTCCCCCATGATCTTTTAATTAATCTCAACTCCTTCCCATACCGATGAGAGCATAAAAGAAAATTGTTTTCCTTTCCAGTAACCCCCGAAGACTCATCTTTACTGAAGGTACAGAATTGTGGATGTTTACGATATGCGTCAAAAAATGGTGACTTACCAGTGGTCTCACTACGCGGCTGTTTAACGCAAACTGGTCATCTGACACAAAACATCTGAGGTAAGTCTCCAAACTTTGTTTTAGGCGTTTAGTCTGGCCATTAGTTTGAGGATGGAACGCCGAAGAAAAGGAGAGATGCATCCCTAAACAAGAACAAAACGCCCTCCAAAATGTAGATACAAATTGGTCCACCGATCTGACACCACATCTGAGGGAACCAGTGAATCTTCACGTCTCAGTGACAAACACCTGAGTCAGTGTCTTGGCATTAGGAAAAGCAGTAAAGCAATAAAGTGCGCCATTTTACTAAACCTCTCCACCACAACTAAGATAACAGTTTTGCCAGAGGACGAAGGAATATCCATAATGAAATCCGTGGATAAATGAGTCCATGATCGGTCAGGAATGGTTAATGGTAAAAGAACGGATGAGTATACAGGGTCTTGGAACGCGCACAGGCACAACACAAAGTCAACTACATACTTACACAACCTTGGCTACCAAAAAGACAAGGTCAGCTTACTAGCTGGGTGACCTGCCAGAGCAGAGTTATGATGTGCTGTCAAAATTTTGAGACGTAGATGTACAGGTACAAACAATTTCACTAATGGACCAGCAGAGGCGTCCCCCTGAGCCTTCAATACCTCACCCTCAAGTTCAGAGCACACTGCAGAGACGACCACCCCTTCTTGTAAAATAGTGACGGCATCGTCCTTACTCCCACCCCAGGGAAACTCCGAGACCAAGCATCCACTCTGACGTTCTTAATCCCAGAACATTCACACCAGGGCTGACTCCAGGTTTTCTGGGCCCCGGGCGAAAGAGTCTCAGTGGGCCCCTTTAACACATACCACAATTCATGATGCTCCGATACGGCAAAGAAATATAGGTATAGTACAATGCAAAATATTTCACTTCTTACATTACATGAGTGATATCTATTGCAAATTCTACAATAGCTGAAAAACCGGACAGTATAGTTCTCCATACAGAAGAGGCCCCATATGTGCTCCATATGATGCTCCATAAATAAAGGGCCCTATATGATGCCCCATAAATAATGAACCCCATATGATGCTCTGTTCAGGCAGAGGGCGCACAGACGTGACGTCATCGCGCTCTCTGACCTGAATGTCACTGTCAGGAAACACGGAAGACGTCACAGCGGTGGAGGAGGGAGAGGTAAGTATTGCAAGTGCTGGGGCCCTGAGAAATCAGGGGGGGCACACTCGTGGGCGCCGGCACTGTCACAGGGCCCCTCATAGTACGCCGGTGTCTCTGACGGCGAGTGGGCCCCCCATCTGCTCAGGGCCCCGGCACTTGCCCTTGTGCACCAGGTGCTGACGCCGGCCCTGAGTCACACACATGATGGAGAAGCAGTTCTTGACACCCTTTTCAGAGAACACATCCTCACACATCAGACAGGAAAGATGGAATGGTTTTATTGGAGACACTAGAGATAATATCACCTAGGCAATTATTTTTGCAAAAATAACTCCACTTAATTATCCCTCTGTCCTGCCAGTCTATGACTGGTTTATGCTTAGTCAACCAGAGTAGACGCAACACAATAGGAGTACGGAGACCTTCCAAGATATAACAAGAAAGGCGCTCCCTGTGAAGATCCCCATGCGCAGGCTCACATCATGCACTACTTACGTTAAATTTTCCTGATAGAGAGGTGCAGAATCAATTGCAAATATGGGGATGGGCTTCGCCACAGTACTGCAGGGAAGACAAGGTCCCTTGCGAACTGAGCATTCACCATATTGGCTTCTGCCCCACTATCCAAGAGGACAGATATTTTCTCAGTTTTCATACCCATAACCACTTCTGTGGGTTTACAAAAACAAAGACACACCTGTGGAGGAGATACACAGACCCAAGTTGCCATCCCCCACACAACTTGGGGTTAGAAGTCCTCCAATGGAGCTTCTGTTCTTTTGGTAAAGATGGATAGACCCCAATGAAATGACACTTTTGCCCACAGAATAAAACACAGCCCCGTTTTGCGGCGAACCACAAGAGACTCATACCGAAGAGATGCCCCTCCCACTGCATCGGTTCTTCAAAGCAGACAGGGAGAATTTTGGTTTTAGGGAGTATGTTATGTTTTGGTAGCTGAGGAGAATAAGCAAAAACGGCAATACACCAGAGAGGCTGGAACCTATTGGATTGCAGTAACCTGAACTAACGACACAACTAGAGGTAGACGTGGAGCGTTCCTACGTTGATCCTAGACGCCTCGTCACAGCCTGAAAGATGACTGCACTAAAGGCAGAAAGATGAAAGCTATCTGCCCGGAGCAGATCCCAAAGAAAATAGGAAGCACCCAAACATGTAATGGCGGTTTAGACAAGAAGAAGCACGGACACAGACAGAAAATAGAATGAGCAAACGCTGGGGCCCAATCTGTCTAGACAGAAAAGTACAGGAAAGGATACTCACTGCAATCCAAAAAAACCCTAAAAAATACCCACTCTTCTGATTGCAAAAACACCTGAGATCACACGATCTCTACCACCTAAATCAGATCTCTGGTGTAACAAAACTAAGCCGTAGCCACTGAAAAAACAGTAAAAAACAAATGAACAAACAACAGTGGCTCCAGATAAACTGAGAGGAGCACAAGCCCCCGGAGGGGACCTGGCTGACCTCCACAGAAGTGCAGGGAACAATGCAAAAAGCAAGCACAAAAATAAAAGCAGAAAATATCTTATCTGATAGCAGAAGATGCAGGCAAGACTCAGCAAACTTCCAAATGAACCAGGAACCACAATTGAGACAAGAACAATTGATCACCGGCAACCATCATGGGAGGGAACCTCCCTTATATCAGACCAGTCCATGATCCCAGATTGCCATTCCTCGCTGAAAGGTTCAGTACTGTCTGTAACCACCAGAGGGAGCCTCTGCTCAGAAACCATCTCTAGCACATTCACAACAGTACCCCCCCTTGAGGAGGGGTCACCGAACCTCACTTGTGCAACCAGGCTGATCAGGATGAGCTCGGTGATAGGCACGGATCAGTCTCCTAGCATGGATGTCCGAAGCAAACACCCAAGAATTGTCCTCCTGACCATAACCTCTCCACTTAACCAAATACTGGAGTTTCTGTCTAGAAAAACAAGAATCCAATATTTTCTCAACCACATACTCCAGATTGCCCTCAACCAAAACAGGGTCAGGAGGCGCAGCCATAGGAACCACTGGCTCGACAAACCTCTTCAATAAGGACTTGTGGAACACGTTATGGATCTTAAATGTCCCTGGAAGAAGCAAACGGAAGGAAACAGGATTAAGAATCTCCATGATCTTATAAGGTCCAATGAACCTAGGCTTAAACTTTGGAGATGCAACCCTCATAGGGATATTTCTTGAGGACAACCAAACCAAGTCCCCCATTTTAACCGAGGACCATCAGTCCTATGCCGGTTGGCAAACCGTTGGGCCTTCTCCTGAGAGAGAGACAACCTCTCCACTACTTGGTCCCAAATCTGCTGCATTCGCTCCACAACAGAGTCAACACCCGGACAGAAAGAAGCCTCCGCCTGTCCCGAAGAAAATCGAGGGTGAAACCAAAATTGCAGAAAAAGGAGACATCAAGGTGGCAGAGCTTGCCCTATTATTAAGAGCAAACTCAGCCAAAGGCAAAAAAGAGACCCAGTCATCTTGATCAGCAGACACAAAACATCTCAAATAAGTCTCCAAGGTCTGGTTTGTTCTCTCGGTTTGTCCATTGGTCTGAGGATGAAAAGCAGAGGAGAAAGATAATTGAACACCAAGTTTAGAACAAAATGTGTTGTGAATATGCTAGAGGCGGCTTC
>JARQOD010000003.1:389660519-389733404 GCA_033576555.1 Oophaga sylvatica
GAGAGGAGCACAAGCCCCCGGAGGGGACCCGGCAGACCCCCAAAGAAGTGCAGGACAAAATGCAAAAAGCAAGCACAAAAACCTAAAAGAAGAAAATGTCTTATCTGTTAGCAGAAGATGCAGGCACGAAACAGCAAGCTACAAAGTGAACAGGAATCAAAGATGAGACCAGAACAATTGATCACCGGCAACCCTGATGGGAGGGAACCTCCCTTATATAAGACCAGTCAGTAACACCTGATCGCCAATCTTCACAATCTTCATTGGATAGTTCAGTACTGTTTGTAACCACCAGAGGGAGCTTCTGCTCAGAATTCATTTCTAGCACATTCACAACACACCTTCCCCTGATGACACATAGGTTGCCAGCAAAATGGCTTTCTTTGTCCTCCTCTTCCTCCGAATTCTCCAATTCCTCCATTTGCAGCTGCTGAACATCCAGCCTAATCCTCAACATATGCCAGTTTTTCCACCTCCCTAACTGGGCTGTACCCCCCCCAGGGCCGGCGTCAGCACCTGGCGCACCCGGCCAAGTGCCGGGGCCCTGAGCAGGTGGGGGGGCCCACTGGCCGTCAGAGACACTGGCATTCTATGAGGGGCCCTATGCCAGTGCCGACGCCCATGAGTGGGGCCCCCCTGCTTGCTCAGGGCCCCAGCACTTGCAATACTTACCTCTCCCTGCTCCACCGCTGTGACGTCTTCCGAATTTCCTGACAGTGACATTCAGGTTAGAGAGCGTGATGACGTCACGTCTGTGCGCCCTCTGCCTGAACAGTCCAAGTGCAGAGAGCTGGAAGATGGCGATGCTGAGGAGTCCAGAGTAGAGCAGTGCGCAGCGATGAGAGGTATTTCATTTTTTTAATGTTTGGAGCAATATATGGGGAGCATTATATACTGGAGAATATATATGGGCCCATCATACACTTGAGCATCATATATAGGGCCCATTATACACTGGAACATTATATATGAGGCTCATCATACACTGGAGCATTATACATGGGGCCCATCATACACTGGAGCATCATATACTGGGCCCATTATACACTGGAGCATTATTTGGGGCCCATTATATATGGAGCATTATATAGGCCTATCATACACTGGAGCATCATCCATGGGGCCCATCATATATTAGAGCATCATATTGGGTTCATTATTTATGGGGCATCACATGGAGCCCATTATATATGGAGCATTATATATGGGGACCATTATATTTGGATCATTATATGGGGCTCATCATACACTGGAGCATTATAAATGGGGCCCATCATACACTGGAGCATCATATACGGGGCCCATTATACACTGGAGCATCATATGGGGCCCATTATATATGGAGTCCATTATATATGGAGTATTATATAGGCCCATCATACACTGGAGCATCATCCATGGGGCCTATCATATACTGGAGCATCATATGGGGCCCATCATATACTAGAGCATCATATGGGGTTCATTATTTATGGGGCATCACATGGAGCCCATTATATATGGAGCATCATATGGAGCACATATGGGGCCTATTCTGTATGGAGCATTATATGGAGGCCATTCTGTATGGCGTACTATGTGGTGGCCATAATACTGTATGGAGGACTATACTGTCCGGTTTTTGAGCTATTGTAGAATTTACAATAGATATCACTCATGTAATGTAAGAAGTGAAGTATTTGGCATTGTACTATACCTATATTTCTCTGCCGTATCGGAGCATCATGAATTGTGGTATGTGCTAAAGGGCCCACTGAGACTCTGTCGCCCAGTGCCCACGAAAACCTAGAGCCAGCCCTGCCCCCCCACAACTTTAGCCAAATAACCCCCAGTTTTCAATACGTTACTATTATTATAAAGTAAAATAAGGTTGACAAGCTTAAGTAATAAGAATTGATGTCGTTGGCATTGAAATAAGTACTGTATGTGTGTTTACTGTCCTCCACTCCCTGCCGACTTTTCTTCCCCATTGACTTGCATTGGGGTCGGTTCAAGTTTCAGTCGGACCTTCGACTTTTTCCGATAGTCTGCCGATTTCGTTCGACTCGACTTTTGTGAAAGTCAGGTGGTCCGAAACCCGACTCGACCCTCCCAGAGGCAAAGTCGCTCACCTCTACTCAAATTTGTCCAAAGGACAAAACCTTGGTAACACAGTGTTATTAGCCCATATAAAAAAGTCATAAATTAATCTCTGCCTTTCCTGTGTAGGCGAAAACTGTCCGGGAATTATGGTGACCCTGAGCTGTGCTGCATTTTATGTTTAGTGGCCAAAACTATGAAAGTTTGCTGTAGACCAGAATGTGTCACCGGGTTGTCCGACTGAGTGGGAGGCTGTGGTTCCACGGTCCGGAACCACAGCGCTTTGGACGGAGCGGAAATTCCGCTCCGTCTAAGCCCCGCCCCCTTTCTGACGCGCGCTCTTTCCGGAGGTGTTCAGGACACCTCCGGAACACCTCCGGAAAGAATGCAGGGCTACATAGCCCTGTGTTAAATTCTGTTGCGGCGACGCACCGTCGCCGCAACACGCGAGGACATGCTGCGGTCTGAAAAGACGCGCCGCATGTCCGTTTACGCAGGTCTGCCACCTGCGTGTTGTTACGCATAGTAGAGACGGGATTTCTTGAAATCCCCTCCACTATGCTGTAACATCTGGACGCTGCGTGTTTGGCGCTGCGCCAGCGCACAGCGCCAAACACGCAGCGTTTACTGATCGTGGAAACTCACCCTTACTTGGTTTTTTACTTCCTACAGATGAATTGTGTCACATCACAAGTTCATAAATCACCAGTTTAATAAATCTGCAGTTTTTCAGTGCAGTTTGTGGTTTGTAGTTTGTTCCCGGCACTTGATGGTGTTTTGAATGTTGCATCATCCAGGAGTTTGGATTATTATGCAACCATCATTTTTCAGGCCAGGACATTGTGTTTCTTAAGAAGAAACATCTGTGCTTATGTGTTTAAAGGCTTTTTTCATTCTTTAGATTAACCTTTATAGGAATGGGTGGGTGACTGTTGCACGCACACAACCACATCGATTTCACTAGAAGAGGCAGCAGAAATCAGCTGCTTTTAAAATGATGGGTTATGAGAAGAACCGATAATATCATTCAGATAGATGTTTTGTTCGGCTTTTAATACTGGGAGCATGTGCAATATAGTAATCACGAAGGCAGAAAATTCATCAACACACTGCACTACAGGTCTGGAAAGCCATATGGTGACTTTGTGAAGCAGTGTAATACCCTCCCTGAAAGCAATAAATGGGGAGAATATATCTATATTTCTGAAGAATAAATCACAAGGGGTTACAGATGTGCCCATGTATAAGCAGCCCTACAGTGAGTGTCCTTTTCTGTTATGATGATTTTTTAATAATTATTATGGCACCATTTATTCCATTACATGTGAAAGGGGAATACATAACAAAAAACAAGTACAATAATCTTGAATAGAATGAGTCACCGACTGGTACCAGAGGATAGAGGACGCTGCCCGCGACGGCTCACAATCTACAAGGGATGGGTGAGGATACGGTAGGTGAGGGTAGAGCTGGTCGTGCAGATGTCTGGTGGTTTGAGGGTTACTGCAGGTTGTAGGCTTGTTGTAAGAGGTTGGTCTTCAGGTTCCTTCTGAAGGACTCCACAGTAGGCAAGTGTCTGATACGTTGGGGAAGAGAGTTCCAGAATAGGGGGGATGCACGGAAGAAATATGGTATGCGATTGTGGGAAGGCCAAATAAGAGGGGAGTAGAGAAGGAGATTTTGTGAAGATATGAGGTTGAATGCGGTTAAGTAGTTAAGTAACAGGAGACTAGGTCACAGATGTATGGAGGAAACAGATGGCTTTGTATGCCATGAACTGGGGTCTCTGAGTAATGGGGAGCCAGTGAAGAGATTGACAGAGTAGAGGACCTAAAATAATGGGGGAAAGGTGAATTAGTCGGTCAGTTGAGTTTAGGATAGATTGAAGGGGTATTGTTAGAGGGGAAGCCACAAAGCAGGAGGCTGCAGTAAGGCCGGGATCAGGGGCGGAACTATCGTGGAAGCAGGGGAAGCAGCTGCCATAGGGCCCGGGCTAGCAGGGGGCCCGTCCCTGCTGCAGCTGTCTCCCCTGCGGCTGTGTTCCGCCGCCCATGGCCTGAGAGTCGGCGGTTCCCTGTGCTGGCTGTCTGTCACGCGGTCTTATGATATGTGTACGATGTCAGTAAACTATTCTTAAAAGAACAACACTCTATACAACATATAGATTAGCAACATCAGCATGTAAATATAGAATAGATTTACCTGACACGATATCCGTTGAACTCAGGGTTAATCTTGAGGACTTGATACACTGTCACAGGAAAGAGGAGGACCGGGGGTCTAACCTGACCCTAAACTGGGGTCCTAACTAATCCCTCACCTTGGAGGTACTGATAATGGTTCAGAGGTCCAAGTCTCCAGCCTAACCCTGTCTCCTATCAGTCCCTGAACCCTGTAATCAGTCCTAAGAAGGATACTGATTACCACCAAAGGGATATGGGCTGATCTCTGCTAAATACACAGATTAGACATATAAGACAGACTGGAGAAAACACAGACTTGCATACACACTCAAACACAGAAGGAACATAAATGATCTGGGATATTAAACTCTAAGCAAGGTGAGCTTAAAACAACTAAGGAGCTCTTTAACTTAAGTCTATACAGATACAATCCTATCTGTGGTCTGCATGAAGAATTTCACTGGCAACTCCCAACACAGACAACCAGAGATTTAAAGGAAACCAATCAACAAATAATTAATTGCAGCCGGGAGAAACTGCACCCAGTCCCAGAACTGAGCACAGACAGAATTAACTCCCTAACTGCCAAACACAAAGAAACAGCAACTCAGCTGTGAGAAGTCAGAATGTGCAACCGCGACGATCTTCGTGGCGATGCACACATGACAGTACCCCCCCTTCTACGAGGGGCCTCCGGACCCTCAGGGCCAGGTTTGCCCGGGTGAGTTCTGTGGAAGGTCTGCACCAAACGATCTGCGTTAATGTCAGACGCAGGAACCCACGTCCTCTCCTCTGGACCATACCCCTTCCAATGCACCAAGTACTGAAGGGACCGGCGATTCAGACGTGAGTCAATGATCTTTGACACTTGAAACTCCAAGTTACCATTGACCACTACTGGAGGAGGAGGTAGAGGTGATGGTATGACTGGTGCCACGTACCTCTTAAGTAATGACTTGTGGAACACATTGTGGATTTTAAACGTAGGAGGGAGGTCCAGACGAAATGCCACAGGATTAATTATGGAACTGATCCTGTACGGCCCGATGAATCTGGGGCCCAGCTTCCAGGAGGGAACTTTAAGTTTTATATTCCTGGTAGACAACCATACCAGATCGTTCACATTAAGATCTGGACCAGAAACTCTCCTCCTATCAGCCATACGTTTATAACGGTTCCCCATAGCACTCAGATTATTCAATACACCTCTCCACACTGAAGCAAGTGACGACGAGAAACGCTCCTCCTCAGGAACCCCAGAAGGGCCCCCCCCATTGAATGTACAAAACTGGGGATGAAAACCATATGCCCCAAAAAACGGGGACTTACCAGTGGACTCGCTCCGCCTGTTGTTAAGAGCGAACTCTGCCAGAGGCAAGAAAGAAGACCAGTCCTCCTGGTTCTCTGAGACAAAACACCGAAGATAAGTCTCTAGGCTTTGATTCAGACGCTCTGTCTGACCATTGGTCTGCGGATGAAAAGCCGAGGAAAATGACAATTGCATCCCCCGACGTAAACAAAATGCCCTCCAAAACTTGGACACAAACTGAGACCCCCTATCTGACACCACATCAGAAGGCAACCCATGAAGTCTCACAATCTCCCCAATGAACACCTGCGCCAGAGTTTTAGCATTAGGGAGGGCAGGAAGAGCAATGAAATGTGCCATCTTACTGAACCTGTCAACAACCACCAGTATGACAGTCTTCCCTGACGACTGAGGAAGGTCCGTGATGAAGTCCATAGACAAATGAGTCCATGGACGCTCCGGAAGTTTCAAGGGTAAGAGGGTCCCAGACGGACGGGTATGAGGGGTCTTAGAGCGAGCACAAACCCCACAGGACGCGACAAAAGTTAAAACATCTTTATTAACGTTAGGCCACCAAAACCGGCGAGAAAGGAGATCTAAAGTAGCCTTACTCCCTGGATGTCCTGCTAAAGCAGAATTATGATGTGCCTCAATAACCTTTTGTCTCAACTGATTTGGGACAAACAGTCTCCCTGGAGGTCCTGCAGGGGCGTCCCCCTGAGCCTCTAACACCTCCTCCTCAAGCTCAGAACATACAGCCGACACTACCACCCCCTCCTGAAGGATAGGAATCGGGTCATCCATTTTCCCGGCCCCTGGGAAACTGCGAGACAAGGCATCCGCCTTAACATTCTTAGATCCAGGGCGATAAGTGACAACAAAATTAAACCTGGTAAAAAACAACGACCATCGAGCTTGTCTGGAATTCAGACGCTTAGCAGATTCCAAATACAGCAGGTTCTTGTGATCAGTAATGACGGTGACCGGGTGGACTGCCCCCTCCAAAAAGTGACGCCATTCTTCAAAAGCCAACTTAATGGCCAAAAGTTCCCTATTGCCGATATCATAATTCCTTTCGGCGGACGACAATTTTTTAGAAAAGAAAGCGCACGGATGCCATTTACCAGGGGACGGACCCTGGGACAATATTGCACCCACCCCTACGTCAGACGCGTCCACCTCCACAACGAACGGCTGTGATGCATCTGGTTGGATGAGAACGGGTGCCGAAGCAAAACATTTTTTCAAAGAGGAAAAAGCTTGGCAAGCTTTGTCCGACCATTTAGAAAAATCCGTCCCTTTTCTTGTCATGTCAGTGAGAGGTTTGACAACAGATGAGAAATTACAAATAAATTTCCGTAGTAGTTAGCAAACCCCAGAAAACGCTGCAGAGCCTTAAGATCCTCTGGCTGATCCCATTCAAGCACTGCTCTCACCTTTTCAGGGTCCATACGGAAACCGGAGGCTGACACCAAGAAACCCAAAAACTGAAGTTCCTGTACGGCGAATACACACTTTTCCAGTTTGGCGTATAGTTTATTGTCTCGCAAGATCTGCAACACCTGTCTCACATGCTCCTGGTGAGACACAAGATCTGGTGAGTAAATTAAAATGTCATCCAAATATACGACCACAAACAGCCCCACCAGATGACGAAAAATGTCATTAACAAAATGTTGGAATACTGCTGGTGCAGTAGTCAGACCAAAAGGCATGACAAGGTTCTCATAATGTCCCTCCGGCGTGTTAAACGCCGTTTTCCACTCATCCCCCTCTTTTATCCTAATCAGATTATACGCCCCCCTGAGATCCAATTTAGAGAACCATTTGGCGCCAACAATTTGATTGAAGAGATCAGGAATCAGAGGGAGTGGATACGGATCTCGAACAGTAATCCGATTAAGTTCGCGGAAATCCAAGCAAGGGCGTAGGCCTCCATCTTTTTTCTTCACAAAGAAGAACCCCGCGGCCACTGGGGAAGATGAAGGTCTAATATGCCCTTTGGCCAGACTTTCCGAAATATAATCTTTCATAGCCTGCCTCTCAGGACCAGAAAGGTTATATAACCTAGCTTTAGGTAACTTAGCATCAGGAAGTAAATTAATAGAGCAGTCATACACGCGATGAGGAGGCAACTCCTGACACCCCTCCTCAGAGAACACATCCCCAAAGTCCTCCAAAAAAGGAGGCAAAGTACTAGGCACGACCGCACTGATGACTGTGTTCATGCAGTTACTTTTGCAAAACTCCCCCCATTGGCTTATATCTCTGGACTGCCAATTAATCACAGGGTTATGTTTAACCAACCAAGGAAGTCCCAACACAATAGGAGTAGGTAGACCCTCCAACACATAACAAGATAATAGTTCCCTATGTATTGCCCCTACCCGAAGGTCAATGTTATGAACCTCATGAACAAAGCTACCTTGGCCGAGAGGCCTGGCGTCAATGGAGAATATAGGGATCGGTTTGACCAATACACTCAGATGCATACCTTGAGCCTGAGCAAACTGAGCGTCAACCAGATTAGCCCCGGACCCACTATCAAGAAGAACAGAAAATCTCTCCACTCTCGTACCAACCACCACCTCCACTGGTACAAGGAACTGAGAAGAACTAGCGGACGAAATACATACTCCCAGGTTGTCGTCCACCACACAACCTGGGATTAACAGTTTTCCGGCGACTTTTTGCTCAACAAGGCACGGGATGGACATCCCCCAACAAAATGTCCCTCTTTCCCGCAGAAGAAACACCTTCTAGTCCTGCGGCGTACCGCCAATCCCCTCCTACGAAATGATGTCCCTCCCAACTGCATAGGCTCCTCCGAACAGACAAGGGGAACCTCAACATAAGGGACTTTAGTAGTAGGTGGAGTAACAACAGGGGGCGGAGTTACCTCACCCCTCTCCCGAAGCCGTCTATCAGTACGGATAGCTAGGGCCATAGCAGCCTCCAGTGATGGAGGAGAATCATACTGAGCCAAAACGTCCTTTAATTTGTCAGAAAGCCCATGACAAAACTGGCTTCTAAGAGCTGGGTCATTCCACTGAGTATCTGTGGCCCATCTACGGAACTCAGAAGCAAATTCCTCCGCCGGACGATCTCCCTGCTGTATCTTACGTAATTTTGTCTCAGCAAGAGAGACCCGATCTGGGTCATCATATACCAAACCCAGGGCAGTAAAAAATCGATCTACTGACTGTAGAGCCGGGATCCCGGAGGAAGGGAGAAGGCCCAGGATTGAGGGTCCCCTTGTAGGAGCGAGATAACAATTCCCACTCTCTGCTCTTCACTCCCTGATGATCGAGGCCGAAGCCGAAAATACAATTTACTTGCTTCCCTGAAGGTAAAAAATTTGTCTCGCCCACCAGTGAACCTGTCCGGGAGAGCTACTTTAGGTTCAAATCTGGTTTGCTCCGAGGGAGACAAAACTTTGGACTTAATGTCCGTCAGCTCCATGGATAATCCCTGCAACTGCAGAGCCAGCTGGGCTACTGGATCCATGGCAACTGGGAATAATTTTATGGGCCAGTGAAAATGTCACGCGGTCTTATGATATGTGTACGATGTCAGTAAACTATTCTTAAAAGAACAACACTCTATACAACATATAGATTAGCAACATCAGCATGTAAATATAGAATAGATTTACCTGACACGATATCCGTTGAACCCAGGGTTAATCTTGAGGACTTGATACACTGTCACAGGAAAGAGGAGGACCGGGGGTCTAACCTGACCCTAAACTGGGGTCCTAACTAATCCCTCACCTTGGAGGTACTGATAATGGTTCAGAGGTCCAAGTCTCCAGCCTAACCCTGTCTCCTATCAGTCCCTGAACCCTGTAATCAGTCCTAAGAAGGATACTGATTACCACCAAAGGGATATGGGCTGATCTCTGCTAAATACACAGATTAGACATATAAGACAGACTGGAGAAAACACAGACTTGCATACACACTCAAACACAGAAGGAACATAAATGATCTGGGATATTAAACTCTAAGCAAGGTGAGCTTAAAACAACTAAGGAGCTCTTTAACTTAAGTCTATACAGATACAATCCTATCTGTGGTCTGCATGAAGAATTTCACTGGCAACTCCCAACACAGACAACCAGAGATTTAAAGGAAACCAATCAACAAATAATTAATTGCAGCCGGGAGAAACTGCACCCAGTCCCAGAACTGAGCACAGACAGAATTAACTCCCTAACTGCCAAACACAAAGAAACAGCAACTCAGCTGTGAGAAGTCAGAATGTGCAACCGCGACGATCTTCGTGGCGATGCACACATGACACTGTCATGCTGACAGCCGGCGCAGAGAAGCTGCTGCGTGCCGTCTCCCAGGAATCAATTGCACTGGTGTCTATACAGATGCCAGTACAATTGAAGCTCTGACTGCCGGGTCAGAGCGACGTCTGCAGCGTGATCATGTCATGTGATCACGCTGCTGACGTCACTCGTCGGCGGCGCCCAGAAGGGTGAACACTGGTGGTGAGTGTGCTCCACTGTGGAGCTGAAGATACCACCGAAGATTAACGGGGGCACATACTGTGTGAGTGATAACTCTGCATTCTTGGCTGCATTACTACTTGAGGGGCACATTACTACTGATGGGAGAATAAGAGGGCTTATTACTAGTTATGGGGCATAATGTGCCTGCATTAATAGTTATGCGGGACATGGTTACTAGTAATGGTAGCATAAGGGGGCTGCATTGCTACCAGTCCATTATATTATATTGTGTTTCCATAATGTCTGCTTTAAATACAGCTCTGATTTGGGCAAAAAGCTGGCCGTTATGAGACTGAAGAGCATTTTTTGGGCCTAGAGAATTGCTGTGATTTGCTCCGCCCACTGCTATTGGCTCCGCCCACTATCAGAACCCCGCCCCCCCCGCCGCCCGTTTGGGAGAGGGGGCCCCGTTCAAAATTTTGCTGTGGGGCCCCGCCATTTCGAGTTACGCCACTGGCCGGGATCACACATGCGAGTAAGTCGTCCGACACTCGCATGTGAAATCCCAGCTCTGGTGCCGGCACTCGGGAGTGGAGCGCGCGGCTGCATAGAACTACATGCAGCCGCTCGCTCCACTCCTGAGTACCGGCGCCAGAGCTGGGATTTCACATGCGAGTGTCGGACGACTTACTCGCATGTGTGATCCCGGCCTTAGGCTAAGTGCACACGTTCAGGAATATTTGCGTTTTTTTCGCGTTTTTTCCGCGATTTTCCGCGGTAAAAACGCGAAAAAAACGCAAGCATTAAGCATCCTATACATGTTAATTGATTCCGCATGTTTTGGCCACATGTTGCGTTTATTTCCGCGAAAAAAACGCTTCGCGGAAAAAATAGCAACATGTTCATTAATTTTGCGGAATGTAAGCGGTTCATGTGCGGTGGTACCCAGGGTCTGGAGGAGAGGAGACTCTCCTCCAGGCCCTGGGTACCATATCCCTGGTAAAACAATAATTAAAATAATAAATAATGACATTCTCACCTTCCGGCGGCCCCCGCAGCCTTCCCGCCTTCAGCGACGCTCCCGGCAACTCCCGGTCCCAAGAGTCCTTTGCGAGAATCACCCAGAATGGCGTAGCGGTCTTACGGGATGCTACGTCATCGGTGTGATTTGTCGCAATGCATCCTTGGGACCGGGAGTTGCCGAGAGCGTCGCTGAAGGCGGGAAGGCTGCGGGGGCCGCCGGAAGGTGAGAATATCATTATTTATTATTTTAATTATTATTTTAACATTAGATCTCTTTACTATTGATGCGGCATAGGCGGCATCAATAGTAAAAAGTTGGTCACACGTGTCAAACACTATGTGTGACTCATGTGACCAACCTGTCAATCAGTTTTCCAAGCGATGCTACAGATCGCTAGGAAAACGCTAGCATTCTGCAAGCTAATTACGCTTGCAAAACGCTATTATTCTGGCGGGAATACGCTTACAAAAAACGTGCGTATTTCCCGCGGGAGAAGTGCGGGATTGCCGCGGAAATTTCCGCGGCAATTCCGCAACGTGTGAACTTAGCCTAATAGTAATAATAATAATAATCTTTATTTATATAGCCCAACATATTCCGGTGCGCTTTACAATTCAACAATTCATACACAACAGTCATAACTAACAACCCACTGTCAATTGGCCAGAACCAGAGAAAATTTTTATCCAGGTTGTTTAATCCATTAGAGCAGGGGTCTCAAACTGCATTCCTCGAGGGCCGCAAACCGTGCGTGTTTTGGAGATTTCCTTAGCATTGCACTAAAGTGCTGGAATCATTATCTGTGCAGGTGATTAACTTATCACCTGTGCAATACAAGGAAATCCTGAAAACATGACCTGTTTGCGACCCTTGAGGAATGCAGTTTTAGACCTCTGCATAGAGGATGCCATCAATAACAACCACAGCATCTTGGAAAGGCTCTCTGCTACCTTATCAGCACTCCTGTAATGCATAAGGGCAAATTGGTTGTTCTGGCACTTTTGTTTTTACATTCTGCCTCTAGAAAAAAAATAATATAATGTAATTAACAATTTATATGTACCCTAAAATTATCTTATTAAAATGTATGACTCACTAAAAAAAGCAAGACCACATAATACGTTCTGGCTGCGGAAATGTAGCTAAGCAAAAACTTTTTTTTTTCCATGAAATGTGTCATTTTTTGCAAAAGTAAAAAAAAACAACTCTGTGATGTTGCCAGAATTGTACTGACCCACAGAATGTTTTTTTCTCTATTCCCATTCTCACAACAAAGATTTGAAAAGTGATTAAAATTTTAGTAATTATTATTATTATTTATTATTATTATTATTCATTTTTATAGCGCCATTTATTCCATGGCGCTTTACATGTGAGAGGGGGTGAATATAGACAAGTACAATAAATATGAGCAATACGGGACACACATAAGTACAGAAGGAGAGAGGACCCTGCCCGCAAAGGCTCACAATCTATAGGGGATGGGTGAGGATACACTAGGAGAGGGTAGAACTGGTTGTGAGGCTGTTTCACTAATGAAATTATATGTTCCCCAAAATGGTACTTCATTAAAATACATCTTGTCCTGAAAAACTAACTATGATTTTTCAAATACTGAAGTGAAAAGTAAAAAAAGTTTTACCCAATTAAGAACAAATATTGGACTTTTCATAGTGCAGATATCCATATGGGTATGTTCCCAGTAAACGCCGTACATCCGCAGCGTCAAACCCGCAGTGTCCAGATGTTACTGCATAGTGGATGGGATTTGAAGAAATCCCATCTCCACTATGCGTGCTGAGACACCTCCAGCTTCCCTGCGGAGACGCACATGCGGCGCGTCTTTCCAGACTGCAGCATGTCAATTTATGTAGTGGAAACGCTCCATCTCCGCTGCATAAATTACCCATTCACTATCATTAGATGCGGTAAAACTGCATTATCTTCTTAGTCACATGCGTATTAAGTGCGGGAACGCAGCTTACTACGCATGTGTACTAATTTAATCGCGAGAACTGCCATGCAGGTGACCAACGGGGATGGGGTTATCTCCGGTCACTAGCCAAGTTCTCACGGTCGACTGACTGCGAGCAGGGGCGCCGCTATAATGAGGCGAGTTGAGCCTGCTGTCTCAGGCGGCGGCAGCCAGGGGGCGGCAGAGCGGAACTCATAACACGTGGTGTGGTGCCGGCTGGCTCTCCTTAATCCCTCACACAGTCACATCTGACCCCCCCCCCAGCTGTCCCGCTCTGGACACTATATGTCCCGCAGGGAGACGAGCCGCCACGTCCCCCATGCACCCATTCCTTGCCTTTACAGCTCAGCCTGTCACAGCTGTCAATGACACTGCTATGCTGAACTCTTCTGTGCCCACAGGACCTGTGATGAGGTCACAGGAGGGGAGGAGTCAGGGGTCACATGATCAGTGTCCTCCTTGTGTGCAGGACTGCTGTGATGGTTGTCATGGTGCTGGATGACTGAGGGTAAGTTTGTATGTGGGTCGGGACGGGTTTACAGTGTGGATGTAGCAGAGCTGTAGTGTGTACAAGTTGGATGTAGCAGAGCCGTGTGTGAAAAGTGTATGGAGCGTAGCCGTGTGTGTACAAGGTGTACGGAGCGGAGCTGTGTGTGTACGAGGTGTACGGAGCGGAGCCGTGTGTGTACGAGGTGTACGGAGCAGAGTCGTGTGAGTACGAGGTGTACGGAGCTGAGCCATGTGTTTACGAGGTAGATGTAGCAGTGCTGTACTGTGTACGAGGTGTACCGAGCAGAACCGTGTGTGTACGAGGTGGATGTAGCAGTGCTGTACTGTGTATGAGGTGTATGGAGCGGAGCCGTGTATGTACGAGGTGTACGGAGCGGAGCCGTGTGTGTACGAGGTGGATGTAGCAGTGCTGTACTGTGTACGAGGTGTACGGAGCGGAGCTGTGTGTGTACGAGGTGTACGGAGCGGAGCCGTGTGTGTACGAGGTGGATGTAGCAGTGTTGTGCTGTGTACAAGGTGTACGGAGAAGAGCCGTGTGTGTACGAGTTGTACGTAGCGGAGCCGTGTGTGTACAAGGTGGATGTAGCAGTGCTGTACTGTCTACGAGGTGTACGGAGCGGAGCCGTGTGTGTACGAGGTGTACGGAGCGGAGCCGTGTGAGTACGAGGTGTACGGAGCGGAGCCGTATGTGTAAGAGGTGGATGTAGCAGTGCTGTACTGTGTGCGAGGTGTACGGAGCAGAGCCGTGTGTGTACGAGGTGTACGTAGCGGAGCTGTGTGTGTAAGAGGTGTATGGAGTGGAGCCTTGTGTGTACGAGTTGCATGGAGCGGAGCCGTGTGTCTGTACGAGGATTACGGAGCCGAGCCGCTTGTGTACGAGGTTTATGGAGCTGAGCCGCACGTGTACGAGGTTTACGGAGCGGAGCCGTGTGTACGAGGTGGATATAGCAGTACTGTGTGTGTATGAAACGGAGCCCTGTGTGTGCGAAGTATACGGAGTTGAGCCGCTCAGCTCCGTACACACAGGGCTCCGTGCTTGAGCCGTGTGTGTACAGAGCGGAGCAGAGCCATGTGTGTATGGAGTAGAGCCATGTGTGTATGGAGTGGAGCCTTGTGTGTATGTAGCAGAGCCGCGTGTGTACAAGGTGTACGGAGCAGAACCACGTGTGTACGAGGTGTATGCTGCAAAGCCGCATGTGTACATGGTTTACGGAGTGGAGTCGTGTGTGTACAAGGTGTACAAAAGCGTGGCTGCGTGTGTATAAGGTGTACGGAGTGGAGCCATGTGTATACTGAGTGGAGCCTTGTGTGTGTGAGGTGGACGGAGCGGAGCCGTTTGTGTACGAGGCATACAAAGCGGAACCATGTGTGTATGAGGTGTGCAGAGCCGTGCGTATACAAGGCGTATGGTGAGGAGCATTCATACCTCCCAAGCATCCTGAATTCAGCGGGACACTACCGATTTTGAGGGTCTGCCCCGCTGTCCCGGCCGGGAGCTTTTCTCGTGGACACAGGAGTACATGCCGGAGCCCGAGGAGCACTTTAAAACTCGCACGTGATGTTCCACCAGAAGTGATGTGCTGGAAGATGACCGGAAATTAGGTAATTCCAGGAGGAGATTGTGACGGAACCATGGAGGCACTTCAGGGAATGCTTCAGATCCATTACCGTGTCCTCGCCTTGGAATCGGGGATGTCGGCCATGTGAGCGGATCATGATATGTCCTGCACCGGGAGGCTCAGGTGGGCACTACAATGGGAGCCGGGCTGCTATAGTATCTTTATAGAATCTTTGTTTCTTTCTCTCTGTTCTTTCTTTCTTTCTCTCTGTTCTTTCTTTCCCATCTTTCTTTCTCTCTGTTCTTTTTCTTTCTTTCTCTCTGTTCTTTCTTTCCCCTCTTTCTTTCTATCTCTCTCTGTTTCTTTCTTTTTCTCTCTCTCTGTTCTTTCCCCTCTTTCTTTCTCTCTCTCTGTTCTTTCCTTCCCATCTTTCTTTCGCTCTGTTCTTTTTCTTTCTTTCCCCTTTCTTTTTCTTCTTCTTCTTTCTTTCTTTCTTTCTTTCTTTCTTTCTTTCTCTCTCTTCTTTCTTTCCCCTCTTTCTTTCTCTTTCTCTCTGTTCTTTCTTTCTTTCCCCTCTTTCTTTCTCTCTGTTCTTTTTTTCTTTCCCATCTTTTTCTCTCTCTGTTCTTTTTCTTTCTCTCTGTTCTTTCTTTCCCCTCTTTCTTTCTTTCTATCTCTGTTCTTTCTTTCTTTCTTTCTCTCTCTCTGTTCTTTCTTTCTCTCTGTTCTTTCTTTCTTTCTCCTTCTTTCCCCTCTTTCTTTCTTTCTGTTCTTTCTCTCTCTCTGTTCTTTCTATCTGTTTTCTTTATTTCTCTTTCTCTCCCTCTGTTCTTTCTTTCCCATCTTTCTTTATCTCTATCTCTCTGTTCTTTCTTTCTCTCTTTGTTCTTTCTTTCCCCTATTTCTTTTTTCTCTCTGTTCTTTTTTTCTGTCCCCTCTTTCTTTTTCTGTTCTTTCTTTCTTTCTCTCTGTTCTTTCTTTCCCGTCTTTTTTTCTTTCTCTCTCTGTTCTTTCTTTCTCTCTCTGTTCTTTCTTTCCCCTCTTTGTTTTTTTTCTCTCTCTCTGTTCTTTCTTTTCCCTTTCTTTGTTTATTTATTTCTCTCTCTACTTTCTCTCTGTTCTTTCTTGCTTTCCCCTCTTTCTCTCTCTCCTTTCTCTCTGTTTTCTTTTTTCTCTCTCTGTTCTTTCTTTTACTCAATACCAGTGTGCCCATAGTACCAGTCACTGTGCCCTCAGTACCAGTCAGTGTGATCACCAGTGCTAAATGGGTGTGGTCAGGGCATGGACATGGGTGTGACTAGTTGTGAAATGGGTGTGGTTGGGGCGTGGCCTAAAATTTGCCGCTCAATTTCTCCCTCAAATTGGGGGGGCGCCGTTTTGCAGTTCGCCTCAAGCAGCACAGAGGCTAGGTTCACCCCTGACTGCGAGAACTGCAGTGCACATGACAGCCAGTGACAAATTGTCTCCGGTCATCAGTGGTCATCAGCTTCAAGCTCCACTGTGTCTGGATGTCAGGCTAGATGGTGGCATAATGCCACAGTTCAGCCAAAGGCATCCTGATGTAGCAGAGCTGGACTCGTTGTCGGACAGTATGTATAGTGGGTATGGAAAGTATTCAGACCCCTTTAAATTTTCCACTCTGTTTCACTGCAGCCATTTGGTAAATTCAAAAAAGTTTTTTTTCTCATTAACCCCTTCACTCCCTGAGCTTTTTTCCATTTTTCGTTTTTCGCTCCCCTTCTTTCCAGAGCCATAGCTTATAATTACGTATATAACTCACAATACAGTGTATGGCCATGTGAGGGCTTATTTTTTGCAGGACGAGTTGTACTTTTGAACGACACCATTGGTTTTACCATGTCGTATATTCGAAAACGGGAAAAAACATTCCAAGTGCAGAGAAATTGCAAAAAAAGTGCAATCCCCCACTTGTTTTTTGCTTGGCTGTTTTTGCTAGGTTCACTAAATGCTAAAACTGACCTACCATTATGATTCTCCAGGTCATTACGAGTTCATAGACACCAAACATGTCTAGGTTCTTTAAGTGGTTAAAAAAAATTCCAAAGTTTGCTTAAAAAAAATTAAATAAATAAATTGCGCCATTTTCTGAGACCCGTAGCGCCTCCATTTTTCTTGATCTGGGATCGGATGATGGCTTATTTTTTGCACACCGAGCTGACGTTTTTAATTATACCACTTTTGTTTAAATGCGTTCTTTTGATCGCCCGTTATTTCATTTTAATGCAATGTTGTGGTGACCAAAAAAACGTAATTCTGGCGTTTTGAATTTTTTTCTCGCTACGCCTTGTAGCGATCGGGTTAATCCTTTTTTTATTGATAGATCGGGCGATTCTGAACACTGCGATACCTAATATGTGTAGGTTTGATTTTTCTTTTATTGTTTAATTTTGATTGGGGCGAAAGGGGGGTGATTTAAACTTATATTTATTTATTTTTTTTAATTTTAAACACTTTTTTTACTTTTGGCATGCTTCAATAGCCTCCATGGGAGGCTAGAAGCATGCACAACTCGATCGGCTGTGCTACATATGGATGATTAGCAGATCGCCCATATGTAGCAGATTTACTGCATTGCTATGAGCGCCGAACACCGGGCAGCGTTCATAGCAATGTGCCTGCAACAACCATAGAGGTCTCTATGAGACCTCTGGTTGTCAAGGCAACACATCGCCGACCCCCGATCACGTGACGGGGGTCGGAGATGCGCTCACTTCCGGCCCGGCGGCTGGAAGCGCTAGTTAAATGCCCGCTGTCAGCTTTGGCAGCCGGTTTTAACTAGTTAATAGGCGCGAGTGGATCGCGATTCCGCTCGATCCTATTATGGGCACATGTCAGCTGTTTATAAAAGCTGACATGTCGCGACTTTGAGCTGGGCTCACCGCCGGAGCCCACCTCAAAGCAGGGAATCCTTACCGATGACGTACTATTCCGGTAAGGAAGGGGTTAATGTACACTCTGCACCCCATCTTGACTGAAAAAAAACAGAAATGTAGTAATTTTTGCAAATTAATTAAAAAAGAAGCACTGAAATACCACATGGTTATAAGTATTCAGACCCTTTGCTCAGACACTCATATTTAAGTCCCATGCTGTCCATTTCCTTGTGATCCTCCTTGAGATGGTTCTACTCCTTCATTGGAGTCCAGCTGTGTTTAATTAAACTGATAGGACTTGATTTGTAAAGGCACACACCTGTCTATATAAGGCTACTTTCACACTTGCGTTTTTTTGCGATGCGTTTCGAGCGCACATCAAACGCATTAAAAAAACGTGTGCAAATGCTTGTAAACGCTGCAATATTTAGTCGCATAAGCGTGCGCATTACGACAAAAAACCGCAGCGTTTGGAAGCGATTGTATGCGATTTCAAGCTTTTTGCATGCGTTTGCGTTTTTTCGGCGCATGGGTTGTCTACGTGTCACATTTCTATCATCTCTGTCTCTATCATCTCTGTCTCTCATCTCTTTCTCTATCATCTCTATCATCTCTGTCTCTATCATCTCTGTCTCTATCATCTCTGTCTCTATCATCTATCTCTTTTATGTATCATATCTGTCTCTATCATCTGTCTCTATCATCTCTGTCTCTACCATCTCTGTCTCTAACATCTATCATCTCTGTCTCTATCATCTCTATCATCTCTGTCTCTATCATCTGTCTCTATCATCTATCATATCTGTCTCTATCATCTCTGTCTCTATCATCTCTATCATCTCTGTCTCTATCATCTGTCGCTATCATCTATCATATCTGTCTCTATCATCTGTCTCTATCATCTCTGTCTCTATCATCTCTGTCTCTATCATCTCTATCATCTCTGTCTCTATCATCTGTCTCTATCATCTATCATATCTGTCTCTATCATCTGTCTCTATCATCGATCATATTTGTCTCTATCATCTATCATCTCTGTCTCTATCACCTTCTTTATATCTACACTCCACACAAACATTGTTGCTTGTGTAGGGGGTGGTTTAAACACGTGTGTAGACATTATTTACTCAAAAATCGCGTGCGCGCAAAAGCGCTGACGAGCGCACAGCCATGCGCACGCCAGCGCACCCATAGACTGTAATGTTATTTTTTTGCGCATAGCGTGCGCAAACGTGCGCACGAGCTTTTTTAAAGTGGTTGGGCGGAAAAAAAATGCAACATGTAGCGTCTAGCGAATATGGGTGCACAGCTGGTAAATGCGCAGTGCACGACAAACGCAGATGAACGCGTGCAAGTGCTAGACCCTGCGCCCGCCATGTTAAAGATAGGGGAACATTGCGCATGCGACCGATAGTGCACGATGCGCGATAAAACGCAAGTGTGAAAGTAGCCTAAGACCTCACAGCTCATAGTGCATGTCAGATCAGATCACTGTGGCTGAGCTCCACAGATGCAGTAGGGAGATGGGAGAAAGTTCCACAAAGTCAACTCTCACTGCAGCCCTCCACCAGTTGGGCCTTCATGGCAGAGTGGCCCGACGGAAGCCTCTCCTCAGTGCAAGACATATGAAGGCTCCCATAGAGTTTGCTAAAAAACACATGAAGGACTCCCAGACTATGAGAAGTAAGATTCTCTGGTCTGATGAGATGAAGATAGAACACTTTGGTGATAATTCTATGTGTGGAGAAAACCAGGCATTGCTCATCACCTGCCCAATACAATCCCAACAGTGAAACATGGTGGTGGCAGCATCATGCTATGGTGGTGTTTTTCAGCTGCATGAACAGGACGACTGGTTGCAATTGAAGGAAACATGAATATGGCCAAGTACAGTGATATCCTGGATGAAAACCTCTTCCAGAGTGCTCTGGACCTCAGACTTGGCCGAAGATTCACCTTCCAACAAAACAATGGCCCTAAGCAGACAGCTAAAATAACAAAGGAGTGGTTTCAGAACAACTCTGTGACCATTCTTGACTGACCCATCCAGAGCCAGCCAATTGAGCATCTCTGGAGAGACCTGAAAATAGATGTCCACCAACGTTCACTGTTCTCTTCCGTTTGTCTGGGTTATGTATTGTATTATTTCCATGCTGTGTATAATCTATTCTTTCATGCTCTCTGCTGTCACCTGGTGGCCCTTTCTGTATGGCAGCCTGTAACTAATTAATTCTGGTACATGCCTTTCACTTCCTGTGCTGAGGTCACTGCTTCTTCTTCCTGTTAGCAGCCATTTGCTTGTTAGTTCTTTATGGGAGAGACACGCTTTGCACCGAGCTGTGAAAGGCATCAGTTTTCGACCACCACCCCATACATTCTCGCTGCTCACACTTGCAACCATACTTGGTGCTACATCTTCCTGCACCTCATTTCACCTGCATTTCTGGAGAAGTTACTGTATACCAATCATATGCTGTATGTCCAGATTTCCAAATAAACAAGTCTGGACTTCACAATCACTGGTGTGCATCATCTCTCCGGACGCTGAACAGCATTGGTCCTGTCTGCTCTGCTTGAGGAAGCGGAAGGTAGGAAAACTCTCCCAGCCCCAATCAACTATACCTCCATTTGCCTCATGTGGGGACAGAACATTCACCATCCAACCTGATGGAACTGGAGAGGATCCCCAAATCCAGGTGTGAAAAACTTGTTGCATCATTCCCAAGCAGATTCAAGGCTGTACTGGCTCAAAAGGGTGCTTCTACTCAATACTGAGCAAAGTGTCTGAATACTTATGACCATGTGATATTTCAGTTTTTCTTTTTTAATAAATTTGCAAAAATTTCTACATTTCTGTTTTTTTTAGTCAAGATGTGGTGTAGAGTGTACATTAATGAGAAAAAAATGAACTTTTTTGAATTTACCAAATTGCTGCAATGAATCAAAGAGTGAAAAATTTAAAGGGGTCTGAATACTTTCCGTACCCACTGTATATCTTCTCGGTGGACAGGTAAGGATATTGTTGCTTTTTCATTTTAATTCTCTTCCAGGAGTCGAGGGCGTCGGTAGAATATGCGATGCAGTAAGGGGCAGCATCCAACTGTGCCCAGGGGGAGGCTAGTGGTGACTGAGGGACCACGTCCAACAGTGCCCAGTTGAGGCTAGTGGGGACTGGGGGCCCTCATCCAACAGTGCCCAGGGTGAGGCTTGTGGTGACTTGGGGGCCCCCAGTCCCCACTAGCCTCCCCCTGGGCACAATTACACGAGGGCCCCTAGTCCCCATTAGCCTCCCCGTGGGCACAGTTGGACATGGGCCCCCAGTCCCCACTAGCCTCCCCGTGGGTACAGTTGGATGAGGGCACCCATTCCCCACTAGCCTCCCTCTGGGCACAGTTGGATGCGGCCCCCAGGCCCCACTAGTCTCCCCCTGGGCCACTGTGGAAGGTTCGCGTGTTGGAGGTGGAACTGGGGGTGGAGCCTGGGCGAAGTCTCAAGGGGGCCCAGAAAATTTTGCCAGTATGGGGACCCGAAATTCCCAGTGGCAGCCCTGATTAGAAGCCTTTATATAGTGTAAGGGGGGAGATTGGGAGAGTAGCTTGATTCTATATTGTCTAGGAGCAGAACTCCTCTTTATTTCTCTCCTTAGGACTCTTTCACACATCAGTTTTTTGTCATCAGTCAAAATCCGTCGTCTTGAGAAAAAAATGGATCCTGCCTGGTGGTGACTGAGGGACTACGTCCAACAGTGCCCAGTTGAGGCTAGTGGGGACTGGGGGCCCTCATCCAACAGTGCCCAGGGTGAGGCTTGTGGTGACTTGGGGGCCAGCGCTGAGTCCTACAGGGTCCACTAGCTTTCCCCCCCTGGGCATTGTTGGACGAGGGTCCCTAGTCCCCATTAGCCTCCCCATGGGTACAGTTGGATGAGGGCACCCATTCCCCACTAGCCTCCCCCTGGGCACAGTTGGATGCGGCCCCCAGGCCCCACTAGTCTCCCCCTGGGCCACTGTGGAAGGTTCGCGTGTCGGAGGTGGAACTGGGGGTGGAGCCTGGGCGGAGTGTCAAGGGGGCCCAGAAAATTTTGCCAGTATGGGGCCCCGAAATTCCTAGTGGCAGCCCTGATTAGAAGCCTTTATATAGTGTAAGGGAGGGAGATTGGGAGAGTAGCTTTATTCTATATTGTCTAGGAGCAGAACTCCTCTTTATTTCTCTCCTTAGGCCTCTTTCACACATCAGTTTTTTGTCATCAGTCAAAATCCGTCGTCTTGAGAAAAAAACGGATCCTGCGTTTGAAGACGCTGGATCCGATTTTTTCTCATAGACTTGTATTAGCCACGGATTGCGACAAATGGCCGCACGTTTCATCCATCGTTCGACGGATCCGTCGGAATTTGTTTGTCCGTCGTCTGGAGATGATGGACAAAGTATCGTTTTTTGTCTGCGTCGAAAAGACGGACCGCAGCGGATCCTGCGCCGTCCGTCGTTGGCTATAATGGAAGCCTATGGGCGAAGGATCCGTTGCTGTCCGTCACGTTTTTTTGAACTGAGCATGCTCCAAATGTTAGCTAATTGGCCAGATAGTCCCAAATCTATTTAAACCTGCCAGGTAGGGCTTCACTCCTCAATGTGCCAGAAAGACAACTGCCAGTGTGGTATTCACAGGTACGCGGGATGCAGTGATGAGTCGGAGACGGAGCAAGCTTAAACTGAACATTTATATAGGGGTTATAGGAGTAACTAGTAAGCTGACAGTAATTCTCCTCGCAGGGAAAGTAAACAACAATACACAATTGACTGAGCAAACGGCTTTTAGGCAGGTACCAACGACTATAGGGCCACGATCGGGTCGTCTAAAGGTCCTAGAACTATAATTAACAGTTAACGGAGAGTCCTTCTTTGAAGTCCGGCAGAGCTGTTGTCCGGGAGGTGTCCGTTCGGCGTCTCAGCCGCTGGGTCCAGCCGACGAGGAGCTGTCGTAGGTTTCGGGAGTTCCTACACCCAGGTGCAGATGGGGCGCAAGAGGCCCTGGAGAAGTTCCCTGGCGTTGAGACCGCCCCTCTCAGAGGCGAGATGGCGGCAGCCATGGATCCTGTCGTGTAGGCCACGGAGGCGGGATGGAGCGGGGCAGTGGCAGCCGCGGGTGACAGTGCACAGGCCGCAGCCGCGGGCTGAAGTGAGGCAGTGGTGGCCGGGGGGCAGCGCACAGGCTGCAGCCGCAGGCTGGAATGGGGCAGTGGTGGCCGCGGGTGACAATGCACAGGCCACAGCCGCGGGCTGGAGTGAGGCAGCGGCGGCCGGGTGGCAGCGTACAGGCCGCAATCGCGGGCTGGAAGGGGGCAGTGGCAGCCGCGGGTGGCAGAGCACAGGCCGCAGCCGCGGGCTGGAGTGAGACAGTGGCGGCTGTGGGTGACTGTTAGAACTCTCTTGTTAGGTTTTTTCTATCTTGCTGGTCACATGACCTTTTTTGCCTATTTAATCCTGCTCTGCCCTTCTGGCTTTGCTGGACTTCATTGTAATTTCTACTCTTAAGCTAGCCGGGTGCTTTGTTACCTTTCTCAATTAGTTTTGCTTGGTCTTTTGACCTCTATGTTCTATGTTGTTTGTTTGCCTGATTTATTTTTTGGTGAACAACAAGATTTTTTTTTCTTTTAAAAATGCTTGCTTGTTGTATTTTCGTTTAAGACCCAGATCCTCTGGTGATGAATCACAGCGCATAGGGTTCATAATGTCACTTATGTGCAAAGAACCTCAGGAATGGGCCTTTTCTCTGCAACCTAGTGATCCATGCTTTAGATCAGTGGATAGTTTTTTTTCTGCTTTGGGGTTATTGTATGATGATCCTGATCGTGTCTCATCAGCTGAGACAGAATTGAGACGTTTGAGGCAGGGATCAGGTAACGTGGAAAAATATTGTACTCACTTCCGACGGTGGTCTACTCAGGTGGGGTGGAACGATTCAGCTTTGAAAACTTTGTTTCTTGCGGGGCTAGGTGAAAGGGTTAAAGATTTGCTGATTGCTTATCCCATACCTGGTAACTTGCAGGAGGCTATGAAATTAGCTATACAGGTGGATAGGAGACTGCGGGCAAGGGTTAATGAGAGTAAATCCTCTGCCATGTCAGCTCCAAGTCTTGAGAGGGTCTGTACTGACTTTGGAGAGCCAATGGAGATTGGAGCGATGACACCCCGCTCTCAGGAAAAAGACCGCAGGTTTTCTGAAGGTTTGTGCTTTTATTGTGGCAAATATGACCATTTCATTAAGAACTGTGAGCTTCGTATGAACAAAGAAAAAAAAAGAGGTCAGTTTCGCCCGTATAGCCTGTTTAAACACTAAGGGCGTCTTTCTTTCTGCCACTACTGCTGCTCAGGAAGAATTAATGGATTTTTGGGTATTTGTCCATTGTGGTTCTACGCTGAATGTGATTGATGGGGGATTCTTGGAAAAACTTAAATTAAAACCCAAACCTTTGTCATCCCCTATTGCCGGGTTTCTGTTGATGGCTCTCCCTTGAAGAATGTTACTCACAAGGTCTGTGAATTTCCCCTCACTATTAATGGTGTTCACCAAGAGAATTTGGATTTGGTAGTATTGAATAATTTACCTTCTCCGGTGATTTTGGGGTTACCCTGGTTAAAATTGCACAATCCTGTTCTGGATTGGTCTACCAATGAAATTAAGTCCTGGAGCCCTAAGTGTTATGACAAGTGTTGTAACAGGCGTATTGCTGCTGTGGATAAAAGGGAACTACCTGTACCTATTCAGGATTTTTGGAAAGTTTTTTCTGAGAAGGAATCGCAGATTTTACCTCCCCATAGAGATTATGATTGTACTATTGAATTTGTCCCTGGAGCGACTCTTCCTAAAAGTCGTTTATTTAATCTTACTATTCCTGAGAGAAAGGCTTTGGAGGAATACATACAGACAAGCTTGGCTGCCGGTCACATTAGGCCTTCCAAGTCTCCTGTGGCTGTTGGATTTTTTTTTTGTTAAAATAAAGGACAGCGGTTTACGTCCTTGTCTGGACTTTCGTGAGATTAATAAAATTACTGTACGCAATCCTTACCCACTGCCATTGATTCCTGATTTGTTTAACCAGTTAGCGGGGGCCAAGTGGTTCTCTAAAATTGGTCTTCGGGGGGCATACAATTTGTTGCGCATGAAGGAGGGTGACGAATGGAAGACTGCTTTTAACACTCCTGTGGGTCATTTTGAGAATCTGGTTATGCCTTTTGGCCTTACCAATGCTCCTGCATTTTTTCAGAATCTTATTAATGACATCCTTAGACCTTTGATCGGCAAAAATGTGGTTGTGTATTTGGATGACATTTTGATTTATTCGCCGGATCTGGAGTCTCATTGGCGGAGCGTTCGTGAGGTATTACAGTTATTGAGTCACAATTCGCTTTTTGCTAAGCTGGAGAAATGTGAGTTCGCTCTACAGAGAATTAGTTTTTTGGGCTACATTATCTCCAGCGAAGGTTTTGAGATGGACCCGGTGAAAGTTCAAGCTGTGCAGGAATGGCCTAGGCCTATTGGTTTGAAATCGTTACAGAGGTTTTTGCGTTTCGCCAATTATTATAGAAAATTCATTAAAAATGTTTCTATTATTGTCAAACCACTGACCGATCTCACCAGGAAAGGTGCTAATGCGGTTCAGTGGACTACTGAGGCCATTGAAGCTTTTGTGTTTTTAAAAGAGAGGTTCAGCTCTGCTCCCATCCTTATGCAGCCTGATGTGACTAAACCGTTTTTGGTTGAGGTTGATGCTTCTTCTGTGGGGGTCGGCGCGGTGTTGTCTCAGGAAAACACGGATGGAGTACATCCTTGTGCCTTTTTTTCAAAAAAAATTTCTGAGACTGACCTGAATTATGATATTGGTAATCGGGAATTGTTGGCCATTAAACTCGCATTTGAACACTGTCGGCATCTCTTGGAAGGTGCTGAATTTCCCATTCAGGTTTTCACTGATCATAAAAATCTGATCTATCTTGATGCTGCCAAACGCTTGAATGCCCGTCAGGCTAGGTGGGCACTGTTTTTCTCGCGGTTTAATTTTTCTGTTACTTACATCCCAGGTACTAAGAATGTGAAAGCCGATGCTTTGTCTCGCAGCTTTTCTCCCATGGTTGGTGCTGAGGAGGAGGAGAACATTTTACAAGAAGGGGTTGTGATTGCTGCTTTGGACTCTGTGTTGGAAGATGAGATTCTTAAAGCACAGGAGAATGCCCCATCTAACACTCCCCATGGGAGGTTGTTTGTGCCTGGGACCTTTAGGAGAGATTTGTTTGTTGAGTGTCATGAGTCTAGGTTGGCAGGTCATCCTTGAATCTCTGAGACCAAGAGACTTGTGGGTCACAGTTTTTGGTGGCCTGGATGGCAGAAGGAAGTCATTAAGTGGGTGCGTCAATGTACTGTGTGTGCTAGATCTAAGTCTTCACATACTCCTGCTGCGGGGTTGCTTTGCCCTCTGGAGGTTCCTAGTGCTCCTTGGACACATTTGGCTATGGACTTTATTACTGACCTTCCCCCCTCTGAGGGTTTCACTGTCATCTGGGTGGTCGTGGACCGTTTTAGCAAGATGTGTCACTTGGTTCCTTTCATCAAACTGCCCTGCGCTAAGACTCTCGCTAAGGCCTTTGTTAAGGAAATTGTCAGACTACATGGCGTTCCTACTGACATTGTTTCTGATAGGGGACCTCAGTTCGTGGCTCGTTTTTGGCGCGCCTTTTGTGACAGGTTGGGAGTTCATTTGTCGTTTTCATCCGGATATCATCCTGAGTCTAATGGCCAGACAGAAAGGAAAAACCAGGATGTTGAGCAGTTCTTGTGTTGTTTTGTGGCAGACAATCAAGAGGGGTGGTCTGAGTTTCTGCCACTTGCTGAATTTGCTCTTAACAACCATACATCCTCTTCTGCTGGTTGTTCGCCTTTTTTTTGTTGTACTGGGAGACATCCGTCGTTTGGGTCATTCTTCAAATTGGTATCGGCCGTGCCTGAAGAGGAGAATTTTTCTGGTGATTTGGAGAGAGTTTGGACGGATGTGCGTGGTAATCTTCAGGAGGCTAACAGAAAATCTAAAAGGTACTTTGATAGGAAACGGCAAGAGGTTTTGTTTGCTATTGGTGACATGGTTTGTTTATCCTCTTAAGGTACTGCCACACTAAACAATCCCGCTAGCGATCACGATAACGACGCATACTAATGCGATCGCTAGCGGGATTGTTTCTATATCGCTAGTAGCAGCCTAATTTAACGATGTCGTTAAGGACGCTATCGCGGTTAGCGATCTCCTTAATGACTTTAGCGGTACAAAAGTACCGCTAAATCGCTAACAAAAGGTGCTACACTCAGCGATATATACTTACCAGCGGGGCGCCGACAATAAAAATAGGGTACTGAACGATGAGAACGACGAGCGAGATCACAGCAGGATCTCAGCAGGGGCCACGTCGCTGGTAGATGCCGCACACAACAACATCGCTAACGGGATCGCTAAATAGTGACGTTTTTTAGCGATCCCGTTAGCGATGTTGTTTAGTGTGGCAGTACCTTAAGAATCTGAGGTTGAGGATTCCTTCTAAAAGATTGAGTCCCAAGTTTGTAGGGCCCTTTAAGGTGCTCCAAGTTGTTAACCAATCGGCTGTTAGGTTGGAGGTTCCTACCTCCTGAAAGATTAATCCGGTGTTTCATGTTTCTCTGTTGAAAAGAGCTGATGTGTCGGATGGAGATGCCTCTGCCACTGTTCCGCCGGTGGTGGAGGACGAGGAATATGAAATTTCCTGCATCCTAAATTCTAGACGGTATAGAGGGAGTTTGCAGTATCTCGTCGCTTGGAAGGGTTTTGGACCCGAGGATAACTCATGGGTGAGGGCGGATGATGTTTCTGCGTCCAGACTTGTCAGAGCGTTTCACAAGAGGTTTCCGGGTAAGCCTGGGCCTAGGGGATCCGGAGGATCCTCTTAGAAGGGGGGATACTGTTAGAACTCTCTTGTTAGGTTTTTTCTATCTTGCTGGTTACATGACCTTTTTTGCCTATTTAATCCTGCTCCGCCCTTCTGGCTTTGCTGGACTTCATTGTAATTTCTACTCTTAAGCTAGCCGGGTGCTTTGTTACCTTTCTCAATTAGTTTTGCTTGGTCTTTTGACCTCTATGTTCTATGTTGTTCGTTTTTCTTTTTACTGCTACAACTTTTGTTAGGAGGTGTCCATCTTTTCTCCCAGTCCCTAGTTCTTGTAGGGATCCCTCCCTCGCATTTATAGGTCTTCGTACAGACTAGCTAAGGACTTTAGCGGGTCTAATCGCAGGGTCAGGTTCCCCGTTACATCGTAGGGATCGAGCTTAGTTCTATCATAGGGACAGATATCCATTTCTTTCCTTAGTACTTGTAGCAGAACATAACAGTGACTGAGTTCTCCTGCCTCTTTGCTCCGATCGGGAACGTCCTCTCCCTGAGTCACGTGAGTCTCTGTACTTTCTCACGCGTGGCCGCTGGCTTTGTCTTGCTCTCCAATCCTCCTTTCTGCCTTTCGTCTGCCTCTGCGTCAAGTGCCCCCTGCTGGTCTCCTGTGCTCATTTTGTAGTCGCCCCACCCCCGTACCTTCTAGAACAGTCTCTGGGTGGTCCTGCAGTTTCTTCCCCTTGGAACCTTCCCCTAGGAACTTACAGTCAGGGCCAGAAATATTTGGACAGTGACACAATTTTCGCGAGTTGGGCTCTGCATGCCACCACATTGGATTTGAAATGAAACCTCTACAACAGAATTCAAGTGCAGATTGTAACGTTTAATTTGAAGGGTTGAACAAAAATATGTGTTAGAAAATGTAGGAATTGTACACATTTCTTTACAAACACTCCACATTTTAGGAGGTCAAAAGTAATTGGACAAATAAACATAACCCAAACAAAATATTTTTATTTTCAATATTTTGTGGCGAATCCTTTGGAGGCAATCACTGCCTTAAGTCTGGAACCCATGGACATCACCAAACGCTGGGTTTCCTCCTTCTTAATGCTTTGCCAGGCCTTTACAGCCGCAGCCTTCAGGTCTTGCTTGTTTGTGGGTCTTTCCCTCTTAAGTCTGGATTTCAGCAAGTGAAATGCATGCTCAATTGGGTTAAGATCTGGTGATTGACTTGGCCATTGAAGAATGTTCCACTTTTTTGCACTCATGAACTCCTGTGTAGCTTTGGCTGTATGCTTGGGGTCATTATCCATCTGTACTATGAAGCGCCGTCCAATCAAGTTTGCAGCATTTGGCTGAATCTGGGCTGAAAGTATATCCCGGTACACTTCAGAATTCATCCGGCTACTCTTGTCTGCTGTTATGTCATCAATAAACACAAGTGACCCAGTGCCATTGAAAGCCATGCATGCCCATGCCATCACGTTGCCTCCACCATGTTTTACAGAGGATGTGGTGTGCCTTGGATCATGTGCCGTTCCCTTTCTTCTCCAAACTTTTGGCTTCCCATCATTCTGGTACAGGTTGATCTTTGTCTCATCTGTCCATAGAATACTTTTCCAGAACTGAGCTGGCTTCTGGAGGTGTTTTTCAGCAAATTTAACTCTGGCCTGTCTATTTTTGGAATTGATGAATGGTTTGCATCTAGATGTGAACCCTTTGTATTTACTTTCATGGAGTCTTCTCTTTACTGTTGACTTAGAGACAGATACACCTACTTCACTGAGAGTGTTCTGGACTTCAGTTGATGTTGTGAACGGGTTCTTCTTCACCAAAGAAAGTATGCGGCGATCATCCACCACTGTTGTCTTCCGTGGGCTCCCGGGTCTTTTTGGATTGATGAGTTCACCAGTGCTTTCTTTCTTTCTCAGGATGTACCAAATTGTAGATTTTGCCACTTCTAATGTTGTAGCAATTTCTTGGATGGTTTTTTTCTGTTCTTGCAGCTTAAGGATGGCTTGTTTCACCTGCATGGAGAGCTCCTGTGACCGCATGTTTCCTTCACAGCAAAACCTTCCAAATGCAAACACCACACCTCAAATCAACTCCGGCCCTTTCATCTGCTTAATTGAGAATGACATAACAAAGGGATTGCCCACACCTGTCCATGAAATAGCCTTGGAGTCATTTGTCCAATTACTTTTGGTCCCTTTAAAAACAGGGTGGCACATGTTAAGGAGCTGAAACTCCTAAACCCTTCATCCAATTTTAATGTGGATACCCTCACATGAAAGCTGAAAGTCTGGACTTCAACTGCATCTGAATTGTTTTGTTTCAAATTCATTGTGGTAATGTCTAGAACCAAAATTAGATAAATGTTGTCTCTGTCCAAATATATATGGACCTAACTGTAAGTGACAGCCCCATTGATTCCGGCCTCGTCACACAGCGGGGGCTCTCGCTCCCACACCAGCAAGACTACTGAATACATTCTGCCAGCCAGCAAGAGTGAGGCCCGCCAGCCAGCCAACAAGTGTCCTGCTTGCCAGCCAGCCAGCAAGAGTCCTGCCTGCCAGCCAGCCAGCAATAGTCATGTCTGCCAGCCAGCCAGCAATAGTCCTGCCTGCCAGCCAGCCAGCAAGAGTCCTGCCTGCCAGCCAGCGTGAGTCCTGCCAGTCAGTGAGAGTCCTGCCAGCGTGTGTGCGGCGTGTGTGTGACTGCGGCATATGTGTGAGTGTGTGTCCAGCTGTTTTTTTTTTCCTACTGTACTTGTATTTCCAGCAAAGTGTTGCGGCATGTGTGTGTGACTGCAGCGTGTGTGTGACTGTGGCGTGTGTGTGACTGTGGCATGTGTGCGAGTGTGTGTCCAGCCTTTTTTTTTCATACTGTACTTGTAGTTCCAAAAAAGTGTTGCGGCGTGTGTGTGTGTGTGACTGCGGCGTGTGTGTGACTGCGGCATGTGTGTGTGACTGTGGCGTGTGTGTAACTGTGGCATGTGTGTGAGTGTGTGACTGCGGCATGTGTGTGTGACTGTGGCGTGTGTGTAACTGTGGCATGTGTGTGAGTGTGTGTCTAGCCTTTTTTTCATACTGTACTTGTATTTCCAACAAAGTGTTGCGGCGTGTGTGTGACTGCGGTGTGACTGTGGCGTGTGTGTGTCCAGCCATGTTTTTTTTTAGTTTTCATTTACTGTACTTGTATTTAAAATAAAGAGCAGTGTAGCTCCTACTTGCTTTCACCAAAAGTAAAAAAAGTTTTAAAAAAAAAAAAAAAAAAAAAAAAATAAAAACTTGCTCCAAAAACTGTTCAAAGTATCATTTAACTAAGGTCACTTTACAATTGTGGGTATGTTACACAGGAAAGCACAACATGCAATACAGAGGTGTTAAAGGTTAAATTTTTTAAAAAAAAAGGTGTATACAAATGGGGAATACAGAAATTGGGTATTTCAAATTCTATCTGGGTTTTTAAAACATTGCCTCTGTGGTCAATAGATTTTCAAGTGGGTATTTAAAGTTGGAAGGAGGGTAGTTGTTTGCAAGGTATATGTTGGTTTTTTTGGGGAGGGAAATACAGGAGGTGGAGGGTTTGCCAGCTTGCGCATCGCGCATATCAAGTTGGAAGGAGGGTATTAGGTGTTTGCAAGGTTCAACTTGGGTTGCTGTGTTAGGTTGTTTTTTGGGGGGGAAATACAGGAGGTGGAGTGTTATGTCTGCTTGCGCATCGCGCATATCAACCTGTAAATTACAGAGGGGGGTGGTTTAGAAACCTACTGAAGTACGTTTCATTTTTTGGTTTTGGGGGGGCATAGGGGTAATTTTTTTTTGGGGGGAGAGGTTGAAATCAAAATAGCTCTGGAGCTACCTTTTTTGGGGGTGGAATTCAGTGGACAACACAGAAATAATTAGTATAATAACTAACAAGTGTCTTTATACTTGCAGATACTATAGCCACCGCTGACAACGCTAGACCACCGCTGACCAAGCCGTGATGTAAGTATTAAAGGCCAGAAAGCTTAATTTATTATTTGCATAGTAGCTTAACAAGTGTCTTTATACTTGCAGATACTTAGGGCCATCGCTGACTACGCCAGGCCACCGCTGACTACGCTAGGCCACCACTGACAACGCTAGGCCACCGCTGACAACGCTAGGCCACTGCTGACCAAGCCGTGATGTAAGTATTAAAGGCCAGAAAGCTTAATTTATTATTTGTATAGTAGCTTAACACGTCTCCTTATACTTGCAGATACTTAGGGCCTCCGCTGACAATGCTAGGCCACCGCTGACAATGCTAGGCCACCGCTGACTACGCTAGTTCACCACTGACCAAGCCGTGATGTAAGTATTAAAGGCCAGAAAGCTTAATTTATTATTTGTATCGTAGCTTAACAAGTGTCTTTATGCTTGCAGATAATTAGGGCCACCGCTACCTACGCCAGGCTACCGCTGACAACACTAGGTCACCATTGACAACGCTAGGCCACCACTGACCAAGCTGTGATGTGAGTATTAAAGGCCAGAAATCTTAATTTATTATTTGTATAGTAGCTTACAAGTGTCTTTATACTTGCAGATACTTGGAGACAACAGGCCATGTCTTCTTCTGGGAGCCCTCCCTCACAGCGTCGGCGAACTGAGGTAATTAAAAATGTATATATTTTTTTTGGTGATGGTAACAATTTTTTGTAACCCTATATGCATTAATTCTGGTTTCACAGGAAGCTGAAGCATTAGAGGGGCTTCCAGAAGGAGATGGACGGGGTGGAGAAATACCAGGAGCAGGCGCGCAGAGTGTAAGTTTCGCAGAGACAGATCCTCACAGACATCACACTACACCCAACACATAACAAACAGACATCACAGCACACACAATGCATATGCCTCCATCCAAGCGCATAATTTTTTTTTGTTTTTATAGTCTTCACAATCCGGGGCTCGGCCTAGAGTTCCTCCAAGCACCTCCCAGGTTTGTCGACGTGAGCGTCGCAGCGGTCAGCATACAGTAGAGTAAGTTCCTTTTTGGGTAGTTTTATTATTTTTTTAGTTCATGTGGATGATTTGAGTTTAATGTGTTTTTTTTTCTTTCTTCACAGGCTTCACAGCGTGCTTCCGACTCGGATGGTGAGGAGGCGGGCATGGACGTAGACCTCCTCATCAACGAGGTCTGAGAGCGGGAGCCACTGTGGAACATGGCGGACTGCCGCCATGCTAACCAAGTCATCACCCGTCGGCTCTGGGAGGAAGTCTGTTCCCTAGTTGTGGATGAATGGGAGGAACTCAGACCTCGGGCCCAGGATCAAGCGCGTAAGTATTCATGACGCGCACCACATGTGGGTACCAGGGCTATGGGGTACTCGGCACCGAGCCCATGGAAGTCTATGGGGGATGTCACTGGCAGCAGAGCTCGGTCCGTGGCCCTGGGCGCTCATACAATGGGGGGATATTTACAGGGGATTGTAGTAATAGTTGTTCGTGACGCCACCTGTGATTTCTGATCAGATAGACCAGCGCTGCAGGGTTATTCTTCCGAGGGGATGTTATTAGGCAGCTAGATGTTAAGTCCCCCACAGGTGGGACTGGTCCCTCAAAGTCAATGGTGTTGCAGAATAAGTCAGTCACACACAATTCAGTCTCTTTCCATACCTTTACTGATGTTGTTGGCAGGTATGTCCCGGGAAGCTGGTCAGGTTGGAGAATGCACATTCAGGGGATTGCTGAGCAGGTTTAAGGCCTCCTTTCTCCTTGAAGTGTATGTGAGTCCTAACTTGCATGAAGTCAAGTTTAACTCTTTCTAAAGCAGCTTCGCCCGGCTGACATTGTGGTAGAGTCTTTTCTGTCTCTGATGCTCAGAGGCTGGCAAGAACGAAGTACTCTAAGCTTGGCCTAGCTAAAAGTCTGTAAGGTTCTATGTATATATTCCTGAAACTCAGTTTGTTCGTCAGCCATTTTACTTTCTGTCTTGCTGCAGCTATCTTGCCCTCAGTCAAAATGGAGTTTCCAGCTTGCATGTTCCCGCCCTGATTCTCTCCTTTGCTTCTTAAGCAGCCACAGCTGAGCAATCAGTGCTTCAGAATCTAGCCTGCAGTGAACCTGTGACTTGACTCCTGTAAGCCTTGGACCTTGTACTCCAGCTATTCCTACTGAGGAACTCTGAAGCACTTGTGGACTCTGAACCCTGCTCTTTGAAAGACCCACGTTTGCATGGACTTACGGTAACAGAGAAGAAGATCCTGAATCTGTATTGGAGAGTGATTGCTGAGCTTGGATTACTCTGGCCTGCTGTGTCTCCTGTTTCTGTGTCTGCAAACTGTGTGACTATTTCTGCCAACTTGTATGAAGTAATACAGGACTTTTCTATATCAAACCTGTGACTCCTGTGTTTTCATCGCACCCAAGCACAAGACGCTATATGAACTGTACTACATACATTACAAGATTCTGAAGCCAAAACGTTAGTGTCTGCTGGGTCTGGAAGGCTGTGTCTGCTGTACTGTGGATATCAGACGTCCGGTTGTACTTTCTGTGATGACAGTGGTTGTGACTTCTCACAACCATTCAAGGTGAGCAATTCCCTTAAGTTTTTTCTTTTTGCAGTGTTACCACAGGTAAACACTATTGTTTTTTTTTTTTTCCTTTCTTTTCTCTTTTTTGTCTGCTGTAACTCTGGATATCAGATGTCTGGTTGAAACTTTCTGTGATGATAGTGGTTGTGACTTCTCACAACCATTCCAGGTGAGCAGTTCCCTTAATTTTTTTTTTCTCTCTGCAGTGTTGCCACAGGTGAACACTATTGTTTTTTTTTTTCTCTCCTCTTCTTCCAGTAATCCTGTCTTAAAAGATCTGGAAAATGGAGGCCCGCATAAAGGAACTTTGCGGAGTGACTGATAATATCCTTGCAGATTTGCAGAATATAAAGACCCGTTTTACAAATCTACAGGACCTCAATAATCACAATTTGCAAGTGGTTGGACAGACTACCCAGGATTTGCGAGCCAGGATTGAGGTTCTAGAGGGGCGAGTCCAGGCTCCTGCCGTAGCCCCGAGTGCTGGGATTCCAAAGTTGCCCCCTTTTCGTTTTGGCGGTGAACGTGAGAAATTCAGGGGATTTATTAATCAATGCAATCTTTTTTTTTCTGCACATGCTTCACAATTTCCCACTGAACGATCTAAGGTGCTTACTATAATTATGTTGCTTACCAACAAGGCTTTAATGTGGGCAAACCCTCTGATTGAGACTGAGGATGATTGTTTGAATCACCTTGATGATTTTATTTCAGCCATGGGGCAGGTGTTTGATGACCCCAATCGAGGTGCAACAGCTGAAGCAGCCATGTTAGCTTTGCGCCAAGGTAAGCACTCGGTAGCTGAATATGCCTTGGATTTCAGGAGATGGGCCCTTGATACCACCTGGGACAGTTCCGCCAAAAAATCTATTTTTCGAAAGGGGTTATCTCCACTGATTAAGGATGAACTTGCTCGTGCCGACCCTCCCACTGCGTTAGGTGACTTTATTAACTACTGCATCCGTATTGATACTCGTCTGACTGAACGCAGGCAAGAGAGATGGTTCGAAAGCAATCGTACTAACCTTTTCCTACCTTCCTCTCCAGCTAAGGAACCTTTGAGTAGGATTACACGGGAACCTAAACCTGAACCCATGCAGGTAAACTCTTTACAACGACGGGTTAGTGATGCACGCAAGGAACATCGTTTTAAGGAGAATCTATGTTTCTATTGTGGTAAGTCAGGGCACTTCATTATAAACTGCCCCAGCCGTTCTCGTAAGACTACTGCAGCACTCATTCATTGTGAGTGTTGCGAGAGGGGATCTGTCAGGTCCGAGCCTCAGGCTCCAGAGAGATCTGCAGCAACAGATCTTGATTTCTCGGACTTAAACTCCGTTACCTCTGAGGACGTTGACTGTGTAAACGCTGCCATTTTTCAAGTTTCCTCAGCGGTGTCCCAGCTGAGTTGTAAGAAAAACAATTCTCATTGCTTTCTTTCCATCAAACTCTGGGTTGACTCAGCTTGGGTGTCTAGCTCTGCTATGATCGACTCAGGGGCAAGTGGAAATTTTATGGATGTCTCCTTTGCTCTGAAACAGGGAATACGTTCAGTGAAGAAGGCTACTCCAGTACAGATGGAAACTGTGGATGGCTCCCTGCTGACCTCTGGACCAGTGGATCAGGAAACAGAGCCTTTGAGGGTTCTTATGGGTAAAGATCATCAAGAGAAACTGTCCTTTATGCTTATCTCTTCTCCCCACTTTCCCATTATTCTAGGGCTACCATGGCTGCAGGCTCAGAATCCTACCATTAACTGGGAGACCAAGGAATTACACTTTCCAGAGAAACAGATGAGTCCAAATGTTTCAGCTTGCTCTGTTCCTAAAGGAATCATGTCAGTCCCTGAACTACCAGCTGTATACCAGGACTATGTGGATTTATGTGACAAGAAGAACGCTGACCAGCTTCCTCCTCATCGTCCATATGATTGTCCAATTGAATTATTGCCTGGAGCAGAGATACCTTTTGGTAAGATCTACCCCCTGGCGGGGCCCGAGCTAAAGGCTTTAAAGGATTACATAGATGAAAATCTAGCCAAGGGCTTCATACGCCCCTCTTCATCTCCTGCAGGTGCACCCATCTTCTTTGTAAAGAAGAAAGATGGATCTCTGAGACCATGCGTAGACTATAGGGAACTCAATAAGGTTACTATTAGAAACCGTTATCCATTGCCTTTAATCCCTGAGTTATTGGAGAGAGTGCGACATGCCAAAATTTTTTCTAAACTAGATCTTCGTGGGGCCTATAACTTAGTCCGTATTAGACCTGGGGATGAATGGAAGACTGCATTCAGGTCACGCTATGGACACTTTGAATATCTAGTTATGCCTTTTGGTCTGAGTACCGCCCCAGCCACTTTCCAACACTTGGTGAATGACATCTTCAGGGATCTCCTAGATACATTCGTGGTAATTTATTTGGATGATATTCTAATTTTTTCTAACTCCACAGAGGAACATCATGGACATGTGAGAATGGTCTTGGAACGTCTAAGACAAAATCATCTTTACATCAAACTTGAAAAGTGTGAATTCCATAGGACCGAAATTCAATTTCTGGGGTATGTACTGTCTACACAAGGAATTAGTATGGATGGAAGCAAAACCCAAGCCATCAAGGATTGGCCAAGTCCTAGAAATGTGAAGGAGGTACAGCGCTTCATCGGGTTTGCCAACTTCTATAGACGTTTCATTAGAAATTTCTCTGAGGTAGTGTCACCTATCACTCAACCTACCCGGAAAGAGTCTAGGTTTTCCTGGACTCCCCAAGCCCAGGAAGCATTTTCCCGTCTAAAAGATAAATTTACCACTGCACCTATCCTAGTACATCCCAACCCCGAGCTTGCCTTCATAATAGAGGTGGATGCTTCAGACTGTGCCGTTGGAGCTATACTCTCTCAGAGAACAGGTGAGAAGAATGTCTTGCATCCCTGTGCCTTCTTTTCCCAGCAGTTGTCTTCGGCTGAGAGGAACTACGATGTGGGCAATAGAGAGTTTGTTGGCCATTATTGCCGCCTTCAAAGAATGGAGACACCTTCTTCAGGGAGCTGCACAGCAAATAGTCGTCCTGACAGACCATCGTAACCTTGAGTTTATCAGGTCGGCTAAGTGCCTGACTCCTCGCCAGGCTCGCTGGAATCTTTTCTTAAACCAATTTAATTTTATCATCTCTTATAGACCAGGATCGCGCAATGGAAAGGCTGATGCACTCTCTAGGATTTATTCAGCAGAGACACGTCCAATTACTCCTCCTAAGACTATTCTTCCTGACTCTAGATTCCTAGGAGTAATTCATAATCAAGACCTACTTAAGGACATCAAGGAAGCATACCATGCGGATTCCTTTTTGGCACAACCCCCAAGGGACGTAAGTCTTGTCTTTAAGAATGGTGTGTGGATTCAGGGACAACGTCTGTATATTCCTGAAACAGTCAGATTAAGAGTATTGCAACTCATTCACGATTCCAAGATAGCTGGGCATAGAGGAATTCTAAAGACACAGGAATTTCTTTCTCGTTTCTTTTGGTGGCCCACTTGCAGGAAGGATGTTTTGAATTATGTCACTTCATGTGAGGTCTGTGCAAGATGCAAAACACCTCGCTCCTCACCAACTGGTCTGTTACAGCCTCTTCCCACCCCGTCCCGCCCGTGGGATCCATTTCTATGGACTTCATTGTGGAGTTACCAACCTCTCAGGGGAAGAACACCATTCTAGTGGTGGTTGACCGTCTAACGAAGGCAGCTCATTTTATCCCTTGTGTCGGCTTACCCACTGCAAAACATACATCAGATTTGATGATTAAAGATGTGTTTCGCTTACATGGAGTACAGGATGAGGTTATTTCGGATCGAGGGGTGCAATTCACTTCTAGGTTTTGGCAAAATTTCTGTGCAGCATTGGACATTAAAGTAAACCTTTCTTCTGCTTTTCATCCCCAGACTAATGGACAGACCGAACAAACCAATCAAACCCTGGAGCAGTATCTCCGCTGCTTTATCTGCCACCTACAGGATGATTGGGTGGATCTACTTCCATTAGCTGAGTTCTCGTATAACAACTCTCAGAGTGCCTCCACTAAACAGTCTCCTTTTTACTCTAATCTAGGTTATCATCCTAACATTCTACCACGATTTCCCATAGAAACGCCTTTACCAGCAGTGGCTGAAAGAATCACGTCTTTACAGAAGAATATGGATCTTCTAAAGGAAAATCTGGAATCGGCTCAAGAAAGGTACAAGAAAGCAGCAGATAAATTTCGTAAACCTGTGCCAGCTTTCAAGGTAGGAGACTTGGTCTGGCTGTCAACCAGAAATCTTAAGTTAAGGATTCCATCGTCTAAGTTGGGACATAAGTACATTGGACCCTATAAAATCAGTAAAATTATAAGTGCCGTTGCTTGTCGTCTTCAACTGCCCAGAACTATGAGAATCCACCCTGTCTTTCATGTATCCCTACTAAAGGCTGCGACACCCAATACGTTTCCTGGACGTTCCTCTCCTTGCCCTGACCCAGTGCTAGTCGATGGTCAGGAAGAAATTGTGGTGGAAAGGATTTTAGATTCCAGGTTGTATAGAAATCAGTTACAATATCTGATTAAATGGCAGGGCTACCCAGTGGAGGACAACTCATGGGAACCGGTCAATAACGTTAATGCTCCTCGCTTGCTCCGTCAGTTTCATCAGAGGTACCCACACAAGCCTGGTCTGAGGTCATCCGGAGGTTGTCCTTAAGGGGGGAGTAATGTAAGGTTCTATGTATATATTCCTGAAACTCAGTTTGTTCGTCAGCCATTTTACTTTCTGTCTTGCTGCAGCTATCTTGCCCTCAGTCAAAATGGAGTTTCCAGCTTGCATGTTCCCGCCCTGATTCTCTCCTTTGCTTCTTAAGCAGCCACAGCTGAGCAATCAGTGCTTCAGAATCTAGCCTGCAGTGAACCTGTGACTTGACTCCTGTAAGCCTTGGACCTTGTACTCCAGCTATTCCTACTGAGGAACTCTGAAGCACTTGTGGACTCTGAACCCTGCTCTTTGAAAGACCCACGTTTGCATGGACTTACGGTAACAGAGAAGAAGATCCTGAATCTGTATTGGAGAGTGATTGCTGAGCTTGGATTACTCTGGCCTGCTGTGTCTCCTGTTTCTGTGTCTGCAAACTGTGTGACTATTTCTGCCAACTTGTATGAAGTAATACAGGACTTTTCTATATCAAACCTGTGACTCCTGTGTTTTCATCGCACCCAAGCACAAGACGCTATATGAACTGTACTACATACATTACAAAGTCCTTGTTCTCCCTGACTCCAGTTACGTATCAACGCTTAGGGCTACCTTCTGTGACTTGAAGTCCAGCAAGGATTCCGGTGTATCTTATTACTAGACGTGAAGTACTAGCAATGCTTCGGACCCCGGTGTCCGGTTAATTAAGTGAAAGTGATCTGTCACCTTGGTCACTTATCCGTCTTTCTCCACTTGCCTGTCGCCCTGCTCTTGCCCTTAACATAAGCACGGGTAACAGTAGGTGTAGTTGTCAGTCGTTTTTCCAAGCTCACTGACCTGTTCTCAGTTGCCTCGGTGTTATAACTGCTGTAATCCCTTTCCTTCTTTCCTTCAAAGACTCTGTCCAGAGTGGCTATCAGGAGCTTCTGTCAAAACTGATTTCATGCTCGCTCTGAGAGTCACTTTCCACGTTCATAGGGAACACAGGAGCTTGTTCTGAGTAACAGCTTCAGATTCAAATGTAGCTCTGACTAGGCTAGAGTGATTCCTTCCCACTCGTACTAGCCTCCACTTCAGTACGAAATGAACTACCTGAGCTCTGTCAGGAATCAGTCTTCTCTCCTCTCCCTCCAAGACTGAATTGCTCTGTCCTGAGACAGCAACTAATCTCATCTCATCTTTCTACTGACTGACTACTGCTACGTCACACTAACTTAAATAGTCTAAGTTGCCCTCTGGTGGCAGTGTTGGAAGTGTGTGATGTGAATGAATATCAGGCTGCACAATTACCTTATCTGTGCACTCTCCTGGAGACATGTGTACCAAGCGCAGCTGGGCCACACATCCCCCCCTGGTTAAACTCAGCACTCCCGGGCTGAAATAGAAAAGAAAATATTTTTGTTTTGCATATAACATCAACATTTAACATATAACTCATCCCTTGCGGGAGGTAAGGACTCTTTAACGTTACAATTTGTACATAGGTCAGTAGAAAATTATCAAAACATTTTTTTTCACATAAATATATAAGACAAGATTCTTGTGGAGGACCCGCACCAAAAACCTCCCACATGGGTCCTGGGTGGGCTGCAGGACTTCTGAGCTGCAGACCTCACTCTAGGCCACACCATACGGGTTTTTCTTCAGAGGTAGAAAGGCTTTATGTAAAACCAAGATGGGGCACCGAAGTGCGAACTATTTACAATGAAAGTTTTTGGGCTGGCACAGTCCACAGCCACACAGTCCTTTGATAAAACCTTTTCAAGACATTACATTTCAATTGACTCTCTTTACCCAACTGAGGTATTCTATGCAAACATCATCACATTTAGCAAATTATGTAAACATTTTCATACATATCAATAAAGTGCAAATTCTCTTCAACTTCTCAACTTTTTACAGTGGCAGTAAACCCTGTCTGGGTCCTACTGGTCTTCTTCTCTTTTGCAGATTTCAATGACGTCTTCCACTCCTGGGGCTGGAACGACGCGGTGCTCTTTTGAACGCATAACAAACAAGTCATGACCTGCAATCAAGGTTTGCGTAGCTACAGTTCTTGTGTAATCCACTAGGGACTCAACAGGTGCCTCATGCAGGTATAAATCTTCCATTGAGGACGCAGGCTTGGGCTGTGATCTAGCTGTGGTCGCACCATCCGGTTGCGTTGCAGGATAGGACGCACAACCCTGTTGTACTTCCGAATAGGATGCAGGTGGCGATGCAAAAGTGGTCGTGGGTTGCGATACGGGATACGCTGCAGATTGCGGTGCAGAAGCGGATGCTGGTTGCGATGCTGGTGCACGGCTGGGTGCTGAGGGGCTGTGACTTTGGATGTTGAGACACGGGAGACATTCAAGGCAAACCACCCCTGACGACTACAGTGTCGCGTGTAGGTGACAACATCCCCTTTAAACAGATGGAACCCCGCATCGCAGCAGTGAACATAGATCTCTGGAGAGAACCCGGGCTCACATATGTAACCCCAAACTCCTCGGGCCTTAGAGGCACACACCGTCCCCTGGCGTCGCGGTTCCCGGAGCGTACCTTTATCTCTCCTGACGTTTTCCTTTTCAGCGAGAATCTCTTCCTGGTACCTCTGGCGAAACTGCTGCAACTCCCTCTGCTCCTGTTGCCACCGCTGTTCGTGTTCCCGGCGTCGCCACTCGTTCTCCATCTGGGCGGCATATTCTATGTCATCCAGGTACTTCTTATCGTCCCAGTCGACCTCCATCATGGACGGCTGGCTTCCCTCGGGTGTCCCTACCGGGGGACTGCATTCCGCTGCGGCCTCCTGGCCTGGCTGGCACTCCGGAACGGGCAGGGCCTCCTCAGCCTCCGTCCCTCCGACCGGATCATCGGTGGAGTCGGGATCAGCTCTTTCGGGGCCGGCCTCCGGTTTCTCATCAGCTTCTGACGGCAGTGGCACAGGGAGCACAGGTACTGGCTGCGTTCCTGGGGGAGAGAGCATTGCGTCCCACAGCAGCCGCTGTTTCCGGGCACGCCATTTTTTCTCCAGCTCCTCCATATCTTCTCGGTGTCGGGTCAGGTCCCTTAACACCGCTTCCACCTCCATCACTTCTTTCATGGTTTGGTTAGTGTCCCGAACTGGGGACGGCTCCGGCACAGGCAGTAGCTTTTCTGGGGAATGGGGCCTGCGCGCCGCCGCTCCTCCACACAGCGTCTCCTGTCCTTCCGCCATCTCTCTCCAGGCCAGACTGTGCTTTCCATCTGGAACAATCTGGTCTCTTCCGTGGAGGCGGGATTTGCGTTTCCTCTTTTTGGCATAGAAAATGAAGAGGAGGCGGATCTCCTTAGCAGTGGGGCAGGCTCTCACATTATAGTAGCATTTTGACAGGGCACCCATCACTTTCGCGCCACAGGGGGGGTACATGCCCACGAATGCACGCCCACCTTCTTCACCAGCGCCTCAGGGCGCGAATATGGCGGCAAAATGGCGCCAAAAATTACAAAAGCTGCTCACAGTCTTTTCTGCACAAAACAGTCCACAAAGGCACACAGGACTCACAAATTGTAAGCTTCGAATCCTGTTCGTGACGCCAAGTTAGATGACGTGCACCACATGTGGGTACCAGGGCTATGGGGTACTCGGCACCGAGCCCATGGAAGTCTATGGGGGATGTCACTGGCAGCAGAGCTCAGTCCGTGGCCCTGGGCGCTCATACAATGGGGGGATATTTACAGGGGATTGTAGTAATAGTTGTTCGTGACGCCACCTGTGGTTTCTGATCAGATAGACCAGCGCTGCAGGGTTATTCTTCCGAGGGGATGTTATTAGGCAGCTAGATGTTAAGTCCCCCACAGGGGGACTGGTCCCTCAAAGTCAATGGTGTTGCAGAATAAGTCAGTCACAAACAATTCAGTCTCTTTCCATACTTTTACTGATGTTGTTGGCAGGTATGTCCCGGGAAGCTGGTCAGGTTGGAGAATGCACATTCAGGGGATTGCTGAGCAGGTTTAAGGCCTCCTTTCTCCTTGAAGTGTATGTGAGTCCTAACTTGCATGAAGTCAAGTTTAACTCTTTCTAAAGCAGCTTCGCCCGGCTGACATTGTGGTAGAGTCTTTTCTGTCTCTGATGCTCAGAGGCTGGCAAGAACGAAGTCCTCTAAGCTTGGCCTAGCTAAAAGTCCTTATTCTCCCTGACTCCAGTTACGTATCAACGCTTAGGGCTACCTTCTGTGACTTGAAGTCCAGCAAGGATTCCGGTGTATCTTATTACTAGACGTGAAGTACTAGCAATGCTTCGGACCCCGGTGTCCGGTTAATTAAGTGAAAGTGATCTGTCACCTTGGTCACTTATCCATCTTTCTCCACTTGCCTGTCGCTCTGCTCTTGCCCTTAACATAAGCACGGGTAACAGTAGGTGTAGTTGTCAGTCGTTTTTCCAAGCTCACTGACCTGTTCTCAGTTGCCTCGGTGTTATAACTGCTGTAATCCCTTTCCTTCTTTCCTTCAAAGACTCTGTCCAGAGTGGCTATCAGGAGCTTCTGTGTAGCCCTGGTGTTAGGCACACGCAGTACCCTGGAGAGTGTGTGGCGAGACAGCAGTTTAATGCTAAATACCCATTCACTCAACATACACTAGACACACCCTTAGGGTAGTGTAGTTACTTGTGAGGGAGTGGTCAGGGTGTATATTGGTTGAGTGATTTTAGAGTAGTCAGTTTCCTGTCTTCGGACAGAGCAGACGTGTGGAGTCTAGCTGGGACTAGGAGGGAGGAAGCAGTCCAGCCTGGTTCTGCAGCAGTTCAGAAAGTGGAGGCCAGTACGGGCGAGATATAGATCACCTCAGCCTGGTCAGAGCTGTACCTCACTTGAAGACACTGACAAAGAAAGAAGAGCTTAGTGCAGAAATATTTCAGTCACCTGTCTCAAGGACAGTGAAAGGTTCAGAGACGTGCTCCTGCCTAGTGGATAACTGAGAATCTAGAACTAACTCTAAAGGAAGAGAAGAAGGGAGTGATTACATGACTTTTTGCAAGTGTGAGTGTTTATGCTACCAGCGAGGACAAGGCGAAAGGCACAGTGGAAAGGAATATTTCAAAAGTGCTTTTGGATTGAAGAAGTCCTGCACATTGTAACCGGTCACTGGGGACCGAAGGATCACTATTAGCTTCAAGCATAGTGGTAAGAAAACCAGAGATTTACCGGACCTTAGGTCGCGGCAAACAGCCCCATATAGTCAGTACGTAACTGGGGTCAGGGGGAGTGAAGACTTTGAGTCTCTGCAGGACAAGACAGGAATTCAGCTCTCTCACAGGAAGGCTCCTACCACAAAACTGACTGGGCAGTACAGCTATGGAATAGCTGGAGTTATAGAGGGAACTACGCTTCAGGCTGGTTGTACTCATTGTGTTGAAAGTAAAGGAGGCCCCTAACTTGTCCAGCTGCTGTCTCAAAATACACTCTCCTTGGATCAGCCTCCCTGGGACCTGCCTGAACATCTTACAAATAAAGGTATGGAAAGACGCTGACCGTGTGAGACTGTGTTATTTATCTGCAACCGACTTCACTAACTACCGACCTGAGGGAAGAGTCCCACCTGTAGGGGACCCGACATCTAGCTGCCTCACCATCCCCTCAGAGATCTACAGCAGCGCTGGTGCAAATTACCAGAATACTACAGGTGGCGTCACGAACTGTATATAAATCTATCCCCTGTAAATATTCCCCCAACATACGCCAGACCGCCCGGGCCACAGACCGAGCCACAGCTACCTGTGACAATCCCCATAGACTTCTACGGGCTCGGCTCTGAGTACCCCATTGCCCTGGTAATCCACAATTGTGGTGGCGGGTCGAGACAAAATTGGCGTCACGAACAGGATGCGAAACTCGCAGAATTGCGAGCCCTGTGTGCCTAAGGAATTGTTTTTGTGAAAAGGACTGTTTGCACTTTTGGCGCCAAAAATCGCCATCTTTGTCGCCATATTCGCGCCCTTAGGCGCTGGAGAAGAAGGTGGGCGTACCTTCGTGGGCGTCTACCCCCCTGTGGCGCGAAGAAAATGCCTGCCCTCTCAAAGTGCTATTACAATATGCGATCCTGCCCTACAGCAAAGGAGGTCCGCCTCCTCTTCACCTTCCCTGCGAGGAGGAGGAGACGCAAACCCCGCCTCCACGGAAGAGACCGGACGTCTCTGGAGGAAGAAGAAAGAATCTTCTGGAACATCATGGAAGCAGGACGTGTGCAGCCGAGCAGGGAAGCGGAGGAAGGCAGGCCCCGTGCCCCAGCCAAGCTGCCACCAGCACCGGAGTTATCCGTGGTCCTGCACCTGCAGCAGGCGTTGCTAGAGATTCAGGAAGAAAATGCACGCCTGAAGAAGATGGTCCAGTACCAACCTGGCTTTGAAGAGATCGAGAGACGCCGGCGTACCCTGGAGCAGCGGAGGCTGTGGGACACGGTGATCTCTCCCTTCAACGACCCCCCACGATTCGAGTTACCGAAGATTCTGCTGCCCAAGGCGAAGGAGCAACCGGAGGCTGCCCCCGAAAGTACCGATCCTGATCCCACCGGTGAAGCGGTGGAGGCGAAGGAGGTTGAGGAGGTACCGCCAGTTCCGGAACGCCCGCCCGGCCAGGAGGCCGCAGCCGATGATCGGTCCCCGGCAGGGACACCGGAGGGGTCCTGTCCGTCGTTACCAGACGTCGACTGGGACGAGATGGCGCGCCTGGATGACGTCGCCTACACCGCCCAGTGGGAATATGAGTGGCAGCGTCGTGAGGAGAAGCAGAAACGCCAGCAGGAGGAAGAGCGGGAAGCTCAGCGGAATCGTCAGCGACAACATGCAGAGCTGATCGCGGACAAGGAGAGTGTCCGGAGAGAGAAAGGTACCCTGAGGGAACCGCGGCGGCAGGGGTGTGTGACTGAGTTCCAGCTCCGGAAGGGCTGGGGCTTCATCCGTGAACCGGGCCTCTACCCAGTGGTCTTTGTCAGCAGGCGTGACGTAGAATCCCACCTACCGCAAGGCCATCCCGGGAGGGACTTAGTAAATGGAGACATTGTCACGTACACACGGCACTGGGGAATGAAGGGATGGTATGCCCTTAACGTCACCATCGTCCGTGACCCCGTCCCCGATGCAGGTAACGTCACCACTACCGCAGCGTCCCCGTCTCCAGCTCAAGCAGTATCCGGCCGTGCCCCAGCATCGCCCCCTGCAGGTTCATCGCAAATGAGAGCCATATCCACATCGCAACATGCGACCCAGTCTCAATCGCAATCCATGACACGATCCATATCGTTAACTGTGATTGAAACGCAATCGGTGTCTCGTGAGGAGAATGTACCCGTTGCGCCCCTAGTGGTTCGCACGAGAACTGTGGCGACCCAGACCCTAATCGCAGCGCATGATTTGTTAGTCCTGGGATCTAGGGCCCATTGCATTGTTCCAGCCCCCGGGGTGGAAAGTGTATTTGAAAATGAATAAATAGTAAAGAAGAATCGGTGAGATCCCTATAGGGTCTACCATAAGTAATATTGTAGAAAGTTTAGGAATGTTTTACAAATTTTTGCACAAGTTGAAGAGTATAACGTATATAATGCATATATATATTGCTAACCGTAGAATGCCCGGCTGGGTAACCAGAAAAAGTTTTGCACTTTAGTATTATAATAATGTGAGATTATATCTGTGTCTTTGGTTTTACAATGGACTTTGAGGTTGAGGACTGTGCCAACCCAGAACTTATTTGTACATAGTTGCGCTTCGGTGCCTTATCTTGGTTTTACATAAACCAGCACAACTACCTCTGAATACAAAAACCCGTGTGGTGTGGCACTGAGTGAGGTCTGCATTCGGATGTCCTGCAGCCCACCCAGGACCCACGTTGAAGGTTTGGTGCGGGTCCTTCACAAGAATACTGTATATTTATTGAATGCTATTTAATATTTGTATTTTTCTATAATGTTTGCAACGTTCAAGATATCCTCACCTCCCGGATGGGACGAATTAATGTTATTGTTAATGTTTTCATGCATAAACAAAATGTCTCTTTTGTATTTTACAGCCCGGGAGTGCTGTCTTTTACCATGGGGGAATGTGTAGCCCTGGTGTTAGGCACACGCAGTACCCTGGAGAGTGTGTGGCGAGACAGCAGTTTAATGCTAAATACCCATTCACTCAACATACACTAGACACACCCTTAGGGTAGTGTAGTTACTTGTGAGGGAGTGGTCAGGGTGTATATTGGTTGAGTGATTTTAGAGTAGTCAGTTTCCTGTCTTCGGACAGAGCAGACGTGTGGAGTCTAGCTGGGACTAGTAGGGAGGAAGCAGTCCAGCCTGGTTCTGCAGCAGTTCAGAAAGTGGAGGCCAGTACGGGCGAGATATAGATCACCTCAGCCTGGTCAGAGCTGTACCTCACTTGAAGACACTGACAAAGAAAGAAGAGCTTAGTGCAGAAATACTTCAGTCACCTGTCTCAAGGACAGTGAAAGGTTCAGAGACGTGCTCCTGCCTAGTGGATAACTGAGAATCTGGAACTAACTCTAAAGGAAGAGAAGAAGGGAGTGATTACATGACTTTTTGCAAGTGTGAGTGTTTATGCTACCAGCGAGGACAAGGCGAAAGGCACAGTGGAAAGGAATATTTCAAAAGTGCTTTTGGATTGAAGAAGTCCTGCACATTGTAACCGGTCACTGGGACCGAAGGATCACTATTAGCTTCAAGCATAGTGGTAAGAAAACCAGAGATTTACCGGACCTTAGGTCGCGGCAAACAGCCCCATATAGTCAGTACGTAACTGGGGTCAGGGGGAGTGAAGACTTTGAGTCTCTGCAGGACAAGACAGGAATTCAGCTCTCTCACAGGAAGGCTCCTACCACAAAACTGACTGGGCAGTACAGCTATGGAATAGCTGGAGTTATAGAGGGAACTACGCTTCAGGCTGGTTGTACTCATTGTGTTGAAAGTAAAGGAGGCCCCTAACTTGTCCAGCTGCTGTCTCAAAATACACTCTCCTTGGATCAGCCTCCCTGGGACCTGCCTGAACATCTTACAAGTAAAGGTATGGAAAGACGCTGACCGTGTGAGACTGTGTTATTTATCTGCAACCGACTTCACTAACTACCGACCTGAGGGAAGAGTCCCACCTGTAGGGGACCCGACATCTAGCTGCCTCACCATCCCCTCAGAGATCTACAGCAGCGCTGGTGCAAATTACCAGAATACTACAGGTGGCGTCACGAACTGTATATAAATCTATCCCCTGTAAATATTCCCCCAACATACGCCAGACCGCCCGGGCCACAGACCGAGCCACAGCTACCTGTGACAATCCCCATAGACTTCTACGGGCTCGGCTCTGAGTAACCCATTGCCCTGGTAATCCACAATTGTGGTGGCGGGTCGAGACACTTCTGTCAAAACTGATTTCATGCTCGCTCTGAGAGTTACTTTCCACGTTCATAGGGAACACAGGAGCTTGTTCTGAGTAACAGTTTCAGATTCAAATGTAGCTCTGACTAGGCTAGAGTGATTCCTTCCCACTCGTACTAGCCTCCACTTCAGTACGAAATGAACTACCTGAGCTCTGTCAGGAATCAGTCTTCTCTCCTCTCCCTCCAAGACTGAACTGCTCTGTCCTGAGACAGCAACTAATCTCATCTCATCTTTCTACTGACTGACTACTGCTACGTCACACTAACTTAAATAGTCTAAGTTGCCCTCTGGTGGCAGTGTTGGAAGTGTGTGATGTGAATGAATATCAGGCTGCACAATTACCTTATCTGTGCACTCTCCTGGAGACATGTGTACCAAGCGCAGCTGGGCCACACATTCACAGTTCAGTAAGTTATGTTGCAGGATGTAATGTGTAGTATATTAACCAATTTGTGCTTTCTCATTACAGGAGCCAGGGTTGTCAGGCGGTGGCAGTCACTCAGGTATCTCTTCAAGAGGGAGTTTAACAAGGAGATGCAGGCCCCGAGTGGATCAGGAGGACGCAGGAGCAAATACAAATACGCAAGAGCCCTGTCGTTCCTCCGGTCGACGATGGTGACCAGAACGTAAATATTCCCCACCCATTTATTAAATGTTTACATGTCTAACCTTATTTTTTGGGTTCAGCCAGGGCAATGTAATATCAATACATATATATATATTTTTTTCTTTGACAGCATCGTCTGCAGCACTCGGGAGCCTGCAGCCGAGTTGGACCCTTCTGGAGCGATCCCACAGGAGTCCGCCACCGGGGACCATGTCGAGGGACCCGACCCCTGTGCACCTTCCCTCATGTCTTATCCCTCGACCGCATCCACCAGTGCTGGAGCATCATGGCAGACTTTGTCACATGAAGCTGCTGGTGATGATGTAGTTTTCCCTTTACCCCACCCCTCTGACACTGCCACAACCTCTCGAACACCTTTGAGTTCTGGACGGCAGCGCCAGAGAGGTCAGGAAAGGAGCTATGCGCCCATGGGTGAACTTAGCCTCTGTGCTGCCTGAGGCGAACTGCAAAATGGCGCCCCTCCATAGTAAAATCAGTACAAATAAATCTGGTTTACTCTTTACTAGCCTAATCAGACGCACATGTAAAATACATACATTTTTAAATAGGAATATATTTGAAACATCGATCTTTACACTTCTTCAGTGACTCAATGCCACCTGAGGTGAAGTGATCAACTTGCTTCATTTTAGGTGCGCCCCTGGCCGGGGAACAGTGCTTATTGTAGCGCTTCTTCCCGGCGGCCGTTCGTGTTGTACTGATGCGGCACACAGTTGCCACACGTATTACACACACGGACATGGATATATCTCCACTAACGGTTTTTCTGGTACCAGAAATATCAGGATGTGTGAAACCAGCCTGAAGCCACATTCCCTCATTCAGTATTTGGTCAGTATTTTACCTCAGTATTTGAAAGCCAAATCGGGAGTGGGTGAGAAATCCAGAAGTGATGACGTGTTTTTATTATATTTTTACTCTGATTGTTCCACTCCTGGTTTTGGCCTACAAATACTGAGGTAAAATACTGAACGTGTGAACGTTGCCTGATAGAGGGTTTCTGCTACTTCTGACTTGCCGCAGACAGAAGTAGCAGTCACAAGATGGCGTCGATAAAAGGTGGAGGAAGTGACATTATACACAGGAGCTCTGTATATAGTGTCAGTGTACGGGTAATACAGTGATCAACAGTGACATTATACACAGGAGCTCTGTATATAGTGTCACTGGCTGGTACTATGGGCACACTGACTGGTACTGAGAAAAAGAAAGAAAACAGAGAGAAAGAAAGAACAGAGAGAGAGAAAGAAAACAGAGAGAAAGAAAGGGGGGAAAGAAAGAACAGAGAGAAAGAAAGTACAGATAGAAAGGAAGAACACAGAGAGAAAGGGGAAACAAAGAAAACAGAGGAGAGAAAGAAAGAACAGAGAGAGAAAGAAAGGGGAAAGAAAGAAAGAACAGAGAGAAAGAAGGAGAAAGAACAGAGAGAGAAAGGAAGAACAGAGACAAAGAAAGAGGGGAAAGAAGATGAACAGAGAGTAAAAGAAAGAACAGAGAGAAAGAAAGAGGGGAAAGAAAGAACAGAGAGAGAAAGAAAGGGGAAAGAAAGAAAGAACAGGGAGAAAGAAGGAGAACAGAGAGAGAAAGGAAGAACAGAGACAAAGAAAGAGGGGAAAGAAGATGAACAGAGAGTAAAAGAAAACAGAGAGAAAGAAAGAGGGGAAAGAACAGAGAAAGAAAGAACATAGAAAGAAAGAAAGGGGAAAGAAAGAACAGAGAGAGGGATAGAAAGAAGAAAGAACAGAGAGAGAGAAAGAAAGAACAGGGAGAGAGAAAGAAAGAACAGAGAGAGAGAAAAAAGAAATAAAGGGAGAAAGAAAGAACAGAGAGAGGAAAAAAGAAAGAATGGAGAGAAAGAAAGAACGGAGAGAGAAATAAAGAACAGAGAGAGAAAGAAAGAAGGGAAAGAAAGAAAGAAAGAACAGAAAGAAAGAAAAAGGGGAAAGAAAGAACAGAGAGAGAGAAAGAAAGAGGGGAAAGAAAGAAAGTACAGAGAGAAAGAGGGAAAAAAAGAACATAGAAAGAAAGGGGAAAGAAAGAACAGAGAGAGAGAAAAAAGAAAGAAAGGAGAGAGAAAGAAATAACAGATAGAAAGAAAGAACAGAGAGAGAGAACGGAGAGAGAAAGAAAATACAGAGAGAGAAAGAAAGAGGGGAAAGAAACAGAGAGAGAAAGAAAGATTCTATAAAGATACTACAGCAGCCCGGCTCCCATTGTAGTGCCCACCTGAGCCTCCTGGTGCAGGACATATCATGATCCGCTCACATGGCCGACATCCCCGATTCCAAGGCGATCCCGCTGTCCGCGCTGTCGGAGGAGGACACGGTGATGGATCTGAAGCATTCCCTGAAGTGCCTCCATGGTTCCGTCACAATCTCCTCCCGAAATTACCTAATTTCCGGTCAGCTTCCAGCACGTCACTTCCGGTGGAACGTCACATGCGAGTTTTAAAGTGCTCCTCGTGGATCTGCCGTGTACAGTCATGGCCAAAAGTTTTGAGAATGACACAAATATTATATTTTCACATGATCTGCTGCCCTCTGGGTTTTATGTGTGTTTGACAGATGTTTTTATCACAGACAAAAATATAATAATTGCAAACATATGAGTAACAAAAGCTTATATTGACAGTTAGAATGAGTTAATGCAGCAAGTCAATATTTGCAGTGTTGACCCTTCTTCTTCAGGACCTCTGCAATTCTCCCTGGCATGCTCTCAATCAACTTCTGGACCAAATCCTGACTGATAGCAGTCCATTCTTGCACAATCAATGCTTTCATTTTGTCAGAATTTTTAGGTTTTTGTTTGTCCACCCGTCTCTTGATGATTGACCACAAGTTCTCAATGGGATTAAGATCTGGGGAGTTTCCAGGCCATGGACCCAAAATCTCTATGTTTTGTTCCCTGAGCCATTTAGTTATCACCTTTGCTTTATGGCAAGGTGCTCCATCATGCTGGAAAAGGCATTGTTGATCACCAAACTGCTCTTGGAGGGTTGGGAGAAGTTGCTCTTGGAGGACATTCTGGTACCATTCTTTATTCATGGCTGTGTTTTTAGGCAAGACTGTGAGAGAGCCGATTCCCTTGGCTGAGAAGCAACCCCACACATGAATGGTTTCAGGATGCTTAACAGTTGGCATGAGACAAGACTGGTGGTAGCGCTCACCTTGTCTTCTCCGAATGAGGCGTTTTCCTGATGTCCCAAACAATCGAAAAGGGGATTCATCAGAGAAAATAACTTTACTCCAGTCCTCAGCAGTCCACTGCCTGTACCTTTTGCAGAATATCAGTCTCTCCATGATGTTTTTTTCAGAAGAGAAGTGGCTTCTTTGCTACCCTCCTTGAGACCAGGCCTTGCTCCAAGAGTCTCCGCCTCACAGTGCGTGCAGATGCACTCACACCTGCCTGCTGCCATTCCTGAGCAAGCTCTGCACTGCTGGTAGCCCAATCCCGCAGCTGAAACACTTTTAAGAGACGGTCCTGGTGCTTGCTGGTCTTTCTTGGGCGCCCTGGAGCCTTTTTGGCAACAATGGAACCTCTCTCCTTGAAGTTCTTGATGATGCGATAGATTGTTGACTGAGGTGCAATCTTTCTAGCTGCGATACTCTTCCCTGTTAGGCCATTTTTGTGCATTGCAATGATGACTGCACGTGTTTCTTTAGAGATAACCATGGTTAACAGAAGAGAAACAATGATGCCAAGCACCAGCCTCCTTTTAAAGTGTCCAGTGGTGTCATTCTTACTTAATCATGACAAATTGATCTCCAGCCATGTCCTCATCAACACCCACACCTGTGCTAATGGAACAATCACTGAAAAGAGGTTAGCTGGTCCTTTTAAGGCAAGGCTGCAATGATGTTGAAATGTGTTTTGGGGGATAAAGTTCATTTTCTAGCCAAATATTGACTTTGCAAGTAATTGCTGTTAAGCTGATCACTCTTTATAACATTCTGGAGTATATGCAAATTGCCATTAGAAAAAGTGAAGCAGTAGACTTTGTAAAAATTAATATTTGTGTCATTCTCAAAACTTTTGGCCATGACTGTACTACTGTGTCCGTGGGAAAAGTAAGCTCCCGGCTGGGACAGGGGCAGACTGTCTCTCAAAATCGGGACTGTCTCACTGGATCTGGGACGGTTGGGAGGTATGACTACTCCCCATCATACACCGACTTCGTACATGCACGGCTCCACACACCTCATACACACACGGTTCCACTTTGTATGCCTCGTACACACGCGGCTCTGCTCCGCACACCTCGTACACACGCGACTCCCTCCGCACACCTCGTACACACGCGGCTCCGCTCCGCACACCTCAAACACACGAGGTTCCTCTCCGCACACCTCGTACACGCGGCTCCTCTCTGCACACCTCGTACACACAGGGCTCTGCACACCTCGCGCACACATGGCTCTGCTCCGCACACCTTGTATACACGTGGCTCTGCTCCGCACACCTCATATACACGTGGCTCCGTACACTTCATACACACAGGGCTCCACTCCATACACCTTGTACACACACGGCTCTGCTCCGTACACCTTGCACACACGTGGCTCCGCTCCGCACACCCCATACACATGTGGCTTCGCTCTGTACACTTCATACACACAGGGCTCCGTTCCATACACCTCGTACACACATGGCTCCGTTCCGTACAACTTTTACACACGCGGCTCCGCTCCGCACACCTCGTACACATGAGGCTCCGCTCCGCACACCTCATACACATGCGGCTCCTCTCCGCATACCTCGTACACACAGGGCTCAGCACGCCTCGCACACAGGCGGCTCCTCTCCGCACACCTCGTACACACGTGGCTCCACTCCGCACACCTCGTACACACGCGGTTCTGCTCCGCACACCTCCTACACACGCGGCTCCTCTCCGCACACCTCGTACACACGCGGCTCCTTACCGCACACCTCATACACACGCGGCTCCTCTCTGCACACCTCGTACACACAGGGCTCCACACACACGCGGCTCCTCTCCGCACACCTTCTACACACAGGGCTCCGCACACCTTGTACACACGCGGCTCCGCTCCGCACACCTCGTACTCACAAGGCTCCGCACACCTCGTACACACATGGCTCTGCTCCGCACACCTCGTATACATGTGGCTCTGCTCCACACACCTCGTATAAACGTGGCTCCGTACACTTCATACACACATGGCTCCATTCCGTACACCTTGTACACACACGGCTTCGCACACCTTGCACACATGTGGCTCTGCTCCGCACACCCCATACACACGCGGCTCCGTTACGTACACCATACACACAGGGCTCCGTTCCGTACACCTCATACACACATGACTCTGCTCCGTACACCTTTTACACACGCGGCTCCGCTCAGCACACCTCGTACACACGTGGCTCCGCTCCGCACACCTCATACTTACGAGGCTCCGCTCTGCACACCTCGTACACATGAGGCTCCACTCTGCACACCTCATACACATGCGGCTCCTCTCCGCACACCTCGTACACACAGGGCTCAGCACGCCTCGCACACAGGCGGCTCCTCTCCGCACACCTCTTACACACGCGGCTCCACTCCACACACTTCGTACACACGCGGCTCCGCTCCGCACACCTCGTACACGCAGCTCCGCTCCGCACACCTCGTACACACGCGGCTCTTCTTCGCACACCTCGTACATACAGGGCTCCGCACACCTTGTACACACGCAGCTCCGCTCTGCACACCTCGTACACACGCGACTCCGCTCCACACACCTCGTACTCACAAGGCTCCGCACACCTCGTACACATGTGGCTCTGCTCCACACACCTCGTATACACGTGGCTCTGCTCCTTACACCTCGTATACACGTGGCTTTGCTCTGAACACCTCGTATAAATGTGGCTCCGTATACTTCATACACACAGGGCTCCATTCCGTACACCTTGTACACACACGGCTCTGCTCCGTACACCTTGCACACACGTGGCTCCGCTCCTCACACCCCATACACACGTGACTCCGCTCTGTACACTTCATACACACAGGGCTCCGTTCTGTACACCTCGTACACACATGGCTCCATTCCGTACACCTTGTACACATGCGGCTCTGCTCCGCACACCTCGTACACACGTGGCTCCGCTCTGCACACCTCGTACACATGCGGCTCCGCTCTGCACACCTCGTACACTCGAGGCTCCGCTCCGCACACCTCATACACATGCGGCTCCTCTCCGCACACCTCGTACACACAGGGCTCAGCATACCTCGCACACAGGCGGCTCCTTTCCGCACACCTCTTACACACGCGGCTCCACTCCGCACACCTCGTACACACGCAGCTCCTCTCCGTACACCTCATACACACGCGGCTCCTCTCTGCACACCTCGTACACAAAGGGCTCCACACACCTTGTACACACAGGGCTCCGCTCCGCACACACGCGGCTCCGCTCCGCACACCTCGTACTCACAAGGCTCCGCACACCTCGTACACACATGGCTCTGCTCCGCATACCTCGTATACACGTGGCTCTGCTCTGCACACCTCGTATAAATGTGGCTCCGTACACTTCATACACACAGAGCTCCATTCCGTACACTGTTATGAATGTTTTAGAAATGAATTCTGAGCAGAAGCTCCCTCTGGTGGTTACAACTGGTACTGAATGAGGATTGGCAATCAGGAATCACGGATTGGCTGGATATAAGGGAGGTTTTCCCCATCATGGTTGCTGGTGATCAATTGTTCTTGTCTCAACGTTGTTTCCTGGTTCACTTGGAAGCTTGCTGAGTCTTGCATCTTCTCCTGCTCTCAGATAAGATATTTTTCTGTGTTTTGTTTTTGTTCTTTCCATTTGCATTTTTCTCTGCATTTCTGTGAGGTTGGCCAGGTTCCCCTCGTCGGGGGGGCTTGGGCGCCTCTCGGTTCCTCTGGAGCCACTGTTGTTTGTTCATTTGCCTTTTCCAGTTTTTTCTGTGGCTGCGGCTTAGTTTTGTTACACCAGAGAACTAATTTAGGTGGTAGAGGTCATGTGATCTCAGGTGTTTTTGCAATTAGTAGCGTTGGTTTTTTTAGGGTTTTTTTTGGATTGCAGTAAGTATCCTTCCTATCCTTTTCTGTCCAGGCAAATTGGGTCCCAGCGTTTGCTCATACTATTTTCTGTCTGTGTCTGTATTTCCTCTTGTCTAACCGCCATTACATGTTTGGGGGCTTCCTATGTTCTTTGGGGATCTGCTCTGGGGCAGATAGCTTTCCTCTTTCTATCTTTAGGTGTAGGTAGCCTCTCAGGCTGTGACGAGGCGTCTAGGACCAACGTAGGAACGCTCCACGGCTGCCTTTATTTGTGGTGGTTAGTCAGGGTACTGCAATCCAGTAGATTCCAACCTCTCTGATGTATTGCCGTTTTTGCCTGCTCTCTTCAGCTACCAAAACATAACAGTACACCTTGTACACACACGGCTCTGCTCCGCACACCTTTCACACACGTGGCTCTGCTCCGCACACCCCATACACACGTGACTCCGTTCCGTACACTTCGTACACATATGACTCCGCTCCGTACACCTTGTACACACGCGGCTCCGCTCAGCACACCTCATACACACGCGGCTCCGCACACCTCGTACACACGAGGCTCCGCTCTGCACACCTCGTACACACGAGGCTCCGCTCTGCACACCTCGTACACATGTGGCTCCTCTCCGCACACCTCGTACACACGCGGCTCCTCTCCGCACACCTTGTACACACGCGGCTCCTCTCCACACACTTCGTACACACACGGCTCCGCTCCGCACACCTCGTACACACGCAGCTCCGCTCTGCACACCTCGTACACACGCGGCTCTTCTCCGCACACCTCGTACATACAGGGCTCCGCACACCTTGTACACACGCAGTTCCGCTCTGCACACCTCGTACACACGCGGCTCCGCTCCACACACCTTGTACTCACAAGGCTCCGCACACCTCGTACACACGTGGCTCTGCTCCGCACACCTCGTATACACGTGGCTCCGTACTCATCATACACACAGGGCTCCATTCCGTACACCTTGTACACACACGGCTCCGCTCCGTACACCTTGCACACACGTGGTTCCGCTCCGCACACCCCATACACACGCTGCTCTGCTCCGTACACTTCATACACACGGGGCTCCATTCTATACACCTCGTACACACATGGCTCTGCTCCGTACACTTTGTACACACGTGGCTCCGCTCCGCACACCTCGTATACAAGCGGCTCCGTTCCGTACACCTCATACACACACAGCTCTGCTACATCCACCCTGTAAACCCCTCCTGACCCCACACATATACTTCCCTCATTCAGCACCATGACAACCAGCACAGCAGAGTCCTGCATACACAGAGGGTGGCCCCTGATCATGTGATTCCAGGCTCCTCCCCTCCTGTGACCTCTTCACAGGTCCTGTGCGCACAGAGCAGCAATATGTGAGCAACAGGAGCAGATGCAGAAGATAAGAATCTGCCGCCCCCCTATCTTGAGGGAGGTACCGCCGCCTGAGGGAGAGCGCTCAACTCGCCTCATGGTAGGTGCGCACCTGTATGCGCCTGAGTTCTTGCATCTAAATGCAGCCCTCCAGAACTCGATCAAGCTTTTGTCCAAGCAAACGACTGCTGGATTCAACCTGTTGCACAATAGCATGGTTGAATTGAGCAGTCATCTGGATAGGATGCATTCAGATGCAATTAAGTTGCCGAATCATTGCTTTTTTCAGGCAGTACTCGAGCGCATGGATAAGCTATCTACTGACCAGCAGATGCATGTCATGCAAGCCTGCCAAGTTGCTCTAGCGCAGGTCAGCCCCCAAACCCCTCCACCCTTCCCAGTAGTTCCTCCCACACCTACCCACCTCCAGCCACTGTCCCTCCTTCCCAGTACCAGCCTCCTTCCCAGTACCAGCCTCCTTCCCAGTACCAGCTTCCTTCCCAGTACCAGATACCTTCCCCGTTACAGATACCGTCCCCGTACCAGCTTCCTTCACGATACAATCTCCCACCTACACCATCTGTACCTCCACTCTCTGCCCAACCTCATGTTTTCTTCACCCCTTCCACTTCAGATCCACCCCAACCCGGTCCCCATTCCCCCACTATCGACGTGGTCCGCCCTGTCAGCCCCTCCAGTACTATCACCACCCAACACTATACAAATTTGAAAATGTTGTAAATAAAACTTTTTTTGGTTTAAAAAACATTTATTTTCTTTTTTTTAAATGATAAGTCAGAACACTATGGGGAAAAGGTACAAAATGTACAATAGTTTGGGTGACGTAAAAAACGTGCAAAACTTTTGGTAAGAAGGTACAAAAATGTGGTTTATAGAAATAAACAAAAGTTTAATCACAACTATGACAACAGCAATTATTTTGGTACACCAACATACATTATAACAAAAGCCACTGATATCAAACCATGTCATCCTGCCATTGTACTCTTCCTTGAGGTGACATAAATTACTCTGCAAATTTATCCCTCATTCTGGAAACTGCCACAGGACTCCGAAAAGTTATATTTTGATAATCACGCAAGGTGGTTTCAATCACATTATCATCCATGGCAACCTGTTCCTTGCATATGACAAAATTTTGCAGGACCACACAAGCCTTCACCACCTCATCCACAGTGTCAGTCTTCAGTTTAATAGCGGTCAACAGCACTCGCCATTTTGATGTTAGAATGACGAAAGCACACTCCATCACTCTTCGGGCTCATGTTAACCTATAATTGAACATTCTTTTAGTTGGCATCAAGTCACTACTTCCGTATGGCTTCAGCAGGTGTTTGGAAAGTTGGAAGGCTTCATCACCAACACACACAAAAGTCATTGGTGGCCCAGAGGTTCCAGGGAGTGGTCTTGGAGTAGGAAATTCTAATGTGTCTCCGTATAAATGTCACCCCATTGCAGACATTTTAAAAACCTGTTAATCATTGGATGGGCCATAGGCCCCTATATCCGCCGCTATAAATTTGCATTGTGAGTCTGCTATGGCCATAAGCACAATTGAAAAATATTTTTTACTAGCTGAAGAGCCCGGCACTGCCCGGGCATAGTAACTAGCTACAGTTAGTTATAACAAATTATAATGATTATATCTTTATATATAAAGCTAAGTGTAGAGCCCCGCCCACTCCACATAGCCACATTCACTATGATATCCCACACAATCCCGTCAGCCAGAGCTACCAGACTACTACCCCTAATATCCCACATCGTCCCATCAGCCAGAGCCACTGGACTACTACCCCTAATATCCCACATCATCCCGTCAGCCAGAGCCACAGGACTACTACCACTAATATCCCACATCATCCCGTCAGCCAGAGCCACCGGACTACTACCCCTAATATCCCACATCATCCCATCACAGCCTCCAGACTACTATCCCTAATATTCCACATTGTCCCGTCAGCCAGAGCCACCAGACTACTCCCCCTAATATCCCACATCATCCCATCAGCCAGAGCCACCGGACTACTCCCCCTAATATCCCACATCCCGTCAGCCAGAGCCACCGGACTACTACCCCGAAAATCCCACATCATCCCGTCAGCCAGAGCCACAGGACTACTACCACTAATATCCCACATCATCCCGTCAGCCAGAGCCACCGGACTACTACCCCTAATATCCCACATCATCCCATCACAGCCTCCAGACTACTATCCCTAATATTCCACATTGTTCCGTCAGCCAGAGCCACCAGACTACTCCCCCTAATATCCCACATCATCCCATCAGCCAGAGCCACCGGACTACTCCCCCTAATATCCCACATCCCGTCAGCCAGAGCCACCGGACTACTACCCCTAAAATCCCACATCATCCCGTCAGCCAGAGCCACCGGACTACTACCCCTAAAATCCCACATCATCCCATCAGCCTGGGGTCAGAACCAGAGCGCTGAGTGGAATGGCCCTAACTTCCATACCATTGATCCCTTTAATAGAAGCCTGGGGTGAGAATCAAAGCGCTGAGGGATTTACCCTAACTTTCATACCGGAGATCCCTTTAGGAGAGGCCTGGCGTCAGAACCAAAGTGCAGAGTGGATTTTCCCTCACTTCCATACCGGGGATCCCTTTAAGAGGGACCTGGGGTCAGAACCAGAGCGCTTAGTGGAACTGCCCTAACTTCCATACCAATGACCCCTTTAAGAGGCCCTGGGGTCAGAACCACAGCGCTGAGTGGAACGGTCCTAAGTTCCATACTGGGGATCCCTTTAAGAGAGGCCTGGGGTCAAAACCAAAGCGCTGGATGGATTTGCCCTGACTTCCATACCAATGATCCCTTTAAAGGGAATCTGTCACCCTAAATTGGCGGGATATTTAAATGATGGCAGTCAGGTCAGATGGGCGGTGTTTTGGGTACTTGCCTTAACATGTTGTCCGCCGCTGTCTCCATTATTTCTGGGAATTGTAGTCGTTGCCCTCCATATAACGCACCTGCGTATTGCAATCTGCGGGCAAAGCATACTGCGCGTGCGCAATTCAAGATTACAATGCGCATGTGCGTTATATGGAGGGCAACGACTACAATTCACAGAAATAATGGAGACAGCGGCGAACATGTTAAGGCAAGTACCCAAAACACCGCCCATCTGACCTGACTGCCATCATTTAAATATCCCGCCAATTTAGGGTGACAGATTCTCTTTAATAGAGGCCTGGGGTCAGTACCAGAGCATTTGAAGGCAATTGCCCTGACTTCCATACTGGGGATCCCTTTAAGAAAGGCCTGGGGTCAGAACCAGAACGCTGAGTGGAATTGCCCTAACTTTCATACCGGAGATCCCTTTAAGAGAGGCCTGGTGTCACAACCAAATCGCTAGATGGATTTGCCCTGACTTCCTTACCAATGATCCCTTTAATAGAAGCCTGGGATGAGAATCAGAGCACTGAGGGATCTACCCTAACTTCCATACTGGAGATGCCTTTAAGAGAGGCATGGGGTCAGTACCGAAGCGCAGAGTGGATTTTCCCTCCCTTCCATACTAATGATCCATTTAATAGAGGCCTGGGGTCAGTACCAGAGCATTTGAAGGCAATTGCCCTGACTTCCATACCGGGGATCCCTTTAAGGGAGCCTTGGGTCAGAATCAGCGCGGAGTGGAATGGCCCTAACTTCTATACCGGAGATCCCTTTAAGAGAGGCCTGGCATCAGAACCAAAGCGCAGGATGGATTTGCCCTGACTTCCCTACCAATGATCCCTTTAAGAGAGGCCTGGGGTCAGAATCAGAGCACTGAGGGATTTGCTCTGACTTCCATACTGGGGATCCTGTTGTGAATGGGTTTGAGATGAGTTCTGAGCAGAGGCTTCCTCTGGTGGTTACAAGCGGTGCTGGTCTGTCCAGTGAAGATTGTGAGGACTGGGAATCAGGTGTTACTGACTGGTCTTATATAAGGGAGTCACCTTCCCATCAGGGTTGCCGGTGATCAATTGTTCTGGTCTGAATCCTTCATTCCTGTTTCCCTTGTAGCCTGCTGTGTCGTGTCTGCATCTCCTGCTAACAGATAAGACATTTTCTTCTTTTTGTTTTTGTGCTATATTTTTGCATTTTGTCCTGCACTTCTGTGGGGGCCTTCAGGGTCCCCTCCGGGGGCTTTTGCCCTCTCAGTTTAGTTCAGCCACTGATGTTTGTACTTTTGCTCTTTCCAGTTTTTTCAGTGGCTGCTGTTTTGATTTTGTTACACCAGAGAACTAATTTAGGTGGTAGAGGTCGTGTGATCTCAGGTGTTTTTGAAATTAGTAGAGTTGGTGCTTTTCAGGGTTTTCTGGGATTGCAGTAAGTACCCTTCCTATCCTTTTCTATTTAGTTAGTTTGGGCCCCAGCGTTTGCTCATACTATTTTCTTTCTGTGTCAGTATTTCTTCTTGTCTAACCGCCATTACTTGTTTGGGGGCTTTCTATTATCTTTTGGGTTCTGCTCCGGGGCAGATAGCTTTCCTATTTCTATCTTTAGGTGTAGTTAGTTTCTCAGGCTGTGACGAGGCGTCTAGGACCAACGTAGGAACGCTCCACGGCTGCCTCTAGTTGTGGTGGTTAGTCAGGGTACTGCAATCTCATAGATTCCAACTGCTCTGGTGTATTGCCTTTTTTACCTGCACTCCTCAGCTACCGAAACATAACAGTATCACCGGCCTAAAAATTGAAAATTGTATGGTACTCACAGAAGGGAAAAAATATTGTGAAAGAAAAAAGGTTGTCAGAGTTGTCAGAGATATTTTTCTGTTTGTTGCATTTTTTTTCCCTCTGTATCTCTGGGTACTGGGAGGATCTTTTCTCTCAATGGAGTTTGTACGGTTGTCTGGCCGTGTGGATCAGCTTGCCACTGAGGTTCAGAGTATTGCTGCATATCTTGCTAGGTTGCCTGTTGTGGAACCTAGGATTCCCATGCCAGATTTGTTTTTAGGGGATCGAGCTAAGTTTCAGAATTTCAAAAATAATTGTAAATTGTTTTTTGCCTTAAAATCTAAGTCCTCAGGGAACGCAGCGCAGCAGGTTCAAATTATCATCTCTCTCCTGCGCGGCGATCCTCAGGATTGGGCTTTTTCCCTGACACCTGGGGATCCTGTTTTGAGTGATGTTGATGCATTTTTTCAGGCTTTGGGGTTATTGTACGATGAGCCTAATGTCACTGATCAAGCTGAAAAAGCCTTGTTGGCATTAAATCAGGGGCCTTATGACGCTGAGTTATACTGTCAGAGATTCCGTAGGTGGGCAGTCCTGACCAAATGGAATGACGACGCTTTGGCAGCCCTTTTCCGGAAGGGTCTGTCAGATAATATAAAGGATGTTATGGTGGGATTCCCTGTCCCCTCTGGTCTCAATGATTCTATGTCATTAGCGATTCAAATTGACAGACGTTTGCGTGAGCGGAGAAGTATGCGTGGAATGGTGTTGCCTTGTGAACCAGCTTCTGAACCCATGCAGTGTGATAGAGTGGTGTCTGGGGCACAGCGTCATGAGTTTCGAAAGCGCAATGGGTTATGTTTCTACTGTGGTGATGCCTCTCATGCTATTTCAGTCTGCCCTAAGCGGGGAAGACGTTTTGCACGCTCAGTTGTCTTGGGTAGTGTTCAGACTAAGTTTTTATTAACTGTCACTCTGATATGCTCTCTGTCCTCATTTTCTGCTCAGGCTTTCGTTGATTCTGGAGCAGCTATTAACCTGATGGATTATGATTTTGCTAAACGTTGTGGGTTTCCGTTGATACCCCTACAGAAGTCTATTCCCCTACTGGGGATCGATTCTACCCCTTTGGCTGAGAATAAACCTCAGTTCTCTACTCAGGTGATAATGAGGGTGGAACCTGATCATCAGGAGAGCTGTAAATTTTTGGTTCTGTATAATCTGCATGATATTATCGTGCTGGGTTTCCCTTGGTTACAGTCTCATAATCCTGTTTTGGATTGGAAATCTGTGTCTGTAACCAGTTGGGGCTGCCAATGTGTTAATACCAACACTCCTGTTTTTTCTGCCTCCCCCCAGGCTCAGGATGTTCCTGACTTTTTGATTGATTTTTCTGATGTGTTTAGCGAAAGTAAATCTGCATCCTTGCCTCCCCATAGGAGCTATGACTGCGCTATTGAATTAGTGCCGGGTAGTAAATTCCCTAAAGGTCGCCTTTTTAACTTGTCTGTACCTGAACATGACGCTATGCGGTCTTATATCAAGGTATCATTGGAGAAGGGTCATATCAGACCATCCTCTTCACCCTTAGGTGCCGGTTTTTTCTTTGTGGCCAAAAAAGATGGTTCATTAAGGCCGTGTATTGATTATCGTCTCTTGAACAATATTACTGTGAAATATCAATACCCGTTACCCTTGATTTCTGACCTGTTTTCCAGGGTGAAAAACGCTACTTGGTTTACCAAGCTTGACCTCAGGGGGGCGTATAAACTTATTCGCATTAAGCACGGGGATGAATGGAAGACGGCATTCAATACCCCTGAAGGGCATTTTGAGTACCTAGTGATGCCCTTTGGGCTCACTAATGCTCCTTCCGTCTTCCAGTCCTTCATGAATGACATTTTCAGGGATTTTGTGGACAAATTTCTGATTGTTTATTTGGATGATATCTTGATTTTTTCTAATGACTGGGACTCTCATGTGAAACATGTTCGAACTGTATTCCAGATTTTGAGAGAGAATGCTCTGTATGTGAAGGGATCAAAGTGTCTTTTTGGCGTACAGAGGATCTCATTTCTGGGATTCATTTTGTCCCCATCTGTTATTGAAATGGACCCGGTCAAGGTTCAGGCCATCTGTGATTGGGTCCAACCTACTTCATTAAAGGCTCTTCAGAGATTTTTGGGTTTTGCCAATTTTTATCGTAAATTTATTGGTAATTTCTCGGTTATTGTTAAACCATTAACTGATTTGACCAGAAAGGATTCTGATGTGGTGAATTGGCCTCCTGAGGCAGTCTCTGCATTTCAGGAACTTAAGCAGAGATTCACTTCTGCTCCTGTTCTACGGCAGCCTGATGTTTCTCTGCCATTTCAGGTGGAGGTTGATGCCTCTGAAATTGGGGCAGGTGCCGTTTTGTCCCAAAAAGATCCAGAGACCTCTAAAAGTAACCCTTGTGCCTTTTTCTCTCGAAAATTTTCTCCTACTGAACGTAATTATGACGTGGGTAATCGGGAGTTATTGGCCATGAAGTGGGCTTTTGAAGAGTGGAGACATTGGCTGGAGGGAGCCAAACATCAGGTGGTGGTCCTTACGGACCATAAGAATCTGGTCTATCTGGAATCTGCCAAGCGACTCAATCCTAGACAGGCCAGGTGGGCCTTGTTTTTCACACGTTTTAATTTTGTGGTTTCCTTTCTTCCTGGCACTAAGAATGTTAAGGCGGATGCCCTCTCGAGGAGTTTCCTTGCGGACTCTCCTGAGTTATCTGATCCTTCTGTTATTTTGAAAGAGGGTGTAGTTCTTTCCGCCATCTCGCCCAATTTGAGACTTGCTCTGGAGGGGTGTCAGGAGGATAGGCCCGAGTGCTGCCCTGTTGGAAAATTGTTTGTCCCGGACCAGTGGAAAAAGAGTGTGATGTCTGAGATTCATTGTTCCGCATTGGCTGAACATCCTGGAATTTTTGGTACCAGAGACTTGGTTAGTCGGTCCTTTTGGTGGCCTACCTTGTCTCGTGATGTCAGGGAATTTGTGCAGTCCTGCGGGACTTGCTCTCGCTCCAAGCCTTGCTCTCGCTCTAGTGGTTTGTTGATGCCATTGCCTGTGCCCAAGAGACCATGGACCCATATCTCTATGGATTTCATTTCCGACCTTCCTGTTTCTCAGAGAATGACCACCATCTGGGTAATTTGTGATAGGTTTTCCAAAATGATACATCTTGTGCCATTACCTAAGTTGCCTTCCTCCTCTGAATTGGTGCCGTTGTTCCTTCAGCACGTGGTTCGTTTACACGGCATTCCTGAGAACATTGTGTCTGACAGAGGAGTCCAGTTTGTTTCCAGATTTTGGAGGACTTTTGTTCTAAACTGGGTGTTCAATTGTCTTTCTCCTCGGCATTTCATCCTCAGACCAATGGTCAAACTGAGAGAACAAACCAGACATTGGAGACTTATCTAAGATGCTTTGTGTCTGCTGATCAGGATGACTGGGTCTCTTTTTTGCCTTTGGCTGAGTTTGCTCTTAATAATAGGGCTAGCTCTGCCACTTTGATGTCTCCGTTTTTCTGTAATTCTGGGTTTCACCCTCGATTTTCTTCAGGACAGACAGAGGCTTCTGTCTGTCCAGGTGTTGACTCTGTTGTGGAGCGTATGCAACAGATTTGGGACCAGGTAGTGGAGAGGTTGTCCCTCTCTCAGGAGAAGACCCAGCGGTTTGCTAACCGGCATAGGACTGATGGTCCTCGGTTTAAAGTGGGGGACTTGGTCTGGTTGTCCTCAAAGAATATTCCTATGAGAGTAGTATCTCCTAAATTTAAGCCTAGGTTCATTGGACCTTATAAGATCATGGAGATTATTAATCCTGTTTCTTTTCGTTTGCTTCTTCCAGGGACATTTAAGATCCATAACGTGTTCCACAAGTCCTTGTTGAAGAGGTTTGTTGAGCCAGTGGTTCCTGCTGCTGTGCCTCCTGACCTTGTTTTGGTTGAGGGCAATCTGGAGTATGTGGTTGAGAAAATATTAGATTCTCGTTTTTCTAGACGGAAACTCCAGTATTTGGTTAAATGGAGAGGTTATGGTCAGGAAGACAATTCTTGGGTGTTTGCTTCGGACATCCATGCTAGGAGACTTATCCGTGCGTATCATAGAACTCATCCTGACTGACCTGGTTGCTCAAATGAGGGTTCGGTGATCCTCCTCAAGGGGGGGGTACTGTTGTGAATGGGTTTGAGATGAGTTCTGAGCAGAGGCTTCCTCTGGTGGTTACAAGCGGTGCTGGTCTGTCCAGTGAAGATTGTGAGGACTGGGAATCAGGTGTTACTGACTGGTCTTATATAAGGGAGTCACCTTCCCATCAGGGTTGCCGGTGATCAATTGTTCTGGTCTGAATCCTTCATTCCTGTTTCCCTTGTAGCCTGCTGTGTCGTGTCTGCATCTCCTGCTAACAGATAAGACATTTTCTTCTTTTTGTTTTTGTGCTATATTTTTGCATTTTGTCCTGCACTTCTGTGGGGGCCTTCAGGGTCCCCTCCGGGGGCTTTTGCCCTCTCAGTTTAGTTCAGCCACTGATGTTTGTACTTTTGCTTTTTCCAGTTTTTTCAGTGGCTGCTGTTTTGATTTTGTTACACCAGAGAACTAATTTAGGTGGAAGAGGTCGTGTGATCTCAGGTGTTTTTGAAATTAGTAGAGTTGGTGCTTTTCAGGGTTTTCTGGGATTGCAGTAAGTACCCTTCCTATCCTTTTCTATTTAGTTAGTTTGGGCCCCAGCGTTTGCTCATACTATTTTCTTTCTGTGTCAGTATTTCTTCTTGTCTAACCGCCATTACTTGTTTGGGGGCTTTCTATTATCTTTTGGGTTCTGCTCCGGGGCAGATAGCTTTCCTATTTCTATCTTTAGGTGTAGTTAGTTTCTCAGGCTGTGACGAGGCGTCTAGGACCAACGTAGGAACGCTCCACGGCTGCCTCTAGTTGTGGTGGTTAGTCAGGGTACTGTAATCTCATAGATTCCAACTGCTCTGGTGTATTGCCTTTTTTACCTGCACTCCTCAGCTACCGAAACATAACAGGATCCCTTTAAGAGGGGCCTGGGGTCAGAACCAGAGCGCTTAGTGGAATTGCCCTAACTTCCATATTAATGATCCCTTTAAGAAACCCTGGGATCAGAGCCACAAAGCTGAGTGGAAAGGTCCTAACTTCCATATCGGGGATCCCTTTAAGAGACCCTGGGGTCAGAACCAGAGCGCTTAGTGGAACGGTCCTAACTTCCATACCAAGGATCTCTTTAAGAGAGGCCTGGGGTCAAACCAAAGCGCCGGATGGATTTGCCCTGACTTCCATACCGGAGATCCCTTTAAGAGGGAAGATGTGCCTATGGGATGGAGGATGTGTGATGGGGATATGGGAACAGGAGGGGGGATTCATTTCTGTCATGTGCTCTCTGCTCCTTTCTTGGGGGCAGACAATAGCTGGGAGCTTATGTTCCTGGGGATGCAAGCTTTCTCCCACCCAGTCACTGTCTGCTGAGGTGTTGTCATGGAGTGAGAAAACTGTTGCTCATAGCAACCAATCACAGCTCAACTTCTTTTAAACAACTCTGGTGAAATGAAAGATGCTTAGTGATTGGTTGCAAGGAAAACTGTTGCTCAAAACAACCAATCACAGCTCAGCTTCTGGTGAAATGAAAGATGCTTCGCGATTGGTTGGTGATACACACACACACACACATTCAATTTTATATATATAGATAGTTAAAATATTCAGATCCAGTTGCAGCTGGTTTCACGATCCTTATATGCTTCCCATCCACTGCACCCAAGCAATTGGGAAACTGGCAAATGTTCTCAAAGTTTTCTGAAATCTCCAGCAGGGCCGGCGTCAGCACCCAGCACACCCGGGCAAGTGCCGGGGCCCTGAGCAGGCGGGGGGCCACTCGCCATCTAGCACCCAACCGCCGCCACTGGGCCCCCCCGCTTGCTCAGGGCCCTGGCTGCGGCCAGTTCAATACTCACCTCTCCCCGTGCCTCCGCTGCCGCAGCTCTGCCTCCGGCCTCCAGGGGGCGCCTGCAGGACGCCGGCGCTTCCTCTCACAGCAGCGCCGCTGAATGACGTCATCATTCAGCGGCCGGCTGTGGCAGTGAGCGCGCGGACGTCGGACAGGTGAGATGTTTGTGTGTGTGTCTGTGTATGTGTCTCTGTGTGTATGTAGTGCGATGCTTTGTGTGTGTGTGTGTGTCTGCTGTATGTGTGATGGTGGTGGGGGGAGGGCAGTGATGATGATAATGGGGAGGCAATGATGATTGATGATGATGGGCAGGCAATTATATTGCTGTGGAGGCAATGATGATTATGGGCAGGCATTGATGATGATGGGCAGGCATTGATGATGATGGGCAGGCAGTAATGATGATGGGCAGGCAGTGATGATGATGGGCAGGCAATGATATTGATGGGGAGGCAATGATGATTATGGGCAGACATTGATGATGATGGGCAGGCAGTGATGATGATGGGCAGGCAGTGATGATGATGGGCAGGCAGTGATGATGATGGGCAGGCAATGATATTGATGTGGAAGCAATGATGATTATGGGCAGGCATTGATGATGATGGGCAGGCAGTGATGATGATGGGCAGGCAATGATATTGATGGGGAGGCAATGATGATTATGGGCAGGCATTGATGATGATAATGGGCAGGCAGTGATGATGATGGGCAGGCAGTGATGATGATAATGGGCAGGCAATGATGATGATGGGAGTCTTTCCACGGCGCCCTTTCCTGAGCCGTAACAGTGCAGAACGCAGCACAGTGTAGAGGAGAGCTCCATATTTTGTATGGAGCTTTATATGGGGACCAGTATCCTGTATGGAGCATTATATGGGGATGGAGGGTGACATCCTGCATGGGGTATTATATGGGTGATGAGGGGGAAACTATGTGGTGCCCATAATATTGTATGGAGGACTGTACTGTCCAGTCTGTACTGTGCGCTGTGAAGATTTGGCGGTTTTTGAGCTATTGTACAATTTACAATAGCTATCAGTCGTAATGGAAGAAGAGAAGTGTTTGGCGTTGTGCTATACCCATATTTCTCTGCAGTATCTGTGCATCATGAATTGTGGTCTGTGTTTAGGGGGCCCACTGAGACTCTTTCGCCCGGGGCCCATGAAAACCTGGAGCCGGCCCTGATCTCCAGCCACCTCTCCGTTGTTGGATCTGGTCATCATGTAAAGAGTCCCACAATGCCTGGAAGGTCTGTTTCACAATCCCCGATATGGTTGAAATCCCAAGCCTAAATTGGAAATGTAGTGATGAAAGGGATTCGCCTGTTGCAAGGAATCTGTTGAAAAAGGCAAAGACAATAATTAATACAAACTACCAGAAACAACATTACAGTTATAAGTCTGCAGGAGGAGAAACAATACAAATGGCTAAGGCTGGTTTCACATTAGCGTTGCACTGACCTGCGTCCTTTCGTTCGTGCATAGTTGTAAAACTTTTCGGGTTTACCCTCAATTCCATATACAGCGTTGAATAGACCCCACGTGTCATTCACTGTGCTGTGATTGGGTGGACCCAAAGACGTCGCAGCCGCCGCAGGATGCGCTCTCTTTTTCGCTCCTTTTCCAGCACGATTACTGCCAAACGATTGGCTTCAAAAGCAAAATCCGCATTGACATTCACAATCTTCACTATAACTTCTTCCAGTTCTGCTACTTACTCTGCAACCTTTCAAAGAAGGGGTGTTAAAACACTGTATATATAGGCTTCCAGTAGTTTCCAGTAGCCAATCACGTTTGGGAGCCTCCCATTTTTGCATTTTAAAAAACAGATCTGTTGAAAAAGGAAGAAACAAATGAAAAAAACGGATGCGACGGATCAGTTTTTTCGATGCATCCGCTAGTCTGATCTGTCGCATCAGTTTTTCACAATTTTCGACGATACGACTGATTTCGACTGATGCCAAAAAACTGATGTGTGAAAGAGGCCTTATCTGCCACTTTGTTGTTTTCTTGTCCATCTCTAAATTCGTGACTGCTGATTGATGCAAAGCAAAGACTCTGTCGCTTCAAAGGTTGCCTTTTGCTTTTAGCTAATTGTAACTACAAAACACAAAGGCCTTGTACTCTCCAGAATAAAGCGGGGGGAAACGCACGATACATAAAACCCTTTAGGGGACATGTCTAACTGTCCTGATAATGTCAGATAAAAGCTCTGGTAGGATATGAATTCATGTAAACATCTCATATGATGCAAAACCGAGACTGCAGTGAGAGACGAACCGCAAGTGACTGCTGCTGAACAGTGACATGGCAGAGAGATCACAGGGGTGTCTGTTCCATATACAATAAACTGCAAATAAAGATTTATAGTCGTGAAACTGTGATATTAACCTCAATATTAACATTGCCTGAGTCTACCAATCCTCTGGATGCAGCCAGCGCTATCAGCAAAGGAGGCTTGTCACAGCTTCTCCTTTTGGTAAATAGATTCCTATATTTTGTATTTATGAAGGTGTAAGAGGATGAACAGGAACAGTGTCGTCAGTTCGAGAAGCGTTCTGGAGCCAGAACTATTGGGCCCGTCACCACTGTTGCCGTGGGATGACTTGTCTGTATGGGAAGGGCCTAAACATCTGACAGAACGGGGTGTGTGGGAGATGAAAGGGACTGAGAGCGGGAACACGGGGCACTTGGCGGGAAGGTGACTACAGAGTAGGGCGAAGGTTGACTCCCTCTCCTCTCCTCAGATTACTACCGCCACTGATGCCACCTCATTACGGACTGATTCACCCTCTCAGCCATTACAAAGTGTTCCTCTACCGACCCGATCCATAATGTGCAGCTTAGCAGACGCTTCTCATTTTCCCGAACTTTGTGAGTCCGTGTAAGTCATTTCTTCTCTTGCGGCCTGCACGGCGGCGTGCATCTGGTGTACAGCGTCACTCCCGAGGAGCCAACAGGAGGAACTTCATCCACGCATCAACGGACCCAAGGCCCACAGACCCGGATACTTTGGCATGGTCAGGAGACAGTGCATCTCATTCCTGCGCAGCAGAGCCAGAGACTTTGTTCACGGACTACAACGTCGTCGAGAGTTGTTCTAATCGTCCCACGACAAGAACTCCAAGTGATAAGTCATTTCTCTCCTATCCTCCTCCCTCTTTTGGGATATTGTATATTTGTATGTGCAAGTTCATTCTTCATATCGGTTGTGTCGTTGTCTACTCCTCTCCCTGCGTGGAGTACTCCCTGGATTCTAAGATAACCTGTTAAAGTAAATTCTTGATAACCCCTTCTCTGCCTCCTGCTCTTTACTGCATCCGATGAACCTTTACAAAGGCACCTACTTTGTAACTTAAAGGTGTCAGTGACTCGAAGGTGATCTCAAGGATTTTATTTTCTCTAAATCCCATCTGTGACGAATCGCACAGGGGAAGGGCTGTGTTGTCTTCACTCACCTCTGGGAGTGGAGAGAAGAACCCAGCAGGGATCAGCTCTCTGGCATCCCCACTTTCCCAGGTCAGTCAGGGAACTGCACCGAGGGCAAATGGTCGCCAGAAAGGTTTCCCTTATAGGTACGAGTTATTGAGGTGCTCCCAGTGAGGGGGTATATATATCACCAGTTCTGGCTGGGGATATATATACAGTACAGACCAAAAGTTTGGACACACCTTCTCATTTAAAGATTTTTCTGTATTTTCATGACTATGAAAATTGTACATTCACACTGGAGGCATCAAAACTATGAATTAACACATGTGGAATTATTTACTTAACAAAAAAGTGTGTAAGAAATGAAATTATGTCTTATATTCTAGGTTCTTCAAAGTAGCCACCTTTTGCTTTGATGACTGCTTTGCACACTCTTGGCATTCTCTTGATGAGCTTCAAGAGGTAATCACCGGAAATGGTTTTCACTTCACAGGTGTGCCCTGTCAGGTTTAAAAAGTGGATTTCTGGCCTTATAAATGGGGTTGGGACCATCAGTTGTGTTGTGCAGAAGTCTGGTGGATACACAGCTGATAGTCCTACTGAATAGACTGTTAGAATTTGTATTATGGCAAGAAAAAAGCAGCTTAAATTAAAGGAGTTTCCCATTAAATTTTAAAAATGAAAGGGATCAGTCCGAAAAATTTTGGGAAAAATTTTAAAGTGTCCCCCAAAATCCTTTTTTCCCCCCCAACAAGCGCTAAAAAAGAAACTGGGTCACATGGGACCCCCCCAGGGGAAAAGGGAAAACCAAGGGTCACCCCTGTTCTGAAAATAAATTTTATCGAGTCACCAGCCTCAGAAATCCCAGGTTTTAAGCAGTAGATTAGAGACCCGGCAATGCCAAAAGGTTCTAGCAGCAGACACTTTCTACCCAAAAACTGTTAAGAGGGACTTTTTGCAGCCCCCCCCCCCCCCCCCCCTTCATGGTAAAATTGTGCTAGGAAAAAACCCCCTGCTAAACCCGGAAAAAACAAAGAGATTGTTTGGGCAAGAAAAACAAGGAAAAAGGACAATTTGACCCGGGGGAAATCTGTGCTTTGGTCTGA
>JARQOD010000003.1:389733504-389778268 GCA_033576555.1 Oophaga sylvatica
AAATGTCCAGAAACGCTTATTTTCGGAAAATAATCTCAAACTTCTCCATGTTTGAGGTCTGGATATCAGGACTGTTGGCAGGAATACAATAATATCCACTAAACAGCCCTTCACAGTGCAAAACAGGAGTCACGTGATGTGTGATATTATTCTATGCCAGATTTTAAATAAAGCTGCTTTGTTTTTTATTCTTCCTGGTATCTGGCTTTGACAAAATATTACTGATACAGTCATGTGTGAATTCCATACCTTTTTAGTGGACGTCCCTAAAGAAAATACACTGAAACCCATATGCATGTTTTACCTGTGGATTTTATATTTTTTCATTTGTGAAAACATCCCTGAAGAGCACTGAAGAAAATAGGATCCAAAATACTGATGATACTCAGAGAGCGTTTTTATGTTCAAGAAAAATCATGTGTGAATGAGGTCCAAGTCTGGTTTCTATGCTGCAGCAGCCACCTGCTGTCAATCTAATGGGCAGGTACAACTGAGCTGTTGGCAGCAAAGTCGTGAGGCCATTGGTTTCCATGTGTAGCAGGGTATTTCGGTGCCTGTAGCCTCCGCAGGGTGGAGACCCAACCCTACTGCAAAGTTGCTATAAAAAAAAAAGGATCATCCCTTTTTAGGTCCTAAATCTATAAAATATGTGAGAAAAAAAATGCTTAATAGGTGATATTTAGGGTGTGTCACTGATCTGCTAATTAAAGTGGTCTGTTGTAGTGACAGATTCTCGGTCAGCCACAGTCCGTGCGCCATATAACTCATCTCGGACACCACGAGTGGGGGGATTTTAATGATTTATCTTTTCTTATTATAATCTCAAATCAATAAAGAAAATAATTGAAAAAAAAAACCTGTCCGTGAGGCCGGAGCTGTTACGCAGATTGCAATCTTGTCATGTGCACTGGAGAGAACAGGTTATAATCTAGTTAAATGGATGGTATAATGTGTGACAAACAGCTTGTTAATCAGTGAACGAGTCAACAAAAGTCACATGATGTAGATTTCAATCCCACTCCGCTAATAACGTGTGGACCATCGTACTTCTACTTTCTCCCTTTGACCCCAGTCACTGAAGAGTGAAACTGGCTGCTCACATTTCTTCTGGCCATGGCGGGTCAATAGAGGGGAGACTATAAATACATAGCAAATATCCCAGAAGTCTAGGTGACAGATATAGAGTGGTGTCCTTCTTAGATGCATCCTGCACTGAGCAAGGAAGAGAAAGCCTGAATAATCCCGCATACATGAGATCTGCTGCACCCAACAGAGAAATATATGGATCATCTTATGGGGGCATAAAATATATGGATCATCTTATGGGGGCATAAAATACGGTATATGGATCATCTTATGGGGGCATAATCTATGGAGCATCTTATGGAGCATAAAATATATGGAGCATCTTATGGGGGCATAATCTATGGAGCATCATATGGGGCCTAAAATATATGGAGCATCTTATGGGGGTATAATCTATGGAGCATCATATGGGGCATAATCTATGGAGCATTTTATGGGGCCATAACCTTTATGGAGCAGCATATGGGGCATATTATTCTATGGAGCATTTTATGGGGCCATTATTAAACTTTGTGCAGCATTATATGGGGCATAATCTATGGAGCATCTTATGGGGCCATTATTAACCTTTGTGCAGCATTATATGGGGCATAATCTATGGAGCATCTTATGGGGCCATTATTAACCTTTGTGTAGCATTATATGGGGCATATTATTCTATGGAGCATCTTATGGGGCCATTATTAACCTTTATGCAGCATTATATGGGGCGTATTTTTTATGGAGCATCTTATGGGGCCATTATGAACTGTATGGAGCATTATATGGGGCTCCTGATTCAATATGGATATTCAAAAACATTTAACCTACTGATGTCTCAATGAATTTTACATTTATTGGTGTCTATTTTATTTTTGAAAATTTACCAGTAGCTGCTGCATTTTCCACCCTAGGCTTATACGCGAGTCAATAAGTTTTCCCAGGTTTTTTTTATGGCAAAATTAGGGGGTCGGCTTATACTCGGGTCGGCTTATACACGAGTATATACGGTAAGCTGTACATCACAGCTGACGACTTATGTGAACAGCCACAGAGAGAGGGGGAGGTCCGGAGGGAGAGAATTGTTATAGTAGTTCAAATAAACAATTGTTTAACAATAATTTTGTACTGTATTAAGTTTGAATGGAATGCGGCTCCCCAGCTTAAATTTTTTTTATGTGCGGCCCATTTACTCTGACGAGTTTGAGACCCCTGCTTTAAAGTAAGATTACTCAGTGGTAGAGGCCCCTGCTGATCCATCACCGCCTCCCGATGTTCCCCTACAACCCGACTGCTGTGGCCAATATCTTGTTCAACCAAAAACATCTGTGAGACTTGTCTGCAATTATTTTAGAACTGTGATTTTTCTTTAAAGAAAAGATGGATACGTCGCTGATTACACTGAAATCTATTTCAAGTGAGCTGTGTGCGACTTGTGACAGAAAATCCAACACATTAATTGTGACAGGTGTCACTGTGTAGCCAGAACCGTATGGAGACTTTTTGGCAATGCTCTGTGGGAAAACATATGCAAATTAGCTCTCTCACAATAGAAAATTGCTAATGCCACCTAATGGCCAAAGATTTACAAGAGGTGGCACTAGCAAGATAACTTTCTTTCCTACTGGGAAAGAGCTAATATGTGTGTGGCCCAGCTGCGCAAGGCACACATGTCTCCTGGAAAATGCACAAGAAGGGTATTGTGAAGCCTGATATGCATTCACATCACACACTTCCCAACACTGCCACTAGAGGCATTTCAGACTATTTAGTAGTGTGACGTAGCAATAGTGAGTCATTCTAGTCAGAGCTCAGTCTGAGCTAGATTGAAGGAGGATTCAAGTTCCTGTCTTTGGACAGAGAAGTTGAGTTTAGTTTCTGTTTCAGTCAGAGACAGACGGAAGGAGAGGAGAGTTTAGTCTTGGAGGGAGAGGAGTGAAGACTGATTCCTGACAGAGCTCAGATAGTTCATCTTATGCAGAAGTGGAGGCTGGTACGAGTAGACGGACTTACTCTAGCCTAGTCAGAACTATATCTGAATCTGAAGCTGTTACTCAGAACAAGCTGCCGGTGTTCCTAAGAAAGTGGAAAGCAACTCTCAGAACTACAGCAGTTACAACAACGAGCAAACAGAGAACAGGTCAGTGAGCTCTGGAGGGAGAACTGACAACTACACCCACTGCTACCGTGCTTATGTTAAGGGCGAGAGCAGGGCGACAGGCGAGTGGAGAAAGAAGGAAGAGTGACTTCGGTGACAGATCACCTTCACTCAGTTTAACCGGACACCGGGTCCGAAGCATTGCTAGTACTTCACAGCTAGTGATAGAAAACCGGAATCCTTGCTGGACTTCAAGTCGCAGAAGGTAGCCCTAGGTGCTGATACGTAACTGGAGTCAGGGAGAACAGGAGCCTGGCTTGGCCAGCCCGATAGGCTTAGTTCTTTCAATGGCACAAGTGCGACATAAAAGGCTCTACCACAATGTCGGCCGGGCGTAGTTGCTACAGAAAGAGTTGCACTTTATGCAAGTTTGTACTCACATACACTTTAAGGAGAAAGGAGGCTTTAACCTGCTCAACAATTCCCTGAATGTGCATTCTCCAACCTGACCACCTTCCCGGGACATACCTGCAACATCTACAAGTAAAGGTATGGAAAGAGACTGCATTGTGTGTGACTGACTTCTTATCTGCACCCTGACACCACCATAGACTTTGAGGGACCAGTCTCGCCTGTGGGAGACTTACCATCCAGCTGCCCCATAACATCCCCTCAGAAGATCTACCTAGCAGCGCTGGTCAATTTGATCAGATACCACAGGTGGCGTCACGAACTATTATTCTAAAATCCCCTGTAAATATTCCCCCATTGCATGACCGCCAGGGCCACGGACCGAGCTCTGCTGCCAGTGACATTCCCCATAGACTTCCATGGGCTCGGTTCAGAGTACCCCATAGCCCTGGTACCACCAATGTGGTGCGCGTCATCTCTGGCGTCACGAACAGGATAAGAAGCTTACAAATTGTGAGTCCTGTGTGCCTGAATTGGACTGTTTTGTGCAAAAAGACTGTTGCATTTTTGTGATTTTTGGCGCCATTGTCCGCCATTGCCCGCCAAAGTACAGCGCTACAGTGCAAGGAGAAGGGGCGTACCTGCAAAAGCGCGCTGAGTCCTGGACACGCCCCCAACGCTGACGCGGCGGCAGGTCCTGTGGAGAGCTTCAGTGAACGCTCTGACGTCAGAGCGCCAGCGACACAGGTCCTTTCTCCACCGCTGTACCTGCAGAGCTGCAGCCTTCAAAGAAGGTAGGCCAGGATTAACTAGGGGGGCGCAAACATGTCGCAGCAGCCAGCTGACAGCGCGGCCCCGGCCGGCGGCCCCAATGACTTACCACTTGGCGTTGCAGCGCAGGATGGAAATGTGGGCCCCTCACCTGGTCCTGTGGTCCCGATAATACCGCTGACGCTCCCATACATGCCTGGAGCGAAGTGGCTCCCTCAGTACAGCGGCGAGCCAGACACCCTGTCGGTTCAAACGGAAAATATGCAGTATAATGGACATGTACCCAATGACAGAGAAGCAAAGAGCTGCAGTGGTATTAGGACAGTTGGCTGGTGCTGCAGAAAGGGAAGTAGAGACTTGGACCGCTGCAGACCAGGAGTCGGTGCCTGCGATTCTCTTAAAGCTACAGACTATCTTTGAGGACCGCACTGAAACAGATCTCCGGATGGCGTTTTACCAATGCTCTCAGAGACCAGATGACAGTAGTATTAGGGACTACGCCTGCCGACTACAGGGGGCCCTGCGAGCTCTCAAACAGGTTAACCCTATAAGTGCCATTAATGAAAGCAAGATGCTGAAGGAACAATTTGTACGGGGACTGAGGTCCCAAGCGGAAGGCAGGACTGTGAACTGGTGGTCCTTGGATCATCCTGATGCTACCTTTGATGCCCTAAAGATATGGCTATAAAAGGACTGCGACCCCTGGAGAAGCCTGAGGTGGCAGCTCAGTATCACCCGGGTGAGGCCACTCTAGGGCCGGCAGCATCCACCTTTTCCCCGCTGGTGGCAGAAGCCAAAACGCAGGTGGCGCCCCTACTGAGTTGGACTGTTTGCTCTCAGAAGTGCGCCAGCTGACTAAAAACCTGGCCACTGTAATGAGTGCCCTGCAACTGCGGAAGGAAGAAGGAGGAAAGATCCTGTAGCCGACTGCCCAGAGGATGTTGTCATGTGTGCATCGCCACGAAGATCGTCGCGGTTGCACATTCTGACTTCTCACAGCTGAGTTGCTGTTTCTTTGTGTTTGGCAGTTAGGGAGTTAATTCTGTCTGTGCTCAGTTCTGGGACTGGGTGCAGTTTCTCCCGGCTGCAATTAATTATTTGTTGATTGGTTTCCTTTAAATCTCTGGTTGTCTGTGTTGGGAGTTGCCAGTGAAATTCTTCATGCAGACCACAGATAGGATTGTATCTGTATAGACTTAAGTTAAAGAGCTCCTTAGTTGTTTTAAGCTCACCTTGCTTAGAGTTTAATATCCCAGATCATTTATGTTCCTTCTGTGTTTGAGTGTGTATGCAAGTCTGTGTTTTCTCCAGTCTGTCTTATATGTCTAATCTGTGTATTTAGCAGAGATCAGCCCATATCCCTTTGGTGGTAATCAGTATCCTTCTTAGGACTGATTACAGGGTTCAGGGACTGATAGGAGACAGGGTTAGGCTGGAGACTTGGACCTCTGAACCATTATCAGTACCTCCAAGGTGAGGGATTAGTTAGGACCCCAGTTTAGGGTCAGGTTAGACCCCCGGTCCTCCTCTTTCCTGTGACAGTGTATCAAGTCCTCAAGATTAACCTGAGTTCAACGGATATCATGTCAGGTAAATCTATTCTATATTTACATGCTGATGTTGCTAATCTATATGTTGTATAGAGTGTTGTTCTTTTAAGAATAGTTTACTGACATCGTACACATATCATAAGACCGCGTGACATTTTCACTGGCCCATAAAATTATTCCCAGTTGCCATGGATCCAGTAGCCCAGCTGGCTCTGCAGTTGCAGGGATTATCCATGGAGCTGACGGACATTAAGTCCAAAGTTTTGTCTCCCTCGGAGCAAACCAGATTTGAACCTAAAGTAGCTCTCCCGGACAGGTTCACTGGTGGGCGAGACAAATTTTTTACCTTCAGGGAAGCATGTAAATTGTATTTTCGGCTTCGGCCTCGATCATCAGGGAGTGAAGAGCAGAGAGTGGGAATTGTTATCTCGCTCCTACAAGGGGACCCTCAATCCTGGGCCTTCTCCCTTCCTCCGGGATCCCCGGCTCTACAGTCAGTAGATCGATTTTTTACTGCCCTGGGTTTGGTATATGATGACCCAGATCGGGTCTCTCTTGCTGAGACAAAATTACGTAAGATACAGCAGGGAGATCGTCCGGCGGAGGAATTTGCTTCTGAGTTCCGTAGATGGGCCACAGATACTCAGTGGAATGACCCAGCTCTTAGAAGCCAGTTTTGTCATGGGCTTTCTGACAAATTAAAGGACGTTTTGGCTCAGTATGATTCTCCTCCATCACTGGAGGCTGCTATGGCCCTAGCTATCCGTACTGATAGACGGCTCCGGGAGAGGTGCGAGGTAACTCCGCCCCCTGTTGTTACTCCACCTACTACTAAAGTCCCTTATGTTGAGGTTCCCCTTGTCTGTTCGGAGGAGCCTATGCAGTTGGGAGGGACATCATTTCGTAGGAGGGGATTGGCGGTACGCCGCAGGACTAGAAGGTGTTTCTTCTGCGGGAAAGAGGGACATTTTGTTGGGGGATGTCCATCCCGTGCCTTGTTGAGCAAAAAGTCGCCGGAAAACTGTTAATCCCAGGTTGTGTGGTGGACGACAACCTGGGAGTATGTATTTCGTCCGCTAGTTCTTCTCAGTTCCTTGTACCAGTGGAGGTGGTGGTTGGTACGAGAGTGGAGAGATTTTCTGTTCTTCTTGATAGTGGGTCCGGGCTAATCTGGTTGACGCTCAGTTTGCTCAGGCTCAAGGTATGCATCTGAGTGTATTGGTCAAACCGATCCCTATATTCTCCATTGACGCCAGGCCTCTCGGCCAAGGTAGCTTTGTTCATGAGGTTCATAACATTGACCTTCGGGTAGGGGCAATACATAGGGAACTATTATCTTGTTATGTGTTGGAGGGTCTACCTACTCCTATTGTGTTGGGACTTCCTTGGTTGGTTAAACATAACCCTGTGATTAATTGGCAGTCCAGAGATATAAGCCAATGGGGGGAGTTTTGCAAAAGTAACTGCATGAACACAGTCATCAGTGCGGTCGTGCCTAGTACTTTGCCTCCTTTTTTGGAGGACTTTGGGGATGTGTTCTCTGAGGAGGGGTGTCAGGAGTTGCCTCCTCATCGCGTGTATGACTGCTCTATTAATTTACTTCCTGATGCTAAGTTACCTAAAGCTAGGTTATATAACCTTTCTGGTCCTGAGAGGCAGGCTATGAAAGATTATATTTCGGAAAGTCTGGCCAAAGGGCATATTAGACCTTCATCTTCCCCAGTGGCCGCGGGGTTCTTCTTTGTGAAGAAAAAAGATGGAGGCCTACGCCCTTGCTTGGATTTCCGCGAACTTAATCGGATTACTGTTCGAGATCCGTATCCACTCCCTCTGATTCCTGATCTCTTCAATCAAATTGTTGGCGCCAAATGGTTCTCTAAATTGGATCTCAGGGGGGCGTATAATCTGATTAGGATAAAAGAGGGGGATGAGTGGAAAACGGCGTTTAACACGCCGGAGGGACATTATGAGAACCTTGTCATGCCTTTTGGTCTGACTACTGCACCAGCAGTATTCCAACATTTTGTTAATGACATTTTTCGTCATCTGGTGGGGCTGTTTGTGGTCGTATATTTGGATGACATTTTAATTTACTCACCAGATCTTGTGTCTCACCAGGAGCATGTGAGACAGGTGTTGCAGATCTTGCGAGACAATAAACTATACGCCAAACTGGAAAAGTGTGTATTCGCCGTACAGGAACTTCAGTTTTTGGGTTTCTTGGTGTCAGCCTCCGGTTTCCGTATGGACCCTGAAAAGGTGAGAGCAGTGCTTGAATGGGATCAGCCAGAGGATCTTAAGGCTCTGCAGCGTTTTCTGGGGTTTGCTAACTACTACCGGAAATTTATTTGTAATTTCTCATCTGTTGTCAAACCTCTCACTGACATGACAAGAAAAGGGACGGATTTTTCTAAATGGTCGGACAAAGCTTGCCAAGCTTTTTCCTCTTTGAAAAAATGTTTTGCTTCGGCACCCGTTCTCATCCAACCAGATGCATCACAGCCGTTCGTTGTGGAGGTGGACGCGTCTGACGTAGGGGTGGGTGCAATATTGTCCCAGGGTCCGTCCCCTGGTAAATGGCATCCGTGCGCTTTCTTTTCTAAAAATTGTCGTCCGCCGAAAGGAATTATGATATCGGCAATAGGGAACTTTTGGCCATTAAGTTGGCTTTTGAAGAATGGCGTCACTTTTTGGAGGGGGCAGTCCACCCGGTCACCGTCATTACTGATCACAAGAACCTGCTGTATTTGGAATCTGCTAAGCGTCTGAATTCCAGACAAGCTCGATGGTCGTTGTTTTTTACCAGGTTTAATTTTGTTGTCACTTATCGCCCTGGATCTAAGAATGTTAAGGCGGATGCCTTGTCTCGCAGTTTCCCAGGGGCCGGGAAAATGGATGACCCGATTCCTATCCTTCAGGAGGGGGTGGTAGTGTCGGCTGTATGTTCTGAGCTTGAGGAGGAGGTTTAGAGGCTCAGGGGGACGCCCCTGCAGGACCTCCAGGGAGACTGTTTGTCCCAAATCAGTTGAGACAAAAGGTTATTGAGGCACATCATAATTCTGCTTTAGCAGGACATCCAGGGAGTAAGGCTACTTTAGATCTCCTTTCTCGCCGGTTTTGGTGGCCTAACGTTAATAAAGATGTTTTAACTTTTGTCGCGTCCTGTGGGGTTTGTGCTCGCTCTAAGACCCCTCATACCCGTCCGTCTGGGACCCTCTTACCCTTGAAACTTCCGGAGCGTCCATGGACTCATTTGTCTATGGACTTCATCACGGACCTTCCTCAGTCGTCAGGGAAGACTGTCATACTGGTGGTTGTTGACAGGTTCAGTAAGATGGCACATTTCATTGCTCTTCCTGCCCTCCCTAATGCTAAAACTCTGGCGCAGGTGTTCATTGGGGAGATTGTGAGACTTCATGGGTTGCCTTCTGATGTGGTGTCAGATAGGGGGTCTCAGTTTGTGTCCAAGTTTTGGAGGGCATTTTGTTTACGTCGGGGGATGCAATTGTCATTTTCCTCGGCTTTTCATCCGCAGACCAATGGTCAGACAGAGCGTCTGAATCAAAGCCTAGAGACTTATCTTCGGTGTTTTGTCTCAGAGAACCAGGAGGACTGGTCTTCTTTCTTGCCTCTGGCAGAGTTCGCTCTTAACAACAGGCGGAGCGAGTCCACTGGTAAGTCCCCGTTTTTTGGGGCATATGGTTTTCATCCCCAGTTTTGTACATTTCAATGGGGGGGGCCCTTCTGGGGTTCCTGAGGAGGAGCGTTTCTCGTCGTCACTTGCTTCAGTGTGGAGAGGTGTATTGAATAATCTGAGTGCTATGGGGAACCGTTATAAACGTATGGCTGATAGGAGGAGAGTTTCTGGTCCAGATCTTAATGTGAACGATCTGGTAGGTTGTCTACCAGGAATATAAAACTTAAAGTTCCCTCCTGGAAGCTGGGCCCCAGATTCATCGGGCCGTACAGGATCAGTTCCATAATTAATCCTGTGGCATTTCGTCTGGACCTCCCTCCTACGTTTAAAATCCACAATGTGTTCCACAAGTCATTACTTAAGAGGTACGTGGCACCAGTCATACCATCACCTCTACCTCCTCCTCCAGTGGTGGTCAATGGTAACTTGGAGTTTCAAGTGTCAAAGATCATTGACTCACGTCTGAATCGCCGGTCCCTTCAGTACTTGGTGCATTGGAAGGGGTATGGTCCAGAGGAGAGGACGTGGGTTCCTGCGTCTGACATTAACGCAGATCGTTTGGTGCGGACCTTCCACAGAACTCACCCGGGCAAACCTGGCCCTGAGGGTCCGGAGGCCCCTCGTAGAAGGGGGGGTACTGTCATGTGTGCATCGCCACGAAGATCGTCGCGGTTGCACATTCTGACTTCTCACAGCTGAGTTGCTGTTTCTTTGTGTTTGGCAGTTAGGGAGTTAATTCTGTCTGTGCTCAGTTCTGGGACTGGGTGCAGTTTCTCCCGGCTGCAATTAATTATTTGTTGATTGGTTTCCTTTAAATCTCTGGTTGTCTGTGTTGGGAGTTGCCAGTGAAATTCTTCATGCAGACCACAGATAGGATTGTATCTGTATAGACTTAAGTTAAAGAGCTCCTTAGTTGTTTTAAGCTCACCTTGCTTAGAGTTTAATATCCCAGATCATTTATGTTCCTTCTGTGTTTGAGTGTGTATGCAAGTCTGTGTTTTCTCCAGTCTGTCTTATATGTCTAATCTGTGTATTTAGCAGAGATCAGCCCATATCCCTTTGGTGGTAATCAGTATCCTTCTTAGGACTGATTACAGGGTTCAGGGACTGATAGGAGACAGGGTTAGGCTGGAGACTTGGACCTCTGAACCATTATCAGTACCTCCAAGGTGAGGGATTAGTTAGGACCCCAGTTTAGGGTCAGGTTAGACCCCGGTCCTCCTCTTTCCTGTGACAGTGTATCAAGTCCTCAAGATTAACCCTGAGTTCAACGGATATCGTGTCAGGTAAATCTATTCTATATTTACATGCTGATGTTGCTAATCTATATGTTGTATAGAGTGTTGTTCTTTTAAGAATAGTTTACTGACATCGTACACATATCATAAGACCGCGTGACAGATGTCCCTTGGATGAACCGGAAGAAATGGAGGACGTCAGCGCCAGCCACCGGAGGAGGACAACGCCACCCCCAGGAGCGACCCCTGATCAGCACCATCCTCGCCGAGAGATCATCTGCTACCGTTGCAACAGAAAAGGTCATCTGGCCCAACAGTGTCCTTTAAACGAGCAGATCCTGGGTCCGAGGGCCAACACCCAGGAGTAGACTCATCAGGCCCCTTAGACTGGAACCGCAGGTTTGTGGGAGGAAGACCCTACCTGTCCATCATCCTGGACGGGATCGCAATCCCTGCACTGCTGGACACTGGATCTCAGGTGACCATTATACCTGATGTCCTTTATAATAAGTTTTGGTCCATGGACAGTCTCCAGCCCACGAGCCCTGACTTTGCGGTGTACGCCTCTAATGGTCTCCCTGTTGAAATACTCGGAGCCAAAAACGTGGACGTAAAGGTGGGCAGAGTGGAGCTGAAGGATCAGGGACTCTTAGTAGTAAAGACTGTAAATAAGGAAAATGGCTTAAATGTGGTTTTAGGTACTAACATTATTAGTAACTGTCTGGGAGAAGTTGTGTTTTTGCTCCAACAGCTCGCTGAAGTTGCCAAGCGAAAGCAAAAGGGAGTGATCCAGAGGGAGATCCGGGCCCTGATGTACCAGCAGCAAGCGAAGCTTACAGATGGTGAAATTGGTAATGTACGGGTAACAGACCCGAACCCCATTGTGATACCCCCAATGAGTGAAATGCTAATATGGTGTAGAGCAGCAATAGGTCTGAGAGGACAGAACTACCAAGCAGTAGTAGAGCCCCATCGTTCAGAGCACAGACCTACACTCTTGACTGCTAGGGGGTAGTGGAAGTAAGAAATGGGAGAGTACCAGTACGACTTCTCAACTGGGGAGAAGATGAAGTAAATTTACCACGTTATGCCACTGTTGCTAAATTACATACCGTAGATAACAACTCTATTCTCACAACAGAGTCCTTAGCCTCCCGCCAACCAGCGGAGGATAATGACCCGGCAACCCAGGTGGCGGATTGGTGTCAGCAGCTCCATGTTGGGACAGACACCACCCCCGCCCACCAGAAACAGGGAGTACTACGGGTGGTACAGGAGTACGCACAGGTATTTAGCAAACACCCACTTGACTTTGGGACAATTAAGGGAGTACAGCATCATATCCCTACAGGCAGTCATCCTCCCATCAAAGAGCGGTACAGGCCTATACCTCCAGCACACTACCAGAAAGCTAAGGAAATGTTTGCGTGACATGAAGGAAGCAGGGGTGATAAGGGATAGTTGTAGTCCCTGGGCAGCACCTCTAGTCCTAGTTAAGAAAAAGGATGGAAGCATGAGAATGTGTGTAGATTACAGACAAGTAAATCGCATAACACATAAAGATGCATACCCTTTACCACGCATTGAGGAATCCTTAGCTGCCTTGAAAACTGCTAACTACTTTTCCACCCTCCACCTCACTAGTGGGTACTGGCAAGTAGCTGTGGCTGAGGAGGATCGGGAGAAGACAGCTTTCACCACCCCAATGGGACTCTGTGAGTTTGACAGAATGCCGTTTGGACTCAGCAGTGCCCCGGGAACATTCCAGAGAGTGATGGAGAGTTGCCTGGGACATCTCAACTTTGAAACCGTGTTGCTGTACCTGGACGACGTAATTGTGTACTCCAAGACGTATGAGGATCATCTGAAGCACCTGGCAGAGGTATTCGAGTCACTGTCCAAGTATGGGATGAAACTGAAGCCCTCAAAGTGCCATCTGCTCAAACGAAAGGTACAGTACTTGGGACATATTGTCAGCTCAGAAGGAGTAGCGCCGGACCCCGAGAAGGTCACGGCCATCCAGAAATGGCCGGAGCCGAAGAATCTCAAGGAGGTGCGCCAGTTCCTGGGACTGACAGGTTACTACAGGAGGTTTGTAAAAGACTACACCAAGAAAGCAGCGCCTCTGCAGGACCTCCTGGTAGGACAACCACTCAAGAGCAGAAATCCTCCATTCCACTGGGGTAAAGAACAAGCTGAGGCATTCAAAGAGATGAAAGAGATCCTGACAGGCGATGAAATCTTAACCTACCCTGATTACAGCCAACCGTTCCTGCTGTACACTGATGCCAGCAACGAAGGATTGGCAGCTGTCCTCAGTCAGAAGCAGAATGGCCAAGAAAAAGTCATTGCATATGCAAGCAGGAAGCTCCGGCCGACTGAGAGAAACCCAGAGAACTATAGCAGCTTCAAGTTGGAGTTCCTGGCGCTGGTCTGGGCCATTACAGAAAGATTCAAGCATTACCTAGCCTCCAGCAAGTTCACTGCGTACACAGACAATAACCCCTTGACGCATCTTGAAACAGCCAAGCTGGGAGCCATGGAGCAACGTTGGATGGCTCGGCTGTCAAACTATCAATTTACCATCAAGTACAGGGCGGGCCGTAAAAATGCCAACGCTGACGCCTTGTCCAGAATGCCGCATGAATCCGACACGGAGGAAGAATCGGATGACCTGGAAGAGATTGAGCTACCTGCATTCCACAGAAATGGGATGATCCATGAGCAACGAGCCTACAGGAAGCGGTGTGGTAAGACGTTAAACCCTTTACCTCACCACAGCTGGAAGGAGACTCAGGACAGCGATCCAGTGGTCAGCCGTATCAAGGAGCTGATAAAACAGGAAGGTTCCTCCTTGGAGAAAGACGCACCTATACCAGCAAAGCTGCTGTGGAACGAGAGAAGCCGGTTGTTCATCTACCGTGAGAAGCTGTGCAGGAGATACGTCGACCCAAGGACCCATGAGATGGTTTGGCAGATAGTGGTACCCAGAGCAACATCCAAATGGTGTTAGAAGCCTACCACGATCAAGCGGGACACTTTGGCTGGAAAAAGCTGGAGACCCTGTTGAAGTGTCGGTTCTACTGGGTAGGGATGCGCAGCTCCATCGAGAAGTGGTGCCGGAACTGTGGACCCTGTGGCCTCAGACGGAAAGACTATAGTAGTCAGAAGGCCCCCTGCAGCCTATCCAGACGACTCGTCCCTTGGAGATCGTGGCATTGGACCATGTCAAGTTGTCACCAAGCAGGTCGGGATACTCATATGCCCTGACCATGGTGGATCACTATTCCAAATTCCTGGTGGTCGCCCCTGTCAAAGATCTGACAGCAGAGACAGCAGCAAAGACTTCCAAGCAAGTTTCTGCAGACCACACGGATATCCGGAGCAGGTGTAACTGATCAAGGTCCTGCCTTTGAAGCTAACTGTTTAAGGAATTCTGTCACTTGTACGGGTGTAAGAAGATCAGAACAACACCGTACCACCCTCAAACCAATGCCTTTGTGAAAAGATGAATCACATTGCATTGATTACTGAATCTGTACCACTGGAGAAAGAAATCGGTGGCCAGACTTGTTACCTGACTGGTGACCTGAACCCTACGTATTCAAACCACTCACTACCTTATGGAGCAAGACCAGGAAGCTGCCATGATTTGGAACTTGGTTGTGACCAGAGCGATGACACTGCGAAGATTGGGACACGAACGACAGAAGTACAGGAAGTACAAGCCTGCGTTGAAGATAGTCTCAATAAGTAAGGGAAAAGCAAGAGAAGAACTACAACAAAAGTGCGCCAGCTAAGCTTTATGCCTGGAGAAATTGTGCTAAAAAGAAAAAGAAGAATGCACAAATTGGATGATCAGTGGGAACAAGAGCCATATGTCCTGCAAAATTCAATTGATAACAAGAAAAAACTGTACACATTAGCAAGGATGGGAAAACGAGCATGTCAAGATCTCAAAGTTACGGGATAAAGCTTCGTGAGAAAACGAACAGGAAGAATCTACAACATAAATGTGCCCAAGGTTCTATGCTATATATTCCTGAAATTTCTAAGCAGTTAAGACTGTGATCAGTGGAACAAGAGCCATTTTACTGCCCATTACATGTCATTAGACTGTCCAGCAAAGATAGTAAACTATACGCACCCTACAGTCGTACAAATGGAGTTTCCACGCTAGTTGACAGTGTTCCCGCTATGTATATATTCCTGAAACTCAGTTTGTTCGTCAGCCATTTTACTTTTGTCTTGCTGAGCTATCTGCCCATCAAATGGAGTTTCCAGCTGCATGTTCCCGCCCTGATCTCTCCTTGCTTCTAAGCCCCACAGCTGAGCAATCAGTGCTTCAGAATCTAGCCTGCAGTGAACCTGTGACTTGACTCCTGTAAGCCTTGGACCTTGTACTCCAGCTATTCCTACTGAGGAACTCTGAAGCACTTGTGGACTCTGAACCCTGCTCTTTGAAAGACCCACGTTTGCATGGACTTACGGTAACAGAGAAGAAGATCCTGAATCTGTATTGGAGAGTGATTGCTGAGCTTGGATTACTCTGGCCTGCTGTGTCTCCTGTTTCTGTGTCTGCAAACTGTGTGACTATTTCTGCCAACTTGTATGAAGTAATACAGGACTTTTCTATATCAAACCTGTGTCTCTGTTTTCATCGCACCCAAGCACAAGACGCTATATGAACTGTACTACATACATTACAAGATTCTGAAGCCAAAACGTTAGTGTCTGCTGGGTCTGGAAGGCTGTGTTCTGCTGTACTGTGGATATCAGACGTCCGGTTGTACTTTCTGTGATGACAGTGGTTGTGACTTCTCACAACCATTCCAGGTGAGCAATTCCCTTAAGTTTTTTCTTTTTGCAGTGTTACCACAGGTAAACACTATTGTTTTTTTTTTTTTTTTCCTTTCTTTTCTCTTTTTTGTCTGCTGTAACTCTGGATATCAGATGTCTGGTTGAAACTTTCTGTGATGATAGTGGTTGTGACTTCTCACAACCATTCCAGGTGAGCAGTTCCCTTAATTTTTTTTTCTCTCTGCAGTGTTGCCACAGGTGAACACTATTGTTTCTTTTTTTTCTCTCCTCTTCTTCCAGTAATCCTGTCTTAAAAGATCTGGAAAATGAAGGCCCGCATAAAGGAACTTTGCGGAGTGACTGATAATATCCTTGCAGATTTGCAGAATATAAAGACCCGTTTTACAAATCTACAGGACCTCAATAATCACAATTTGCAAGTGGTTGGACAGACTACCCAGGATTTGCGAGCCAGGATTGAGGTTCTAGAGGGGCGAGTCCAGGCTCCTGCCGTAGCCCCGAGTGCTGGGATTCCCAAGTTGCCCCCTTTTCGTTTTGGCGGTGAACGTGAGAAATTCAGGGGATTTATTAATCAATGCAATCTTTTTTTTTCTGCACATGCTTCACAATTTCCCACTGAACGATCTAAGGTGCTTACTATAATTATGTTGCTTACCAACAAGGCTTTAATGTGGGCAAACCCTCTGATTGAGACTGAGGATGATTGTTTGAATCACCTTGATGATTTTATTTCAGCCATGGGGCAGGTGTTTGATGACCCCAATCGAGGTGCAACAGCTGAAGCAGCCATGTTAGCTTTGCGCCAAGGTAAGCACTCGGTAGCTGAATATGCCTTGGATTTCAGGAGATGGGCCCTTGATACCACCTGGGACAGTTCCGCCAAAAAATCTATTTTTCGAAAGGGGTTATCTCCACTGATTAAGGATGAACTTGCTCGTGCCGACCCTCCCACTACGTTAGGTGACTTTATTAACTACTGCATCCGTATTGATACTCGTCTGACTGAACGCAGGCAAGAGAGATGGTTCGAAAGCAATCGTACTAACCTTTTCCTACCTTCCTCTCCAGCTAAGGAACCTTTGAGTAGGATTACACGGGAACCTGAACCTGAACCCATGCAGGTAGACTCTTTACAACGACGGGTTAGTGATGCACGCAAGGAACATCGTTTTAAGGAGAATCTATGTTTCTATTGTGGTAAGTCAGGGCAATTCATTATAAACTGCCCCAGCCGTTCTCGTAAGACTACTGCAGCACTCATTCATTGTGAGTGTTGCGAGAGGTGATCTGTCAGGTCCGAGCCTCAGGCTCCAGAGAGATCTGCAGCAACAGATCTTGATTTCTCGGACTTAAACTCCGTTACCTCTGAGGACGTTGACTGTGTAAACGCTGCCATTTTTCAAGTTTCCTCAGCGGTGTCCCAGCTGAGTTGTAAGAAAAACAATTCTCATTGCTTTCTTTCCATCAAACTCTGGGTTGACTCAGCTTGGGTGTCTAGCTCTGCTATGATCGACTCAGGGGCAAGTGGAAATTTTATGGATGTCTCCTTTGCTCTGAAACAGGGAATACGTTCAGTGAAGAAGGCTACTCCAGTACAGATGGAAACTGTGGATGGCTCCCTGCTGACCTCTGGACCAGTGGATCAGGAAACAGAGCCTTTGAGGGTTCTTATGGGTAAAGATCATCAAGAGAAACTGTCCTTTATGCTTATCTCTTCTCCCCACTTTCCCATTATTCTAGGGCTACCATGGCTGCAGGCTCAGAATCCTACCATTAACTGGGAGACCAAGGAATTACACTTTCCAGAGAAACAGATGAGTCCAAAAGTTTCAGCTTGCTCTGTTCCTAAAGGAATCATGTCAGTCCCTGAACTACCAGCTGTATACCAGGACTATGTGGATTTATGTGACAAGAAGAACGCTGACCAGCTTCCTCCTCACCGTCCATATGATTGTCCAATTGAATTATTGCCTGGAGCAGAGATACCTTTTGGTAAGATCTACCCCCTGGCGGGGCCCGAGCTAAAGGCTTTAAAGGATTACATAGATGAAAATCTAGCCAAGGGCTTCATACGCCCCTCTTCATCTCCTGCAGGTGCACCCATCTTCTTTGTAAAGAAGAAAGATGGATCTCTGAGACCATGCGTAGACTATAGGGAACTCAATAAGGTTACTATTAGAAACCGTTATCCATTGCCTTTAATCCCTGAGTTATTGGAGAGAGTGCGACATGCCAAAATTTTTTCTAAACTAGATCTTCGTGGGGCCTATAACTTAGTCCGTATTAGACCTGGGGATGAATGGAAGACTGCATTCAGGTCACGCTATGGACACTTTGAATATCTAGTTATGCCTTTTGGTCTGAGTACCGCCCCAGCCACTTTCCAACACTTGGTGAATGACATCTTCAGGGATCTCCTAGATACATTCGTGGTAATTTATTTGGATGATATTCTAATTTTTTCTAACTCCACAGAGGAACATCATGGACATGTGAGAATGGTCTTGGAACGTCTAAGACAAAATCATCTTTACATCAAACTTGAAAAGTGTGAATTCCATAGGACCGAAATTCAATTTCTGGGATATGTACTGTCTACACAAGGAATTAGTATGGATGGAAGCAAAACCCAAGCCATCAAGGATTGGCCAAGTCCTAGAAATGTGAAGGAGGTACAGCGCTTCATCGGGTTTGCCAACTTCTATAGACGTTTCATTAGAAATTTCTCTGAGGGAGTGTCACCTATCACTCAACTTACCCGGAAAGAGTCTAGGTTTTCCTGGACTCCCCAAGCCCAGGAAGCATTTTCCCGTCTAAAAGATAAATTTACCACTGCACCTATCCTAGTACATCCCAACCCCGAGCTTGCCTTCATAATAGAGGTGGATGCTTCAGACTGTGCCGTTGGAGCTATACTCTCTCAGAGAACAGGTGAGAAGAATGTCTTGCATCCCTGTGCCTTCTTTTCCCAGCAGTTGTCTTCGGCTGAGAGGAACTACGATGTGGGCAATAGAGAGTTGTTGGCCATTATTGCCGCCTTCAAAGAATGGAGACACCTTCTTCAGGGAGCTGCACAGCAAATAGTCGTCCTGACAGACCATCGTAACCTTGAGTTTATCAGGTCGGCTAAGTGCCTGACTCCTCGCCAGGCTCGCTGGAATCTTTTCTTAAACCAATTTAATTTTATCATCTCTTATAGACCAGGATCGCGCAATGGAAAGGCTGATGCACTCTCTAGGATTTACTCAGCAGAGACACGTCCAATTACTCCTCCTAAGACTATTCTTCCTGACTCTAGATTCCTAGGAGTAATTCATAATCAAGACCTACTTAAGGACATCAAGGAAGCATACCATGCGGATTCCTTTTTGGCACAACCCCCAAGGGACGTAAGTCTTGTCTTTAAGAATGGTGTGTGGATTCAGGGACAACGCCTGTATATTCCTGAAACAGTCAGATTGAGAGTATTGCAACTCATTCACGATTCCAAGATAGCTGGGCATAGAGGAATTCTAAAGACACAGGAATTTCTTTCTCGTTTCTTTTGGTGGCCCACTTGCAGGAAGGATGTTTTGAATTATGTCACTTCATGTGAGGTCTGTGCAAGATGCAAAACACCTCGCTCCTCACCAACTGGTCTGTTACAGCCTCTTCCCACCCCGTCCCGCCCGTGGGGATCCATTTCTATGGACTTCATTGTGGAGTTACCAACCTCTCAGGGAAGAACACCATTCTAGTGGTGGTTGACCGTCTAACAAAGGCAGCTCATTTTATCCCTTGTGTCGGCTTACCCACTGCAAAACAGACATCAGATTTGATGATTAAAGATGTGTTTCGCTTACATGGAGTACCGGATGAGGTTATTTCGGATCGAGGGGTGCAATTCACTTCTAGGTTTTGGCAAAATTTCTGTGCAGCATTGGACATTAAAGTAAACCTTTCTTCTGCTTTTCATCCCCAGACTAATGGACAGACCGAACGAACCAATCAAACCCTGGAGCAGTATCTCCGCTGCTTTATCTGCCACCTACAGGATGATTGGGTGGATCTACTTCCATTAGCTGAGTTCTCGTATAACAACTCTCAGAGTGCCTCCACTAAACAGTCTCCTTTTTACTCTAATCTAGGTTATCATCCTAACATTCTACCACGATTTCCCATAGAAACGCCTTTACCAGCAGTGGCTGAAAGAATCACGTCTTTACAGAAGAATATGGATCTTCTAAAGGAAAATCTGGAATCGGCTCAAGAAAGGTACAAGAAAGCAGCAGATAAATTTCGTAAACCTGCACCAGCTTTCAAGGTAGGAGACTTGGTCTGGCTGTCAACCAGAAATCTTAAGTTAAGGATTCCATCGTCTAAGTTGGGACATAAGTACATTGGACCCTATAAAATCAGTAAAATTATAAGTGCCGTTGCTTGTCGTCTTCAACTGCCCAGAACTATGAGAATCCACCCTGTCTTTCATGTATCCCTACTAAAGGCTGCGACACCCAATACGTTTCCTGGACGTTCCTCTCCTTGCCCTGACCCAGTGCTAGTCGATGGTCAGGAAGAATTTGTGGTGGAAAGGATTTTAGATTCCAGGTTGTATAGAAATCAGTTACAATATCTGATTAAATGGCAGGGCTACCCAGTGGAGGACAACTCATGGGAACCGGTCAATAACGTTAATGCTCCTCGCTTGCTCCGTCAGTTTCATCAGAGGTACCCACACAAGCCTGGTCTGAGGTCATCCGGAGGTTGTCCTTAAGGGGGAGTAATGTAAGGTTCTATGTATATATTCCTGAAACTCAGTTTGTTCGTCAGCCATTTTACTTTCTGTCTTGCTGCAGCTATCTTGCCCTCAGTCAAAATGGAGTTTCCAGCTTGCATGTTCCCGCCCTGATTCTCTCCTTTGCTTCTTAAGCAGCCACAGCTGAGCAATCAGTGCTTCAGAATCTAGCCTGCAGTGAACCTGTGACTTGACTCCTGTAAGCCTTGGACCTTGTACTCCAGCTATTCCTACTGAGGAACTCTGAAGCACTTGTGGACTCTGAACCCTGCTCTTTGAAAGACCCACGTTTGCATGGACTTACGGTAACAGAGAAGAAGATCCTGAATCTGTATTGGAGAGTGATTGCTGAGCTTGGATTACTCTGGCCTGCTGTGTCTCCTGTTTCTGTGTCTGCAAACTGTGTGACTATTTCTGCCAACTTGTTTGAAGTAATACAGGACTTTTCTATATCAAACCTGTGTCTCATGTATGTTCATCGCACCCAAGCACAAGACGCTATATGAACTGTACTACATACATTACACTAAAACTGTGTCCAGACATGTTAAAACTTCCCGAGGAAGAACTTGTTATGGAAAAAGAGAAACCAGGTGAAGTCATACACACGGACTTGGGAGATTTCCCTGCTGATTGGCCTTGTGTCGGAGACGCTGTGATTGTTCCAGTACTTCAATTTTACCAACCACCAGAAGTGCTTCATCGTCCAGTTGAGCCAGTTGCCGCAGCAGAAGAAATAGTTCAAGAAGAACCTGCTCCTGTTGCATCTCCGTTTGTAGTATCTCAAGGAATGGAATCTCAAAATGTGGAACCTTCAGATGTTGGGTCTCAAGTAGACGAATCCCCTGGCGGAGCAGAACCGCATCGCCCAGTCGCTAGCATGCTTGCCAGATCCCTAGAGAGGTGGAGTCGGATTTACAGTTTGCCAGCACGCAGAACAGATAGGCCAGAGACTACTATACCTGACACCACACCACGCAGGTCAGTACGTACAACGAAGGGAAGGTTACCTATTCGGTACCAAGAGTAGTCCTAGCAAACTAGTCTAGTATGACCCAGACAGGGTTTACTTAATTGTACAAAGTTATGAAGAAAATTGCATTTTTGTTGAGAAAGTTATATGATGATAATGTTTACATGCTAATGTGATTTTACTTGAAATGTGTTTTCATATGCAAAGGACTGCGTGGCTGTGGACTGTGCCAGCCCAAAAACTTTCATTGTAAATAGTTTGCACTTCGGTGCCCCATCTTGGTTTTACATAAAGCCATATGTATCTACCTCTGAAGAAAAACCCGTATGGTGTGGCCTAGAGTGAGGTTTGCAGAGGAGAAGTCCTGCAGCCCACCCAGGACCCACGTGGGAGGTTTTTGGTGCGGGTCCTCCACAAGAATCTTGTCTTATGCTATGTATTTATTTGAAAAGTATTTTTGATATTTTTCTAAAGTCCAATGTACAAATTGTAACGTTTAAGAGTCTTTACCTCCCGCAAGGGATGAGTTATTATGTTGATGTTATATGCAAAACAAAAATGTTTTTCTTTTCTATTTCAGCCCGGGAGTGCTGAGTTTAACTAGGGGGGGATGTGTGGCCCAGCTGCGCAAGGCACACATGTCTCCTGGAAAATGCACAAGAAGGGTATTGTGAAGCCTGATATGCATTCACATCACACACTTCCCAACACTGCCACTAGAGGCATTTCAGACTATTTAGTAGTGTGACGTAGCAATAGTGAGTCATTCTAGTCAGAGCTCAGTCTGAGCTAGATTGAAGGAGGATTCAAGTTCCTGTCTTTGGACAGAGAAGTTGAGTTTAGTTTCTGTTTCAGTCAGAGACAGACGGAAGGAGAGGAGAGTTTAGTCTTGGAGGGAGAGGAGTGAAGACTGATTCCTGACAGAGCTCAGATAGTTCATCTTATGCAGAAGTGGAGGCTGGTACGAGTAGACGGACTTACTCTAGCCTAGTCAGAACTATATCTGAATCTGAAGCTGTTACTCAGAACAAGCTGCCGGTGTTCCTAAGAAAGTGGAAAGCAACTCTCAGAACTACAGCAGTTACAACAACGAGCAAACAGAGAACAGGTCAGTGAGCTCTGGAGGGAGAACTGACAACTACACCCACTGCTACCGTGCTTATGTTAAGGGCGAGAGCAGGGCGACAGGCGAGTGGAGAAAGAAGGAAGAGTGACTTCGGTGACAGATCACCTTCACTCAGTTTAACCGGACACCGGGTCCGAAGCATTGCTAGTACTTCACAGCTAGTGATAGAAAACCGGAATCCTTGCTGGACTTCAAGTCGCAGAAGGTAGCCCTAGGTGCTGATACGTAACTGGAGTCAGGGAGAACAGGAGCCTGGCTTGGCCGGCCCGATAGGCTTAGTTCTTTCAATGGCACAAGTGCGACATAAAAGGCTCTACCACAATGTCGGCCGGGCGTAGTTGCTACAGAAAGAGTTGCACTTGACTTTATGCAAGTTTGTACTCACATACACTTTAAGGAGAAAGGAGGCCTTTAACCTGCTCAACAATTCCCTGAATGTGCATTCTCCAACCTGACCAGCTTCCCGGGACATACCTGCAACATCTACAAGTAAAGGTATGGAAAGAGACTGCATTGTGTGTGACTGACTTCTTATCTGCACCCTGCACCACCATAGACTTTGAGGGACCAGTCTCGCCTGTGGGAGACTTACCATCCAGCTGCCCCATAACATCCCCTCAGAAGATCTACCTAGCAGCGCTGGTCAATTTGATAAGATACCACAGGTTGCGTCACGAACTATTATTCTAAAATCCCCTGTAAATATTCCCCCATTGCATGACCGCCAGGGCCACGGACCGAGCTCTGCTGCCAGTGACATTCCCCATAGACTTCCATGGGCTCGGTTCAGAGTACCCCATAGCCCTGGTACCACCAATGTGGTGCGCGTCATATGCATCTTATTTAGTCCCCATGTACCCAAAGAGATGGCAGTGAGACCAGCGGCATCGGCACCTATTCCTTCATGTTTGCAGGCTATGATCTGCGTATGTGAACAGTCGGTACAATGTGTCTGATAGAATGAAGGCATTTCATAGTAGCTGAGCACAAGTCAGTAGGTGCAATGTCTTCTGAACTTCCTAAGGTTGTGGCTAGGATCCCACAGCCCTACAGTGGCTTTGGGCTAAAGTTGAGAATAAGTTGAAATAATAAGCTGCTCACAGGACTCTGCAGAATCAGTTTGGATGGAGCAGACCAGGCGGTGGCACATCTATCTGTAAATGGCAGAGAATGAAGTCCATGGACTGATCTGCCAGGAAAACAACTCTTCTGGCTGAGACCTGAGGGCCTGTCAGGTGGAATCAGCTAAAACAGGGAACAAAAGGCGGGAACATGTGGCGCCGCTATGGAGTATTCCTAAAAGACATTCTTTGCACCTCTCACCCACAGGTTATACTTTCTTGTTTTTACTTTCCTCTACAAAATTCTCTGAGCCTTTCACACCCATGCAATGCTAGGTTCTCCTCGTTTAGGTGTATGTGCACAAGGATCAGATAGGCCGAGGATTTTCCATCCAATTTTCTGCTTATTAAAGTAGCGGCATTGTGAGTGACATTTTACAATCTCATCCACACACTACGGAGATCATCTGCAGCGCAAACTGACCAGCACTGCAGATTCAACATCAATTTATGGTGCACATGTCACCGTGGATCTTGTCCTGTGTAATACTGTAGGTGACACATAGCAAATCTGCAGCTTTGCTGCAACAAACTCCACAGTGTATATATTTTCATGACTTTCTTCCGCCGCCAGTGTCACACTTGCGTGTGTGATGCGAGAAACTCGCGCATCAACACCCTGCACTGACGCCAGCACTCGGACCGGAGCGTGCAGCTCCATCTATTTCTATGTAGCCGCACACTCAGGTCCGAGTGCCGGCGGCAGTGCCGGGTGTTGATGCGCGAGACTCATGCGAGTTTCTCACATCACACACGCAAGTGTAACACCGGCCTATTAGTAAATATGGCTTGGGTTGTAGAGACCACATCCTGAGATATCAGCGAGGATATCTGACTCAGTAGCGCTATGCAGAGACTGGTCCCTAATCTCCAGTTTCCATTTTTGCACTGATTTCCAATAAAGATGGTCATTACGGAAACAAAATGATTATGGTCATCAAAATTATACTCATTAATGAAAGCCCTATAATGGTTGTGTACCTCCTGAGCCCTGCAAATAATCACTAAAGGACCATGAAGCTATGTATCCCCTGCTCTTTCAGAGGAGACTATGGGGAAAGTTTCTGATACCCGCCATTATTGTAATGTCCTGTCAGGTCTGTGTTTTGCCTTCACAATGTATTGTTTTATATGATCTTTGGGGCATTAGCCATTTCTTATACATTTCACTATCCATCCTGATATCAGGCCGTACATTACATGGCGGGTTTATGTCCATGGATCTGAACATGCTGTTCTGAACAGCAGACATGTGTCAGTATTATAAATTATTCCTTCAGGGAAAAGCGGAAACGAGCACAGGAAATGCTACAATCTGTGCGCTAGTAACAGTCACACAATTAACAGATGAGAATTAGAGAACATTTAATTTATACCTGTCCCTGAAAATGCTGGCAGTCTGTGTGTGACTGACCATCTGGTGATACAGACCGGGGGGGAGAGGGGGGTGACATAGCCCAAAAATACAAAAAAAATGTATTACATGGTGATGGATCCTTTTCTGGAGACTCAGCCACCTCACTTGTACTATATTGGGGAGCTATATCCACAGACACCCTCTTTATTATATAAGGGACAATATTCAGACACAGCTATCATACAGGGCAAGATTCTGTAATGAGGGCCACTTTAGTGTCACTTTCGTCAGTCTGCACAATACACAGCACACAGATCAATGTCAATCAATGGACAAATTCACATAGGCAATCTTCCATATGGACCTTCAGTCTGCATGGACAAACTCACACGCAAGTCTTCTTTTCTACACGCTTTTTTTGTGCTCTTTTTTTGGCTTCTAAAAAAAACAAACTTTTTTTTTTAGCAAAACCAAAAACTTATCAACTATCCACAGGATAAGTAATAATTTGCTCATTGCTGGGAGCCCCCATATATCTGATGAAAGGAGCTCTGAAGTGCCGCTTTAGAATGGAGCATTGCATTCGGCTATTACCGGCAGTTCCATAGACAATGAATGGAGCGGAGAAGCGGCACTCGTTTCACAGCCCCATTCTCAGGATTGGTGGGGTCCCATCAATTAGAAAGTTATCACCTATTCTGTTATCCTGTGGATAGATATAAATTTGTTAATAATGGAAAAAAAAACCCCAGTAAGTTCTGTAGAGAAGCCAATCAAAAAATGCTTGAAAAAAATCCATGTGAGTTTAAAAAATGCCAAAAAAAGGAAAAAAAAAATAGACTTTGGTGAATTAATGAAGACCAGATTTGTTTTTATTTTTGCAATGGTGCTATAGGGACTTTGTCAGCACAGAATGACTGACTGTTTAAAACAAGTACAGGCGCTTGTAGCGCTCTTGGTGGCCAAACATTTAAGCGCACCTTCCCACCTGCTTGTTTTCCATCTATCTCTGCCCTTCTCTGGCTCTATAAAAACAGAGCTGTCAATCAAGAAGAGATAGGGGCAGAGATTGGAAGGTGTAGTTAAATGATTAGCGTCACCATGATACACGGAGTGCCTGTATTGAGTTTGAACAGTGATTCTGTGCTGAAAGAGGCCGTTAAGCAGCATAATGTAGAGACAGAAATTCCAATGATGTGTCGTTTACTGTTGCAGTTTCAATAAAATTAGTGTTTCATCAGCAGGAGATTATCACTAGAAGATTAGTTGTCACATGCCACATGGTCCTTCTACGCTGTATAACTCCACTCCAACCAATTAGCAGCTTTCTGCCTATACAGTGTACACACAAAGCTGCCAATCAGTGGTGTGGGCGGGGTTATGCAAAGCTCACTACTAGATCTGCAGCAGAGAAAACAGTCATTTTTATCAAAGGTACAGCAAGCACTCCAGTAAGTGACACGTTGCTGGAATCAGGGTCTCCTACATCATGCTGCTCTCAGATTACATTGTACAAACCTGGTTACAGATACCCTTTAATGGAATTTCCACTTTTAGAAAAGTGGGCCCCAAATAATTCCTTTAATTAACAAGATGTTAGTCACTCTTCCCCTGCTCCAGCATTCTGCTGCTTGTCTGGTCTTTCTTTCTGTTGCAGCGGTGACGTTACATTGACAGCTTTCATAACTGCTATACCCAATGTAGTGAAGCGGGGTTGGTGCAGTGTGACAGATCAGACACTGACCCAGGAAAGTTCAAAACAAAGTCTTTTTTAATTATCAGCGTACTCACAAACAGAAAGTAAATAGGATCCTCCATATCGCAGCCGGGAAACAGACAGTCCATGGCCGAGACTTGTTGCCGTGGGCGACTGCACCGCCGTGTACGCTGAGGGGTGCCAGGCCTTTTGGTTGAGCTCTGCAGAGCCTTCTGCTCTGCACTCTTGCAAAACCAAACTGACACACCCAATCCTCTGCTGCAGGGGTTCTTACAAGGAACTGGTGGCCGTAGTCCACATGGAAAATCCAGCCAGGAAGAAAACGGACCGCTCCACTACCATCCTGTAGTTCGTTTAAAAATAAAAGCCCATGGCAGGTTTTCTTAAATCTGCCTTGGACAAATAGCTTGCCCAAGACCAACAATTACTTTTATTTTGCATTGCAATCATAGCTATGCCTGTGACTGCAATGCACTCCAGCGGCCTCAATATGTTACTGTGCGCATCCTGGGAAATACATAGCGACCTTCGCATATGACACCGGTCGCTGCCTCACATACCCCCCGTTCAAACTTGTGGGGTTGAACATTTGTCACCATACAAGGAGCCCATGACAGGGCATCCGCATTTCCTTGTGACTTCCCTGGCCGATGTTCCACTGAGAAACTAAAGTTTTGTAGGGACAGGAACCATTTGGTGACTCGAGCATTCCTCTTTTGCATTTCTCATCCAGACGAGGGGTAAATGGTCCGTTACTAAACTAAACTGATGCCCGAGCAAATAGCGTAGGGACTCCAAGGCCCACTGAATCGCCAATCACTCCTTCTCCACTATGCTATAATTTTTCTCAGCTTCCTGCTCAAGTAAGTGATTGGGTGTTCATCCCGGCTCACCTCTTGGAAAATCAACGCTCCTAGGCCCACCTCTGAGGCATCTGTTTGTACGATGAGGGTTTTCATGAAGTTGGGGCTGATGAGGACCGGCTGTTTACACAACACCGACTTCAGGGACTGGAATGCTTCCTCCGCTTGAGGATTTCACCAGACCATCACCAACTTCTTACCTAACAGGTCAGTTAGGGGTGCCTAAATTGGGTATAAACCAGCGGTAGTACCCAATGATGCCAAGGAATGCCCTCACCTGTTTGGTACTTAACGGCTTGGGCCAGTTTGAATGGCCTCGATCTTGTTTACTTGGGGTTTGATAACATAACCTAAGTAGCGGGCTTCCATGAGTCCTATCGTGCATTTCTTTGGGATGGCTGTTAAACCCACGATTCTGAGAGACTCCAGCACTGCTTGTACCTGGGACAGGTGGGTATTCCAATTAGCACTAAAGATGACTATGTCATCTAAATATGCCGACGCGTATTTCCGATGGGGCTCTAACACTATGTCCATCAGCCTCTGGAATGTGGCCGAAGCCCTATGTAACCCAAAAGTTTAGACAACATATTGATAGAGACCGTTTGGCATTATAAAATCTGTCTTTTCTTTCGCCGATTCTGTTAACAGGACCTGCCAGTACCCTTGTGTGAGATCGAGCGTGGTGAAGTACTGGGCCTCCCCAGTCTCTCAATTAGCTCGTCCACCCAGGGCATTGGATAGAGGTCAAATTTTGACACCTCATTTAACTTTCTGAAGTCATTACAAAAGCGTAATGACCCGTCTGGCTTTGGAATTAGCACAATGGGGCTAGCCCACTCACTCTGGGACTTCTCAATCAGTCCTGTTATGAACATGCTGGAAATGACTTCTGAGCTGAGGCTCCCTCTTGTAGTTGCTGATGGTATTGAAGCTGTATTGAATGACAAGGCTTTTTCACCTGGAAGCGAGGATTGGCAATCAGGGGAGACGGACTGGGCTGATATAAGTGAGCTGCCCTCCCATGATCCTCGCCGGTGATTAGTTTCCTCTTCCTGGTCTAGTTTGGAAGTCAGCTAGTTTTCTGCTGTCTCCTGCGAACATTCAGATAAGTTACTTTCTGCTTTTTTTTCTGTGGTTAGAATTTCATTGTTTTTGCTGCCCTGCTGTGTGAGGGGCCTGTGCTGGTCTCTGGTTCTCATTTGTTTCTGTTCATTTGCTCTGTTCCTGTTGTTTCAGTGCTGCTGGGTAGCGGCGTGTTCACACCAGAGATCTGATTAAGTGGGGGCGAGATTGTGTGGTCTCAGCATTTTTGGAATCAGAAGTGTTGGAATTTTTCCTAGGGTTTTGCTGGGTTGCAGACAGTATTCTTTCCTATCATGTCCTGTCTAGATAGCTTTTGGCCCCAGCATTTGCTTACTCTATTTTCTACCTGCGTTTGTATTTCATCTTGTCTAACCGCCATTATATGTGTGGGGGCTGCCTATTCCTTTGGGGCTCTACTCCGGGGCAGTTAGATTTCCTCTTTCTATCTTCAGGTGTAGCTAATCTCTTCGGCTGTGTCAAGGCGTTTAGGTCACCGTAGATACGTCCCACGGCTGCTTCTAGTTGTGTGGTTAGTTTAGGGGTCTGCAACCTTTTAGTTCCCAACCTCTCTGGTGTTCGGCTGCCTGTTTTTTGCTCCTGTCCTCCTCAGCTACCAAATCATAAGAGTCCCAACTGAAGTATTTGCTTCACTTTGGCCACAATGGCTTGCCTCCGGGCTTCTGGCACTCGGTACGGTTTCATCCATACCCTTACCCGGGGCTCGGTGACAATGTCATGCTGTATCACAGAGGTCCGTCCCGTCAGTTCTGAGAATACATCCGTATTTCACTGCACCAGAACCTGAGCCTCCAGTCACTGCTGTTTGGTGAGAGCGGCATTTATTTTAACTTGACCTCCGGCTGTGTCCTTGGCCAAGGCAAGAGGATTCCCCGTGGGCACGACCGTAGTTGCCTCTGTGACTAAACATTCCTGTTTTTTCCAGGCTTTCAGCAGGTTGACATGGTACAGTTGCTCAGGTTTCCTTTTTCCGGGTTGGTACACCCTATATTTCCCTTCTCCCACCTTCCCGTTTATCTCATACGGCCCTTGTCACTTGGCCATGAGCTTACTCTCTGTGGTGGGCACCAGTACCAACACCCAGTCCCTTCTTTAAAGGTCCTGACCATGGCTCTATTATTATACGTGTGGCTCTGCACTGCCTGAGCATCCAACAGATGCTCCTTGACTATGGGCCTGATGGCTGCAATCCGGTCCTGAATTCTTGCTATGTGCTTGATTACATTCCGATGTGGAGTTGGCTCCTGTTCCCATGTCTCCTTGGCTACGTCTAGCAACCCTCTCGGATGCCTACCATACAACAGCTCAAACGGGGAAAAACCTGTGGATGACTGTGGTACCTCGCCAATAGCAAACATTAGATAGGGCAATAACGTGTCCCAATCCCTCCCGTTCATGGAGACCACCTTTTCAAGCATGGATTTAAGGGTCTTATTAAATCTCTCCACCAAACCATTAGTTTGTGGGTGGTACACCAACGTGCACAGCTGTTTGATCTGGAGCAGCTTACTTAGCTCCCTGCTCACCTTGGACATAAAAAGAGTCCCTTGATCGGTAAGGATCTCCTTTGTCAGCCCAAGGCGACAAAATATTGCAAACAGCTCGCGGGTGATTAATTTTGCCGAGGTGTGGCAAAGTGATATCACCTCTGGGTGGCATAATCCAATACGACCAGAATATGTTGGTGGCCATGGGCGAATTTCACTGTAGGGCCCACCAAATCCATTGCTATCTGCTCAAAGGGTACTTCTATGATTGGTAGAGGCAGGGCCGCCATCAGGGCATTATTGCCATGACTGGTGTATGGGGCCCGATCAGCAGAGGGGGCCTGCATCGGACCCGTCTCTTCTGCTGATCGGGCCCCAGCAGCAGGGTTCTGCCGGTGCAGTAACTGAACCTGTGTCCGAGAGACGCAGGTTCAGTTACTCATCGCCGTGCGGGCCCGCACAACAATAGTTAAAGCCGCCAGTCAATCGGAGGCTGTCAACTGACGTCAGCATGCATGTCGCCGGCGACACAGGGGGCAGGATGGAGACACGGGGGCAGGATTAAGACACGGGGCAGGATGGAGACATGGGGCAGGATGGAGACACGGGGGCAGGGTGGAGACATGAAGGCAGGATGGGAGACACGGGGGGCAGAATGGAGATGGGGCCGAATGGAGACGGGGCAGAATGGAGACACAGGGCAGGATTAGAGACACAGGGGCGGGATTGGAGACATGGAGGCAGGATGGGAGACACAGGGGCAGAATGGAGACAGGGGGCAGACAAAGGGGGCAGGATTGGAGACACAGGGGGCAGGATTGAGACAGGGGGCAGGATTGAGACAGGGGGCAGGATGGAGACATGGTGCAGGATGGAGACAGATGGGAAAAAATATGGGGCAGGATGGAGACAGATGGTGCAGGATCATGGAGCAGGATGGAGACAGATGGGACAGGATGGAGACATATGGGGCATGATGGAGACAGATGGGGCAGGATCATGGGGCAGGATGGATACACATGGTGTAGGATCATGGGGCAGGATGGAGATAGATGGGGCAGGATCATGGGACAGATGGGGCAGGATCATGGGACAGATGGGTTAAGATCATGGGACAGATGAGTCAGGATGGGGAGATCATATGGGGCAGGATGGGACATCACATGGGTGCAGGATGGGAGAACATATGGCTGGAGCCAGGAATGAGACACATGGGGGCCAGGATGGAGGATATTGTTACCATAGGGGCTAATTAAGGGATATTATTACTGCAGTGATGTATTTATTTTATTTTTTGAGGATACTGTTTTAAATGAGGGAGGCAGTCCTGTTACAGTACAGAGCAACACTGCCGCTTTTTTTTCTTGATCTGGTGTAGTTCAGAATTTGGGAAAAAAATAAGTAATGAGTTCTGCAAGCGGGGCTCTAGATAACTGTGCTATTTCCTGCAGAGAGGAGCCCTGGCTGGAAGAAGTGAAAGCGGTCTGTGCTGGATAAGATGAAAAGTGAAGATAAAGGACTTTACCTATAGAAGTCACTAGTGAGTCAGTGTGTTACCTGTACACTGACACTATACACTGTACTATATACAGCGGTCCTGTGTACAATGTCACCAGTGATCACTGTATTACCTTTACACTATACACTATATACAGAGCTCCTGTGTATAATGTCACCGGTGATCACTGTATTACTGTATTACCTTTACACTATACACTATATACAGAGCTCCTGTGTATAATATCACCGGTGATCACTGTATTACCTGTACACTGCCACTATATACAGAGCTCCTGTGCATAATGTCATCAGTGATCACTGTATTACCTGTACACAGACACTGCATACTAAGTACAGATCTCCTGTGTATAATGGCACTTATGGTGATATTAGTATTGTGTTTCTTTATTACTGATCAGTATTGTAGTATTCAGTCACTATGTGGTGGTAATATGTTGTCCGGCCATGTTATGGCGGTATTTGTTCCTTATATGTATTATTATTTGGTCACTATGTGGTGGTAATATGTGGTCTGATTATGGTGTGGTGGTATTTGTTCCTTGTGTGTGGTATTATTGGTCACCATGTGCTGGTAATATGTGGTCTGGACATGGTGCGGTGGTATTTGCCTGTTGTATATGATATTATTTGGTCACTGTGGTGGTAATATATAGTCTGAACATGGTGTTGCTGTATTTGTTCCTTGTACGTGGTATCATAGTTTTCTATGTGGTGGTAATATGGTGTCTGGTCATGGTGCTGTGGTATTTGTCCCTTGTATGTGATATTATTGGTCATTTTAAAAATAAATAAAAATATAACTAAATTGTATTGGATATTTTAACAAATGTTTAATAGGTTAGAGTAGAGTAAGGTCCTTCCAAAAGAGTCTACCTTGTCATGGTGGAGGCTTCAAAAATCTTTTGGCCAAAACAAAAGCTGCTATATGTGTAATCTGTTGATGGGAACTGTTAATGTGTGATTGGTGAGAAGTGGAGTTTTTCCAAGAGAGAGCGGTGGGACTGTGGACAGTTCGAGGGGTGGAGTCGGGGCTGGGGGAAGCCTGGGCGGAGTCTCAATGGGGCCCCAAAAATTTTGCTAGTATGGGGCCCTGAAATTCCTAGTTGCAGCCCTGGGTAGAGGTACCAGTGGACTCCAGAACTTTGCAATGGGTGTGGTTAGTTGGCACTCGGGACATGACTCACAATACCGTTGTACCTCCGCAGACACTCCAGGCCAAAAGAATCACTGCAGTATAAGTTCTTGGGTTTTCTTTACGCCTAAGTGTAATCCCAGCATGTGTGTGTGTGCCATCTCTAGCTCGTCCGACGGTATGACTGGGGCACCACCAACTGTTCTACCACTTCACCTCTGATTTTATCAACCCTATACAATAAGTCTTGGTTGACTGCCATGAGAGGAAAAAACGTTTCTGCCCCCAGGTGCTGAGCCACCCATTTATTTCCACCATCACGAGCGCATGCCAGGGTGGGATCCTGGAGCTGCACTGTCCCGAACTTACCAGGTGACACTTCCAGCTCGGGGATCGGTGGGGTCTCCTCGACCTCTCCTGCCAATACATCTAAGGAAAACCTATCAGGGTTACACTCTGTCCCTGGTTGGCGACCCTACGGCAGGTATCCCTGACTTGGGATCTCCGGATTCCGCGCCTGGAATAACATTTATCTTGGGAGGGTTAACCCTGGTCTCCAACAGGGACCAGAATAGGGGCAAGTCTCTTCCCAACACAGTTCCATATGGAAGGGTCTTCACCACTCCCACATGTTTGATTTCTCCGCATGGTGTGGAAAAAGTAACCTCCGTGGTTGAGTAGTCTTGGAGTTCCCCATGGATACACACGACCCCCACTTTCAATCCATTGAGGTTGTCCACGGCAACAAGGGACCCATGGACCAGAGTCTCTAAGCTCCCTGAGTCCAAAAGAGCCTCCGTCTGGTACCCTGTAGTTGTGGTGCAGAGGGGCTGGGCATACAGAATCATAGAATGGTAGAGTTGGAAGGGACCTCCTGGGTCATCTAGTCCAACCCCTGCTCAAAGCAGGATTCACTAAATCATCCCAGACAGATGTCTGTCCAGCCTCTGTTTGAAGACTTCCATTGAAGGAGAACTCACCAACTCTCGTGGCAGCCTGTTCTACTCATTGATCACTCTAACTGTCAAAAAGTTTTTTCTAATATCTAATCTGTGTCTCCTCCCATTCAGTTTCATCCCATTGTTTCTAGTCTTTCCTTGTGCAAATGAGAATAAAGATAATTCTTCTACAATGTGACAGCCCTAGAGATATTTGTAGACAGCTATTAAGTCTCCTCTCAGTCTTCTTTTTTCAAGCTAAACATTCCCAAATCCTGTAACCGTTCCTCATAGGACATGGTTTGCAGACCGGACACCATTCTGGTCGCTCTTCTCTGTACTTGCTCCAGTTTGTTGATGTCTTTTTTAAAATGTGGTGCCCAAAACTGGACACAGTATTCCAGATAATGTCTGACCAAAGAGGAGTAGAGGACAATAATGACTTCACATGATCTAGACTGTATGCTTCTGTTAATACATCCCAGAATTGTATTTGCCGTTTTTGCTGCTGCATTACACTGTTGACTCATGTTCAGTCTGTGATCTATTAGTACAGGGTTCCCCAACTCCAGTCCTCAAGGCCCACCAAAAGGTCATGTTTTCAGGATTTCCTTTGTATTGCACAGGTCATGCAATTATCACCTTGGCAATACTAAGGAAATCCTGAAAACATGACCTGTTGGTGGGCCTTGAGGACTGGAGTTGGGGAACCCTGTATTAGTATACCCAAGTCTTTTTCACATGTGCTGTTGCTTAGCCTATTCCTCCCATTCTGTATACGCTTTTTTCATTTTTATTTCCCAGATGTAGTACTTTGCATTTTTCCCTGTTAAAAACCATTCTGTTAGTTGCTGCCCACTGCTCCAGTTTATTTATATCTTTTTGAATCCTCTCTCTCTCTTCTCTAGTATTAGCTATCCCTCCTAGCTTTGTGTCATCAGCAAATTTAATCAGTTTACCCTCAATTCCTTCATCTAAATCATTAATAAAGATGTTGAACAATACAGGGCCCAAGACAGAGCCCTGTGGTACCCCACTTGATACATTCTTCTGTTATGATTTGGTAGCTGAGGAGAGCAGGCAAAAAAGGCAATACACCAGAGAGGTTGGAATCTACTGGATTGCAGTACCCTGACTAACCACCACAACTAAAGGCAGCCGTGGAGCGTACCTACGTTGGTCCTAGACGCCTCGTCACAGCCTGAGAAGCTAACTACACCTAAAGATAGAAAGAGGAAAACTATCTGCCCCGGAGCAGATCCCCAAAGAACATAGGAAGCCCCCAAACATGTAATGGCGGTTAGACAAGAGGAAATACAGACACAGACAGAAAATAGTATGAGCAAACGTTGGGGCCCAATCTTCCTAGAAAGAAAAGGATAGGAAGGACACTTACTGCATTCCAAAAAACCCTAAAAAAATACCAACTCACTAATTGCAAAAACACCTGAGATCACACGACCTCTACCACCTAAATTAGTTCTCTGGTGTAACAAAACTAAGCAGCAGCCGCTGAAAAAACTGGAAAAGGCAAATGAACAAATAACAGTGGCTCAGATAAACCAAGAGGAGCACAAGCCCCCGGAGGGGACCTGGCTGACCTCCACAGACGTGCAGGACAAAATGCAAAAAGCAAGCACAAAAATAAAAGCAGAAAATATCTTATCTGTTAGCAGAAGATGCAGGCAAGACACAGCAAGCTTCCAAGTGAACCAGGAACCAAAGTTGAGACAAGAACAATTGATCACTGGCAACCCTGATGGGAGGGAACCTCCCTTATATAAGACCAGTCTGTAACACCTGATTGCCAATCTTCACAATCTTCATTGAATAGTTCAGTACTGTTTGTAACCACCAGAGGGAGCTTCTGCTCAGAATTCATTTCTAACACATTCACAACATTCTTCCAACTGGATGTGCAGCCATTTACTACCACTCTTTGGTCCTATCACTAAGCCAGTTATAAATCCACCTAACAGTTGCCTTGCCCATTCCATACTTAGTCATTTTTTCAATAAGGATAGTGAGAGATACTTTGTCAAATGCTTTGCTGAAGTCAAGATATAATATATGTACAGCATTTCCCTGATCTACCCAGTCAGTGATTCTGTCATAGAAGGAAATTAAATTAGTCTGTCATGACTTATTAGTTACAAACCCATGCTGACTCTGGTTAAGCACTTCATTCTTGTCCAGGTACTTACATACATGTTGTTTAATAATTTAAATTTAAAAAATAAAACCTGTGCATCTATAATGACCACGAACAAGATAAAGATCCCCAACTCCCATCAGGACTACAAGATTCCAGGTACTTTCAGCTGCATCACATCTAATGTGGTGTACCTAATTATTTGTAAGAAATGTCCAACTGGGGGTCTGTATGTGGGGGAGACCGGGCAAAAACTGAGAACAAGGATGAATTCTCATCGCCACACAATAAGAGAAAAAAGAATGGATTTACCTGTGGCAAAACACTTTTGTATGCCCGGTCATAGCATGATGGATATGGAATTACTTGTATTAAAATCTAACTTCAAATCTGAGAAAGATAGAAAGGTTTGGGAATATAAACTTATGATAACCTTTGACACTCTTAGTGCTGGGATGAATATATCCAAAGGTTTCATGTCTTTCTACATCAATTAAGGAATCTGCTTCTCTGACCTTCTAGGGGCATCAAAACACAATACCAGACCCCAATCAGAGGGTGATAAAACTTTCACTCCTTATCTATGAACTGTTCCAATATTTATGTTCATCCCTCTGCCATAATGACAGTTCTGCTTCACGTCACTTGTCTTACCAATTGCATTATTCCTGTGTCCTGTTGTATATAAATATGTGATTCTTCAGATTTTGTATTAGTCTTCGCCTGATGAAGAGACCTAAGTAGTCTCGAAAGCTTGCAATTTGTTACCATCTTTTCAGTTAGCCATTAAAAGGTATCAACCACTGAGGACTCTCAAGTCTAAATATTTTTCTATTCACTTAATAAGACAGTGAAGATCAGTTGATGTTACATTTCCTTTCTGAGAGAAAACAGATGCAAAATAGGAATTTAAAAGTTCAGCCTTCTCAACATCCTTTTTTACCATTTCATAATTTTCATCCTGTAAAAATCCTATAGCATCTTTGACATTTCTTTTACTTTTGAGATATCCCAAAATCCTTTTTTATTGCTTTTGACATCTCTTGCAAGCCTTAATTCATTGTCAGCTTTAGCTAATCTGATTCTTGTCCTGACATTATTATATTCTTCTTTAATATGCTTCCCTCTTTCCATGTGATAAACATTTCTTTCTTCCTTTTTAGCATTTGTTTAAGTTCTGTGTTCATCCATCCTGGTTTCCTTAAATGCTTCTTATTCTTCCCTCTTTTTGGAATTGTTAATGATTGTGCTTTGAGAATCTAATTTTTCAAGATTTCCCATCCTTCCTGGACCTTTTTGTCCTTAAGGATATCCAGCCATTGGATCCCTCCTATTCTCTTTTTGAGTCCCTTAAAATCTGCCTTTCTGAAATCTAACCTTGAAATCTGAGTCTTCACAGGTCTTCCTCCTCTAGTTATCCAAAATTCTAAAATAGCATGGTTGCTACCTCCTAAGGTCCCAGCCACTTTAACCTTCTCAACCATTTCCTCCCTGTTTATAAGGATTAGATCCAAGGTAGCAGATCCCCTTGTTTTCTCCCCTACCTTTTGGAAGATAAAGTTGTCAGCAAGAGAGGATAAGAATTTCCTGGACCTGTTAGTTTTGCCGGAGAGAGATTCCCAACAAATGTCTGGATAGTTGAAATCTCCCATGAACACTATGTCATATTTTTTGGAGAAATTGGCCATTTGATGCATAAAGAGTTCATCCATATCTTCAGCTTGCATAGGCGGCCTGTAGTAAATGCCTACAATGGTGTCCTTTCCACTGTTCGCTCCTTGTATTCTTAGGCTGCTTTCACACATCAGGCTTTTTGAATCAGGCGCGATCCGGCGTGTTTTAAAAAAAACGGATCCGGTACCGGATGCGTTTTTTTTAGCATTGACTTACATTAGCGCCGGATCGCGCCTGATGTCACTGCGTTGCATCCGTTTTTGGCCGGATCCGTCGGAATAGTACATTCCGGCGGCCGGACAAGACGCTTGCTGCAACGTTTTTTTTTTTTTTCCGGAGGCGCCTGACAGTGCCTGAATCGGCACTTCAGGCGGCCGGAAACAATGCAAACCTATGGAGCCGGACCAGATTTTTGACAAATCTGTCAGAAAACTGATCCAAGAGTTTTTTCAATTCTCTCCTCCTCTCTCTCTCTCTCTCTCTCTCCATCCCTCTCTCTCTCTCTCTCGGAAATTTTATATTTCCGGGTTGAAAAGGTCAGGACGGATCAGTTGCATCAGTTTTTTAAAATCAGCGCCGGATCCGTCCTATCAGGCATAGGACGGATTATGCCTGATTCAAAAAAACTGATGTGTGAAAGTAGCCTAACCCAAACAGTTTCCACAGAACTCCCAGTCTCTGAAGCTTCAATCTCAGTGCAGATATACGCTTTTCTAACATACAATGCGACACCTCCTCCTCGTTTATCAAGTCTGTTTCTTGCAAATAAGCTGTATCCTTCTAGACTTGTATTCCAATCATGTGTATCGTCCCACCAAGTTTCAGTGATTCCAATTACATCATATTTCTTTTCCTGCGTTAGTAGTTCCAATTCTCCTTGTTTGTTGCCCATGCTTTGTGCGTTTGTATAGAAACATTTTAGCTTGTGATTGGTTTCTCTTCTTTCAATATTTTTATTATTTAGATTTTTTTGTCTTCGTTCTTCCTTTCCACTTCTAATAGCAGAGTTCTCAATAGCATTTGTCAGGTGTATGGATTTTTGTGGCCTTTTGTTTCCCTACCCACGTTGTTCTAGTTTAAAGCTCTCCTGATGAGTGTAGCAAGGCGACTTCCAAATACATGTTTTTCAGTTTTCGTAAGGTGCACCCCATCTCTAGCAAGTAGTCCATCATATAGGTAATTCACTCCGTGATCCAGAAATCCAAATCCTTGCTGACGGCACCATCGATGTAGCTAGTTATTCACCTGCAGAATTTTATTCCACCTCCTTGTTCCTTGGTCATCCACTGGAAGGATGGAAGAGAAGACCATCTGCGCTCCCAGTTCTTTCACTTTCTTGCCTAAGTTTTCAAAGTCACTGCAGATGGTTTCCAGGTTACTTCTGGTGGTGTAATTTGTCCCCACATGTATTAGCAGGAATGGGTAGTCATCTTTAGTTATGAAGAGTCCTGATATCCTGTCAGACACATCTTTAATTTTTGCACCTGGAAGACAGCACATTTCTCTTGAGGTTATATCCGGTCTGCAGATAGCGGCCTCTGTTCCTCTCGTCTGCAGATAGCGGCCTCTGTTCCTCTCGTCTGCAGATAGCGGCCTCTGTTCCTCTAGTGTATATAGACACTCGGTGAGTATACCCGCAATCCATGGTTCAGTTGTTAGGGGGCAGTTTGCAGCCACATGTCCGGGCCCTTGGCACTGCCAACACTTAACAGCTACGGCACGAGTGGACCTTGGGGCCGATTTAGGGGACACGGGTCTGTTGTTACAATCCCTTTGGGATACCCTTCAATACGGGCTTGGTCTGGATTGGCCCCAGAGGAGGGTAGTGGACTTTTCCCAGGCTCCTGCGCTGGCGGGGCCTTATGTGACAGTCGAAGTGGAGCAGTGTCCCGTAAAAATTCCTAAGTGGCTGTATACCGCTCAACCAGTCCAACCACCTGGTCCAGAGAGCCCAGGTCTCCTTGCCCCACCCAACGCTGTATGGCTGCTGGCAGAGCCCTCACCAGCCAGTCGACCACCACCCTCTATACCATCTGTAGCGGGGTTAAAGCCTCAGGCTGGAGCCATTTTTTTACCAGCTGCAGCAAGTCATATGCCTGAGACCTGGCAGGTACACCCGCTGAGCCTGCACATATGTATTAACCTCCACTCGGGCAAGGCTCTCACCTCTCAGCTTCTCATAGTCTAGGGCATCTGTTGTGAACGCTCTGGATTGGACTTCTGAGTAGGGGCTCCCTCTGGTGGCTTCTGATAGTAATGAAGCTGCTTTGACTGACAGAGGTCTTTCAGCTGGGGACGATTGGCAATCAGGGATTGATGACTGGGGAGATTTAAGGGAGTAACCCTCCCATGTGTTGTGAATGGGTTTGAGATGAGTTCTGAGCAGAGACTCCCTCTGGTGGTTACAAGCAGTACTGGTCTGTTCAGTGAAGATTGTGAGGACTGGGAATCAGGTGTTACTGACTGGTCTTATATAAGGGAGTCACCTTCCCATCAGGGTTGCCGGTGATCAATTGTTCTGGTCTGAATCCTTCATTCCTGTTTCCCTTGTAGCCTGCTGTGTCGTGTCTGCATCTCCTGCTAACAGATAAGACATTTTCTTCTTTTTGTTTTTGTGCTATATTTTTGCATTTTGTCCTGCACTTCTGTGGGGGCCTTCAGGGTCCCCGCCGGGGGCTTTTGCCCTCTCAGTTTGGTTCAGCCACTGATGTTTGTACTTTTGCTTTTTCCAGTTTTTTCAGTGGCTGCTGTTTTGATTTTGTTACACCAGAGAACTAATTTAGGTGGTAGAGGTCGTGTGATCTCAGGTGTTTTTGAAATTAGTAGAGTTGGTGCTTTTCAGGGTTTTCTGGGATTGCAGTAAGTACCCTTCCTATCCTTTTCTATTTAGTTAGTTTGGGCCCCAGCGTTTGCTCATACTATTTTCTTTCTGTGTCAGTATTTCTTCTTGTCTAACCGCCATTACTTGTTTGGGGGCTTTCTATTATCTTTGGGGTTCTGCTCCGGGGCAGATAGCTTTCCTATTTCTATCTTTAGGTGTAGTTAGTTTCTCAGGCTGTGACGAGGCGTCTAGGACCAACGTAGGAACGCTCCACGGCTGCCTCTAGTTGTGGTGGTTAGTCAGGGTACTGCAATCTCATAGATTCCAACTGCTCTGGTGTATTGCTTTTTTTTACCTGCACTCCTCAGCTACCGAATCATAACAGTATCACCGGCCCAAAAAATTGAAAATTGTATGGTACTCACAGAAGGGAAAAAAATATTGTGAAAGAAAAAAGGTTGTCAGAGTGGTCAGAGATATTTTTCTGTTTGTTGCATTTTTTTTTTTTTTTTTCCCTCTGTATCTCTGGGTGCTGGGGAGGATCTTTTCTCTCAATGGAGTTTGCACAGTTGTCTGGCCGTGTGGATCAGCTTGCCACTGAGGTTCAGAGTATTGCTGCATATCTTGCTAGGTTGCCTGTTGTGGAACCTAGGATCCCCATGCCAGATTTGTTTTTGGGGGATCGAGCTAAGTTTCAGAATTTCAAAAATAATTGTAAATTGTTTTTTGCCTTAAAATCTAAGTCCTCAGGGAACGCAGCGCAGCAGGTTCAAATTATCATCTCTCTCCTGCGCGGCGATCCTCAGGATTGGGCTTTTTCCCTGACACCTGGGGATCCTGTTTTGAGTGATGTTGATGCATTTTTTCAGGCTTTGGGGTTATTGTACGATGAGCCTAATGTCACTGATCAAGCTGAAAAAGCCTTGTTGGCATTAAATCAGGGGCCTTATGACGCTGAGTTATACTGTCAGAGATTCCATAGGTGGGCAGTCCTGACCAAATGGAATGACGACGCTTTGGCAGCCCTTTTCCGGAAGGGTCTGTCAGATAATGTAAAGGATGTTATGGTGGGATTCCCTGTCCCCTCTGGTCTCAATGATTCTATGTCATTAGCGTTTCAAATTGACAGACGTTTGCGTGAGCGGAGAAGTATGCGTGGAATGGTGTTGCCTTGTGAACCAGCTTCTGAACCCATGCAGTGTGACAGAGTGGTGTCTGGGGCACAGCGTCATGAGTTTCGAAAGCGCAATGGGTTATGTTTCTACTGTGGTGATGCCTCTCATGCTATTTCAGTCTGCCCTAAGCGGGGAAGACGTTTTGCACGCTCGGTTGTCTTGGGTAGTGTTCAGACTAAGTTTTTGTTAACTGTCACTCTGATATGCTCTCTGTCCTCATTTTCTGCTCAGGCTTTCATTGATTCTGGAGCAGCTATTAACCTGATGGATTATGATTTTGCTAAACGTTGTGGGTTTCCCTTGATACCCCTACAGAAGTCTATTCCCCTACTGGGGATCGATTCTACCCCTTTGGCTGAGAATAAACCCCAGTTTTCTACTCAGGTGATAATGAGGGTTGAACCTGATCACCAGGAGTGCTGCAAATTTTTGGTTCTGTATAATCTGCATGACATTATCGTGCTGGGTTTCCCTTGGTTACAGTCTCATAATCCTGTTTTGGATTGGAAATCTGTGTCTGTAACCAGTTGGGGCTGCCAATGTGTTAATACCAACACTCCTGTTTTTTCTGCCTCCCCCCAGGCTCAGGATGTTCCTGACTTTATGATTGATTTTTCTGATGTGTTTAGCGAAAGTAAATCTGCATCCTTGCCTCCCCATAGGAGCTATGACTGCGCTATTGAATTAGTGCCGGGTAGTAAATTCCCTAAAGGTCGCCTTTTTAACTTGTCTGTACCTGAACATGACGCTATGCGGTCTTATATCAAGGAATCATTGGAGAAGGGTCATATCAGACCATCCTCTTCACCCTTAGGTGCCGGTTTTTTCTTTGTGGCCAAAAAAGATGGTTCATTAAGGCCGTGTATTGATTATCGTCTCTTGAACAATATTACTGTGAAATATCAATACCCGTTACCCTTGATTTCTGACCTGTTTTCCAGGGTGAAAAACGCTACTTGGTTTACCAAGCTTGACCTTAGGGGGCGTATAACCTTATTCGCATTAAGCACGGGGATGAATGGAAGACGGCATTCAATACCTCTGAAGGGCATTTTGAGTACCTAGTGATGCCCTTTGGGCTCACTAATGATCCTTCCGTCTTCCAGTCCTTCATGAATGACATTTTCAGGGATTTTGTGGACAAATTTCTGATTGTTTATTTGGATGATATCTTGATTTTTTCTAATGACTGGGACTCTCATGTGAAACATGTTCGAACTGTGTTCCAGATTTTGAGAGAGAATGCTCTGTATGTGAAGGGATCAAAGTGTCTTTTTGGCGTACAGAGGATCTCATTTCTGGGATTCATTTTGTCCCCATCTGTTATTGAAATGGACCCGGTCAAGGTTCAGGCCATCTGTGATTGGGTCCAACCTACTTCATTAAAGGCTCTTCAGAGATTTTTGGGTTTTGCCAATTTTTATCGTAAATTTATTGGTAATTTCTCGGTTATTGTTAAACCATTAACTGATTTGACCAGAAAGGGTTCTGATGTGGTGAATTGGCCTCCTGAGGCAGTCTCTGCGTTTCAGGAACTTAAGCAGAGATTCACTTCTGCTCCTGTTCTACGGCAGCCTGATGTTTCTCTGCCATTTCAGGTGGAGGTTGATGCCTCTGAAATTGGGGCAGGTGCCGTTTTGTCCCAAAAAGATCCAGAGACCTCTAAAAGTAACCCTGTGCTTTTTTCTCTCGAAAATTTTCTCCAACTGAACGTAATTATGACGTGGGTAATCGGGAGTTATTGGCCATGAAGTGGGCTTTTGAAGAGTGGAGACATTGGCTGGAGGGAGCCAAACATCAGGTGGTGGTCCTTACGGACCATAAGAATCTGGTCTATCTGGAATCTGCCAAGCGACTCAATCCTAGACAGGCCAGGTGGGCCTTGTTTTTCACACGTTTTAATTTTGTGGTTTCCTTTCTTCCTGGCACTAAGAATGTTAAGGCGGATGCCCTCTCGAGGAGTTTCCTTGCGGACTCTCCTGAGTTATCTGATCCTTCTGTTATTTTGAAAGAGGGTGTAGTTCTTTCCGCCATCTCGCCCAATTGAGACTTGCTCTGGAGGGGTGTCAGGAGGATAGGCCCGAGTGCTGCCCTGTTGGAAAATTGTTTGTCCCGGACCAGTGGAAAAAGAGTGTGATGACTGAGATTCATTGTTCCGCATTGGCTGGGCATCCCGGAATTTTTGGTACCAGAGACTTGGTTAGTCGGTCCTTTTGGTGGCCTACCTTGTCTCGTGATGTCAGGGAATTTGTGCAGTCCTGCGGGACTTGCTCTCGCTCCAAGCCTTGCTCTCGCTCTAGTGGTTTGTTGATGCCATTGCCTGTGCCCAAGAGACCATGGACCCATATCTCTATGGTTTTCATTTCCGACCTTCCTGTTTCTCAGAGAATGACCACCATCTGGGTAATTTGTGATAGGTTTTCCAAAATGATACATCTTGTGCCATTACCTAAGTTGCCTTCCTCCTCTGAATTGGTGCCGTTGTTCCTTCAGCACGTGGTTCGTTTGCACGGCATTCCTGAGAACATTGTGTCTGACAGAGGAGTCCAGTTTGTTTCCAGATTTTGGAGGACTTTTTGTTCTAAACTGGGTGTTCAATTGTCTTTCTCCTCCGCATTTCATCCTCAGACCAATGGTCAAACTGAGAGAACAAACCAGACATTGGAGACTTATCTTAGATGCTTTGTGTCTGCTGATCAGGATGACTGGGTCTCTTTTTTACCTTTGGCTGAGTTTGCTCTTAGTAATAGGGCTAGCTCTGCCACTTTGATGTCTCCGTTTTTCTATAATTCTGGGTTTCACCCTCGATTTTCTTCAGGACAGACGGAGGCTTCTGTCTGTCCAGGTGTTGACTCTGTTGTGGAGCGTATGCAACAAATTTGGGACCAGGTAGTGGAGAGGTTGTCCCTCTCTCAGGAGAAGGCCCAGCGGTTTGCTAACCGGCATAGGACTGATGGTCCTCGGTTTAAAGTGGGGGACTTGGTCTCGTTGTCCTCAAAGAATATTCCTATGAGAGTAGCATCTCCTAAATTTAAGCCTAAGTTCATTGGACCTTATAAGATCATTGAGATTCTTAATCCTGTTTCTTTTCGTTTGCTTCTTCCAGGGACATTTAAGATCCATAACGTGTTCCACAAGTCCTTGTTGAAGAGGTTTGTTGAGCCAGTGGTTCCTGCTG